>CM077835.1:1200000-1790285 GCA_039720395.1 Liquidambar formosana | reverse complement strand
GGAGTTAAAAAACGCAACCTCCCCAAAACCCTCCCCATTGAAGGTCGGGCTGTGGTAGCTTGAGTCACATTGTTTGCTCTGTCCTCTCAATTTGTTTGGGACATTATGACTAGAACATATTAAGGTGATGTATTAATGCTTTGCCATCTCACCATTAATTTTAACCTTTCAATTTTACCCTTCATAATAGAATGTTACAATTGATGTGACCGATAATATAGTAATTGTAAATAAGTATAGTAAAGGGCATTTGGAAAAGTAAAATATGAGTAATTATTACTTTCACTTTTGACAATGGACAACGTCTTTTAGACATCACAAGATTGAAAATGTGCCCAAAAAAATTGGGACGGTGGGAATAACAACTATGGATAGACTCACGTCAGAGAGCTCACATTGTAGTTGAAATGTGCAGCGTGTGAAGAAAATCACTCTAGCCCATTTCATCCATCATCAGAACCACATGAAGGACTGCTGATGGGTTTTTGCTAGTACTCCACGAAACTTCGTAATGCGGCCAAAAGCTGGCTAAAGCGCACTGGAGAAGGATGCTCTGTTGTTTCAGTTCTCATTGCTACCGTTGCCTTTGCTGCAGCCTACACATACCAGGAGGTCCAAACAACGATACTGGGATTCCAAATCTCCTCCATCATAATTTCTTTGTGGTTTTCACTATATCTGATGTTCTCTCCCTTACCTTCGCATTGACGGCGGTGGTCACATTCCTCTCAATCCTCACATCACCATTCCGAATGGAAGATTTTAAGCATTCAATTCCTAATAAGCTGATTCGAGGCTTCACATTTTTGTTCCTCTCCGTGGCAATGATGATGATAGCATTTGCAGCAACAATCATCCTCATGATAAATAATAAGGGTAACTTGGTAAAAGTCACCCTTCATGCCATTGCTTTCTTTCCTGTCGGCATCTTTGCGCTATCATATTGCTCTCTCTATTTATCGCTATCAAGACCTTACAGGAATTTTCTCAAGAAGGCAAGGCAGGCATTTACTTGGAATAAGATCACAAAATCATCCTCATGTCATGCTACACCTCAAACTTCCAGTACTTCAAACGTTTGAGAGGCTAAATACCAAAATGGTATGGTTTTGGAAACGGAGTGTTGAGTTACTCTAATGGTTTGGTCTTTATAGGGTTGCAGATGTTGTAACAAATTATATAATTCATGTACTATATTGATAGTGTACAACTAGTTTTTATTATCATTATTGTTATTTTTGCCGAACAATTGGAGTAAACACACGTACTCAAGTGTAGTCGCCATCAAGACCTCTGTAAACCCCTCACCCTTATTGTGGTGAGACATTCCACTAGGTCCAAGATTACGGACACCCACCTTAGTCATTTTTGTTCCTTTTACTGATTTTACTCCAATCTGATTTTTTTCTCTTTCCATCCTAGCACCATCTATTATTATTATTATTTCTTCGATTTATAAGGAAAGTCCAATGAACCTGATATAGAAAAGATGGGATTTGTCTGAGATACCACCTGATTGTGGTAAGGATTAATTGAATAAAACATGATTATTAAAGAAAAGTGGTACGTGCCCAGAAAAGTATAAAGAAAAAGAAAAACCCACTTTATTAAGATTAGAATAATACCTTAGCACCGTTCAATTTAAAGTGCCTTTGCATATTTAAGTGCATGCACTACGCCATATCTTATGTGCTTAAAAGCCAAAGTGTTCCGGCCTGGAGGTATTGATTCATGTCGAGACGTCAAATGTCGATAGCCTAAACAACCAATCTGATTAATTAATCCTAAAAGTGGGGAAATTTTTAAAAGCAGATGGGAAAATTGTTGGCATTTATCGGAAATTTTCTTGCTCGGTTCAGAATTTCTATTACCAATTCAATTAGCATGACATGTACAATATAACAACAATGAAATAATGATAATAATTCTTCTTTTTATGTTGTATTACTTTGTTTTAATAAATCACCTTTTTTGCTGATTTTTTTTTTTTTAAAAAAAAAAAACAACAACAACAATGAAATAATGATAATGTGAAATTAATATAGAAATAGCCTATATATAATGGATTGAGACTTGGTAAGATACCTCTCTTTTTTTTTTTAATATCTTTTTTTATTCTTTCATTTTTTTTTTTTTTTTTTTTTTTTTTTTTTTGCAAAGACCAAGGAAAACAAAGTAGAACAACAAACCAAACCGATCAGAATACGAAGAAAAAAAAAAAAAACATAAATCTAGTTATAAAATTGTCCAACCAACAGGCCCCCATATTTGGGTTAGAAAACTCAGCTTAGATTGAGAAAAAAATGTCTCCTTTTGCAGTGGGTTGCGTGACCCTATTATCAATGTACAACCATTCTCTAGGGAACCTGATGTACAGCTAAGCCTCTCTTGCGACCATATTTTTGCAACGACTTGTGATATTGGTTTTTCAAGTCATGGCAAATAGTTTTAATTATTAACGGTTTTCTTATAATTTGGGACACCCTCTAGCCAAAGCAAATTGTACTTTTCCTATAGTGTGTTGATTTCATCAAGATGCACACGTCATCATGCATGTCGTCACTAGCTTCTCCGGCAGATTGGAACATTTTTTGTAATAGCGAGAGCACATATGACGTACTTTCACACACTCATATTAGAATCAATGACATATATAATAAATAAAAATAACCTCACCATCATGTTTCCGAAGAATGGAACCACCCATTGCAGTTCCTGAATTACCCTTTGAAGCACCCAAACCCAAAAGAATTCCCATATATAATTCATTTCACCTTAAGGGAGAATCAGAATAATTAAGTGTCCTTTTTATCATAAATATAATTAAATTCCTCTCCTACCGTGGAGATTTACCATTAAGTGAGCTGCAAAACTTGGCCCTTTAAGGTTGGTTGAGCAGTCAGGTTCTGCTAGTGCTCCTCAAAGATTATCATTTCTACTCCTCACAAAGATCGTTTTATTTATGAGTATGGGCGTCTCATATGAGACACAAAGGAAATAATTTGGACTAAAACCTCAACGGGATTAAGGCTTGAATATTCCTAATTGTTAGTCAAATAAGTAAATATAAATAAAAGCTGCAAGACTTAATAAATTTTAGACTTAAAAAATTAAGGAACAATTTCATAATGAAACAAACACTCCACTAACTAAGCTCTTATTTTTTTCATGATCTTCTTCTCTTAAAATTTCCCTACTGTTAGGACTGGTTAGATCATTTGCATATTTATCAAATCAACAAGGATTCTTTTGTTAAAATGATAAATTTTGTTTTCTCCCTTTTTCTTTGGAATCTTTAAGTAAACACCTTTCTTCTGTCCTCGAACATTTTTTCTTTTAGAACTAATAAGGATACCGTGATTTTTTTTTTATATTGACCTTAATTAACCAAGTATCTTTTTCTTTTCTTTTTTTTCTTTTTTCTTTTTGGGTTTAAATCATAACCTTAAAAATGTATCACGTAAAAATTGGATAATTTCAGAAAGAGAGTGATTATTAATTTAAATCACTTTTCACTAATTTGGTGCAATTCTTGGAGTTAATTCTTTCAATAAGTGAGCAATAGTAACATTGTCTCGGAGTAATTTTCACAATGGGAAAAGTGGAGTAATTCCAACTCGTTTTAATAAAAGGTTTTCCCTTTGCTGACCCAAAACAAATTGGGTATAGTAAAAAGGTACTTCTTGCACATTCCAAGCACATGGCCATAAAGATCCTGCCTTTTGGGTGATCCACCATATTTTAACAATCCCACTTTATTACACTCTCATTAGCCTATGACACCGCGTCAATCATATCACAATTGTATATAAGTTTTTCTCATCCTATTGCCTACAGATTCCTTTCTTAAAAAATAAAAATATAAAATATAAAAAACCACAGCAACATAGCATATGGACACAAATCAATATGTTCATAAGCATGCAACTTTTCCATTTAATCTTTTTTTTTCTTTTTCTTTTTTTTTTTTTTTTGGTGTATATTTTCGTCTACCATAGTCAGAAGAATTTGTTTCCTATTGCGAGTCCTCGTATCTCCATTCGTGAAAATGATTATTCCTTCATATGTTTCTCCATCAATTTTCACAAGCAAACTATCATCATGAATTGACTCATCAATTGGGCAATAAGATAATTTACTAGTTAAGTGTATGTAGTAAAGGGTTTGTACATTACAATAGACAAATCCAAATCCATACAAGTTATTACTCAGGAATTTAATAGGTTTCAATTTTCACCTTCGACCATTCCTGTGTAAATGACAACAATGTGTTTCCAAAAGCAGACCCATTTGGGCATTCAATTTGGCCTTTCAAACGCGAAGACTGGCAGTTTGAGTTGTAGCAGGGCATGGTGAACTGGTTCTTTCAGATCTATGGGGGTTGCTTTGGATTTTGCTACGCTTGAAAAAATTGTTCTTAAGTAGAGCTGGAACACAGTTAGTCCACGGAAATGCTTTCCTCGCCTTTTTGAGCATATACTTGTAAGTTTTTGACAGTGATAAATAGAGAGGCATATATGATAGGGCAAAGATACCAACTGGGAGGAAAGAGGTGGCATATAGGGAAACTTTCACCCACCTCTCCTTATTTTGTATCATGAGAACGACTGTTGCTGCAAATGCTATCATCATCATTGCCACGGAGAGGAACAGAAATGTGAAGCCTAGAATTAGCCTAATAGGAAGGGAACGCTTGAAGTCTTTCATTCGAAATGGCGATGTGGAGATTGAGAGGAATGTAACCACTGCAGTCAATGCAAATGTAAGGGAGAGTACATCGGTCACAGTGAAAACCACAAAGAAAGGTTGATTGAGAAGGACTGGAAGACCAGTTTTTTCATTTGGCCCTCCTGGAATTGTGTAGGCTGCTGCAAAGGCAACCGTTGCAATCAAAACTGCAACAATAGAGCATCCTTCTGAGGTGCGCTTAAGCCATTCCTTGGCCAATTGACGAAGTTGACTATTAGTACTAGCAAACAACCCATCAGCAGTATGCTTCTTGTGGTTCTGGTGATTGATGAAATCAGTTAAGAGTTATTTTCTTCACACGC
This sequence comes from Liquidambar formosana, assembly GCA_039720395.1. NCBI lineage: Eukaryota > Viridiplantae > Streptophyta > Magnoliopsida > Saxifragales > Altingiaceae > Liquidambar > Liquidambar formosana. The sequence goes on along the minus strand of CM077835.1, from coordinate 1,785,234 downwards.
TGCACATATAAACAGTAGCATTGAGCAGTCTTAAAGGCAAGGCAATTTCAGGTTTGAATTTTTCTAGAAGTAGTGAAAATACTACCACATTAAATCAAAATAAGGTGACTAAGCTTTTAGACCATGGACCTAATATCATGGGGAATACCAATGACATCTTAGTCCTAGGACAATGGCAATGAAAAAAGAGTGATGTTCATGCGGACATGGAGAAACAGGGAACTAGAAATGCACCTCAAACCAGAGCAACTCCTCTTGCAATTCGAGTGCTGGGCCTTGCATCTTTTCAGGCACATAATCCTTTCTTTTTTTACCAACCATATGTAGTATGGAGTTTCCTCTGTTGTCAACTTTTCGTACTAGCCTCCTCATTGGTAATTCCATTCTCTTCACAAGCTTGAAAATCTTTAATTGGCGGTACTTGATCGCTATATGCAATATATTCCGCCCTTCATCATCAATATGCTCAACTGCCTGAGGGTATAATCTGAGTATTTCTTCAACAATCTCTACACAGCCTGACTTAGTTGCTAAAAACAGAGGAGTATCCCCTTTCTCTTCCCCTTGGCCTAGGGAACTAGAGGAGGGCCCTTCTTCACCACCCTTTTCATTGGACAAAGCATTAGAAACTAACACCATATTTGTGTGGCATAGGCCTGCCCAGGTCTATTCCAGGATAAGTAGCTTCCCATGAGGTATCTCTTTCTATTAAGAACTTGGCAAGCTCCAAAGCTGACAGATATCTTAGCTTTTCCTTTTGAACTGCTTCTTGCCTTACCGGACTAGAACATAATTTAACTTTTCAAGAAATAGATTAAAGTCAGTAATTGTAGCTTACATTAAAAATAGAATTGGTAGAACTAAAGGAAAAGAATATATCTAGCTCTTTTCAAGCTAAGTACTATCAAACCATCATAATACTGTCATCATCTCCAAGTGAGAAAACTCTTTACTCATAATAGAGCGTGTTATTAAACAATAATTAAAAAACGCGTGCCCTTTAAAGCCACTTTTTTTTTTTTCCCAGTATATGTAGAATATATCCATCACCTTAAGTTTATCAGAATTATAATTATTATTTTTCATTTTTTTAATTTAAAGAGGGGTGCAACACGAGGACTTCCCAGGAGGTCACCCATCCTAGTACTACACTTACCCAATCAGAATTATTATTCAAACCAGCTACATTCGGGAAGCACTATACTTTATCAGTTTTGGATACCACCTGATGTGTAACTTTTTCCTCTTCATTTTTTGGCCATTAGGGTGATGTGTAACTGACTTGTAATTAATGGAAAAAATAAGCCCTTCAGTGTTTTTGAAAGAGCATAGGCCACATCATCCGATGGATGAATCCAGTAGAGAATCCAGTAGATTCATTCAATAGATGCAGCACTGCTCAATTTAAAAACTGCATCCTGCCCAATTGCCCACATCTATCTTCATTTTTTTTTCCTCTTTCTTGTTTCTTTTAATTTTGGTAATGTCCATCTCTATCTAGATGATACCCAAATTTTTTTATCAATGATCTTTTCTGAAGAGAGACCATTTTGATAAACATTTGTGCTAAAATATACATCAGCATTCAGCACTACAAAAGGTCACTTTAATTTTACTATGGCAATGGTGAAGCATGCAGCAAGTGAAGAGACAGATAAAAAGTGAAAACATAACAATAGATGAAATTTGAATAACAAACTTAAGCAAATCAATGTAACATAGACGTTAATTAATCTGTGTTGGGAAGGATAAGGGAAATAAGTATTATCATATCTTGTATGGTGCTCAAATGCGAAAGGGAAAAAAATGGTGCTCAAATGCGAAAGGGAAAAAAAATTATAGGTCATGAAGATGAAATGGTGCTCAAATGCGAAAGGGAAAAAAATCTGGCCAGAGGGCACTGAACAAAAATGACAAGGAATGAATCATACTAGAGTTTATAAGTCCCTTGAGAAGTTCATCTTCACTCTCGCTGTTAAAAGCTGATGGGTTGCATGAGAGAAGTTGAAGAGCAGTCATCCCATCCATGTCTTTTTCACCAATTAGATGTTTGTACCTCGTTGCAATTTTCACAGCCAAATCTGTTTTGCATTTTGTAGAGAAAGTTGAAGAAAACAAAATGAATCATAGATAAAGCATAGGAGCCAAATCTTATTGACGAAATGAATCAAGATAAGGCAACAAAAGAAAGATCAAGAGAATATGAAAATAGTTGACGGAGAGTCAATAAACAGATCATACAAAGGAAGGAAATTAGGAGAATATATAAATAAATCGAAGAGAGAATATTATACCACCAACCCTTATGGCCTAATGATGGTACCTGAGTGGATATGGGTTTGGGTAATCTTAAGTGTAGAGGTTGATTCCCCTTCGATGTAACAAAAAAAAAACAAAAAAACAAAAAAAAAGGAGAGAATATTATGAAGAAACTCAAAGAAATTTGATTTGTATCTATTTCCTTCTTTAGGCATGTGTTTCAAAGAAATTTATTTTGATTTTTACTGTTTTTCCTTAATTTTTATCTAGGCAAATTGAAGCCCAAAACTATGTAGTTTTCGCAACATGAAAAACAAGCATCCAAATTACATAGCTTTGAGCTTCTTTTTGCCCACATGAAATACAAAGGAAAACAAGGATAGAACAAAAGAGAGGATCCTGATCCAGGACGCAAAGGGGTTGAAGAAGAAATTAGAGCCCATGAGAACTCACCAAAGTGCTGATAAAGGATAGAAATATGAAGAACAGTGGTTTTGTCGCTCCTTTGAAGAAAGCTTTGCGGACCAGCTTGATTGTACCTGGAGATTCTATCCGCGAGAAAGGTAAACATCTTAGTTTTGCCATAGCGGGCCGCGCGAAAAAGAGCGGTCTCTCCCCGATGGTTGCGCATACCCAACAACCCGGGCGCTTTCTGCAACACTTCATTCGCCACGGACGCCTCGTTGGAAGCGGCCGCCTCGTGAAGAATAGTGTTTCCAAGGTGATTTTGGCGAGTCATTTTGTCGAGATGATATTCGGGCAATTGTGCGAGTAGTTTGCAGACTAAGTCGCCTTGTTTGGAGTAAGTAGCCATGTGGAGAACTGTGTCGTTGTGTATTGTCAACATGTGCAATGCGTTCTCTGCAGCTTCTTGGCAGAGCTTAATCACCTTGTTGTCGTCTTCTTTCATCAAAGCATCATACAGTTCTCCGTTGAAACTATGCATTTCGACATTCTCCGCTATGGAAGCCATCAATGGCCCAACGACACACACAGAGAGGGAAGTCTTTCTTTTAGGAATTGACTGCTGCTAATTGAACAATATTGTGGTTGTCTCTATCACTTGAAAACACAATTAATTTCTTGAAACATATAAGAATGCGGCACATCAGATGGGATTTTGTCATGGTCAAGAAATATGTGATTTTATTAGTTGAGTTGTTTTGCCCTTCAACAAGACTTCTCAATAAGAATCAATACCTTTCTTTGGGAACATTAGAGATTGCATACTTGGATTTACAAAGGTCTTTAAAGTAACAAAGCTTTATTCTATTCCCAATAATTTCCAGTCTGGTGCCACTTTTCTTAATAAAGTAAGCATGCCTTATTCAGTACTTACCATAACCAGTCCATCTTAGAATATTGATGGATCCCACAGGGCCACAAATTAAAGGCACAAAATATATGGACTCATTTGGTGATTTTTTTCTCTCTCTCTCTCTCTTTTTCTTTTTTTTTTTCTTGGGTCAAAATGGTAGAAATGTCACTCATTCATAAAACTCTCCATGCATAAAAATAGTTCTCTCCTAATAGAGGAAATAACCAATAAACCAATCTAGGGAGACCTCTAGCCAAATTATTAAGCTATATTTGTTAAGGAGGAATATAAGATGAAATGGAATAAGTGTTCCATTGATTAAAAAAAATGGAGTGTTTGATTAGTTGAAGGGAATGGAATCCTAATTCCTTACCTTGCCTATTCCCTTGTTTAAAGGAATGAGCATTCCTCCCTTAAAACAAAGGAATGCTAATTCCCAGCTGAAACGTGGTGTACATGACCCCACCCCCTGACGCATCCATCCCTCTTTTTCTTCCTCTCTCTCTCTCTCTCTCTCTTTCTTTTTCGGTGCCATTAATGATAAAGCTTGCAACACCATAACTATCTCTCTCTCTCTCTCTCTCTCTCTCTGTCTCATGCACACACACAGATCAAGCCCAAAGGACCATCCATCGACTTCATAGCTTGGGCCTGTAAGAAGACTCGTCGTTGTCGCCGTCTCCCTCCCCACCGCGGTCGACGTCTCCCTCCCAGTCGCCGTCTCACACATAGATCAAGATGAACGAATGCCCCATTGAGCTAGTCGAGCTCGAGATCCTCTGCTACATGGCGTACAAGCCAACATCCTTGAAGATTCTTTGAAGATGGGTATGAAATTTCAGAAAAAATACACCTTAGATTCCTTGAAGATAATGATGACAGAGGCCATACAAAAATGGGTATGAAAATGGCCACACCTCCCATATCTATACCACACGCATCTTGTGGGTAACTGGATATTGGATCTTGTAGAAGATGGTGCCAAAAAAAATTAAAAAAAAGGGTTTTTGTGTTGTAATTGTAGGTGCGTAAATGGGCACGGTATGGATGTGCATGTGGGGCGTTGAAGATGAAAAAAAAGGATGATCAGATCTTTTGTTTTTTTTTTTTTTTCCTTAAATTTTCTATATGAATGTTAGGTGATAAAAATAAATATAAATATAAATAAAAAGGGCAAACTACATGGTCTAATAGTGTCACTAACTATATATCAAATTTTAATATGGTGTACGAACTTTTAATTTGCACAATTTAGTATACTAATTTTGCATATGTGTTTTAATGTGAGAAGACATTGAACGGACGTTAAGTTCCTTCACATGCGCTCAAGTGCTGGCCAGCTGACGCTGACATGGCATTCCCGTGGCCATTTAACCATCATTGTGTAAACCTCCACACCGTTTGCATCATCACCATTTGCATCAACCCTTGCTTCCTGAATCCATTACATCTCAGATCCATCACACCACCATTATGCAAGCATCACCGCTAGGGTTACAAACGAGCCAAGCCAAACCGAGCTTTGGAGTGCTCGGGTTGGTTCGTTAAAAAGATTATTCATTAGTAAACGAGCCGAGCTTTTTAACGAGCCTAAATTTCAAGCTCGAGCTCGGCTTGTTAGAAAATATTTGAGCTCGAGCCAAACTCGAACTTTGGCTCATTTAGGATTTTTTTCTTGTTGGGATAAATGGCTTAGAATCACTATCCTAAGCATAAACCAAGAAATCGACAATAAGAAACATCATCCGAGCATGAACCATAAAAACCCCAAAATCAAAACCCCATAAAGCCATAACACTCATATATGCTTCAAAACTAGTTATCATGCCATCATACTTCCATTGGAACCCGCAAAAAAAGTATCTCTTTCATGCCAAAACTCTACTAAGATAAGTAAAAGCATCAAGCATCTACTACTAGCCTACTAGGGAATGAGTATCTCTCACACCAAAAAGTACAGTAGACAATTATGCCCCCACTCATGAGCCCTTAAATGAGCTCACTAACGAGCTTATTGTCGAGCCCCTAAACAAGCTTCTCATCGAGCTCTTAACGAGCTTGTTCACGAGCCTAAACGAGCTGAGCTTTGGTATGCTCAAACTCGGCTTGTTTACTAAACGAGCTTAGAATTCAAGCTTGAGCTTGGCTTGTTTATTAATTAATCGAGCTCGAGCCGAGCCCTTAACGAGCTTTCTCGTGAGCTGTTAATGAGCGGCTCAGCTCATTTGCAGCCCTAATCACCGCCATCGCGCTAGCATCGTTAAAACCCTCTGCCACCACTGACAAACTCCACCATCGAGAGATTCCACCAGCGAGCAGCATTGCAAGTGAAACCCTCTGCCACAGTACTTGCCAAGTGCACCAACACTCCTGTCGAATCACTATCAGATCGCCAGTGAGATCCAGCCGTCGATCCCACCACTAATTGAACCCTACGAAGTCCCCATTTGTCGTCGGAACCTCTGCTGCACCTCCACCGTCGAGACCTCCTTTTCCGCCACTGCTCGAACACCACAACCAACGAGATCCAACGTCAATTGCTGAAACCCTCCGCCGCCTTCCAATCGTTGACAGATGAGTTGACAACTTCTACGACACCATCTCCAACATCGGCGAAGCAATAATGATCTTTTCTTTGATTAGTGTTCCTCTGTTTTTTTTTTTTTTTCTTTTTTTCCTTCCCTCCCCTACCCTCCCATCTCATTCTCTCCTTCCTTCCCGTGGTGAGAACTGTAGCAACGAAGGGCAAATGTTCCCATATCTGCACGTGAGGGGATAAGCTGAGAGAGAGAGAGAGAGAGGTGGCCGTCGTTGAGGTCTCGCCGCCGTACTCTATTCCAATGTTTGATTAAAGTTTTTTTTTTTAAAAAAAAAAAAGTAAGTTTGGCTGGAAAAAATAGAGTTGGTTGAAGTATGGAATCTATGGATTAACCAGAGTGGGGAGTTGGTTAGAGTGGCTATCGTCGAGGTCTCCCCCTCTCTCTATTTCTCTTCTTTTTGTTTTTTTTTTCTCCTTCTGTTCTATAAATTTCCCCTTTCAAAATTTACACCAAAAAAAAAAAAGAAAAAAAGAAAAAAAAGGGAAAGAATGGAGGAAGAAGTAGAAACAGAAAGAGAAGATTGTGCTTTTGTCAAACCACTTCCCTGTCCATCTAAAATGATCAACGGTGGAGAGGGAAGGATGTATACCAAAGAAAGAGGGAGGATCCATGGCAGTAGAAAGAGAGAGGGCCAGCTGGGATGCCATGTCAACACCTGCTAACCACCACTTGAGTGCACATGAGCTTTTCCGTTAGGAACCAAACGTCCGTTTAGTGTTTTTCCACATTGAAACGCATATGCAAAGTTAGTGCACTAAATTGTGCAAATTAAAAGTTCGTACACCACATTGAAATTTGGGATATAGTTAGTGACACTAATACGTAGTTTGCCCACAAAAAAAAAAAAAAAAAAAAAATTGCAAAGAAAAATTTATATGGTAGAGAATAGTAAGTATACAAGTAGAGGATGATGAAGGTGATTAGGAAAGATAATGAAAATTATAAATTTAATTAATGGTATTGAGAATTCCATTCCTTTTCTTGGTCACACCGAACATTGGCATGGAATGGTTTTTGAGAATGATCATTCTTTTCATTCTCTTTTCCATTCCATTCCCACCCCTATTCCATTCTCTCTCTATTTCATTCTCTCAAACCAAACACAGCTAGATCTTAAATCCAAGAGCATGCTTTGCTATAGTGTCAGTATTTTGATTAGAGCATCCACAATGCAGCTGTTAGGTTGGGTTGATAAATCTGACACATATTTTGAGATGGACCAAGTACATCATGCCAAGTGTTTTTTTAAATATTGAGTTAATAGAAAAATTTGGGATACTTTTGTGGATCACCAATGGAGCTACTAGTGTCAGGTTATTAGGTAATTTTTTAGAACACGTATGAGACTGTCAACAAAAGAAGAGAAAAAATAAATCAAAACAAAGTAACCGTGCCATGGTGGCCCGCTAAACAGCTCGCTACAGTTTGCAAGCGTACTAACATCTGACACACTTATGGGTTACTTAAAGCATCCATTGGAGCACCACATAAAATAAAGGGTAAATTACATTAAGACCCCCCTAAAATCTGACAATTACAAATATATCTCCTCACGTTTTTGAAATTAAATTAAGACCCCCTCCTCCTAACTTCCGTCCATAATCCGTTAAATCACTTTCAATTTGTTTTCAAAATACCCTAATTACCCTTATTGGATGACAACTTCCATGTTAAATGCATATAACTCATCAGTCCAACACATTCATCCAGTACATTTGATTGATTTATTTATTTATTGATAAACAACTAAATGATTATATATATATATATAAAAGAAAAATGCCAAAGAGCTTAAATTTTTGTCCAACTGATGTGGTAGCCATCAGATTTTCTCATGAGAAACAATTATCTATTTAATTAATGTGTAAAAATTTTATAAAAAAAAAATTGATTTGCCAATTGATTTGCCAAGTTGCCATCTCATTTGCTACCTCTATACGTGCATCTCCATTGTAATAATTCTTTTTATTTATTTCTACATATGAGTAATGCTACATAACCTTTTTTTTTTTTACTCAAATCTATTTACTCAAATGAAGTGGCAACTTAGCAAATCAATTTTTTTATTTTTTATTTTGCAAATCAATTAAAAATTTAATTAAATAAATAATTGTTTCTAAACAGCAAATTTGACAACTGCCACTTCAGTTGGACAGAAAATTTAAATTGTTTTTAGAATTTTTCTTATATATATATATATATATATATATATATATTATCTTTTAGTTGTTTATCAATAATAATTAAAAAATTCAAAAGTATTGGATGAACTATTGGACTGATGAGTTATACGCATTTAACATGGAAGTTATCATCTACTAAGGGTAGTTAGGGTATTTTGAAAAAATTTGAATATGATTTAACGGATTCATGGACAGAAGTTAGAAGGAGGGGTCTTTTTGTAGTTTATTTTGTAAAGTGGGGATGTCAGTGTAATTTTAAAAACGTGAGGGGGTGTATCTGTAATAGTCAGATTTTAGAAGAGGTCTTATTGTAATTTACCCTAAAATAAAATCAGATGCTAACTGACATCTTTCTTACGCTAGCGAATACTTAAAGCGTTCGTTGTGGATGCTCTTACATTGCATAACAAGAGCCCAAAAGAAGGGAAGGAAAAAAATAAATAAATGGCAATAAGTCCTAACAAATTAACAGCAATATCATCTTGAGCCATAATGGTCATGCTGTTGATATAATCCGGTATTGCTCAAGCATCACCTCCATTATCACTAATTCACTATTTCGATCCTGAACTGAATTTCCTCCGGGATAGCCAATGCCTCCATATATAACCTGTATATTTCTCATGTGTGGAACCCTCAGCTCTTGTATGCCGGCTAAAAACTCGCCATTTTCATCCTGAACACCAACCCCAATACCTCCATTTCCACTGTTTCCATCCGAAGTTCCATCAACATTTATCTTGAATTTTGAAGGGGAAGGAGGCACCATCTGAAAATAGGATTTGCACTCTGCTGGATCGTCCAACTTCATTGCTGATATGCTCATTGACAATAGAACAATAAACAAATTAAGCAAACAAGAGATAAGTGTATGTCTCATGGAAGTCCCAAGAGGAAATGGCAGCAATGCTGCTACACAAGGCAATGGGAATATGAGACAAGCCCCATCAACGGAAGAGCTCCCAAAGAGGAAGCACCATCAACATCAACCAGCATTTCTCTGTGACGTTTACAACGGAATTTACAAACATAACTGCTTTGCTCTATATAACAAATAATAATAAAAATGGTTTTTTTTTTAAACCATAGAGGATACCCATGAAGCGGTCCTCCACTGATCTTCGAATCGAGGTCGAGGAACAGTTCTAGATCCTTCCATTGAACGGCGAAAGAAGGGGAAGAATGTGAAATTGATCGGACATCTCCGAAACGCTTTCGAAGATTTTCTTTCAGCTCGAGAGCAAATCAGGAAACCTTAGATTAGAACAATGTATAAACCCTAGACGTTCGCGTGGAACTGACTATGGCATAAACCCTAAAAATTGGGGATTGGAGGAAGATTGGGTCTGCTGCGAAGCGCAAAATCCCTAAAACCCTAGACTGATGACCCACTTGGAGACTGGTGCCAATTTTCAGGACAAATCCTCTTTACCCTTTTTAAAATAAACAATTTTCATTTTCTGCACTAAAAGCGGTTTTGTTACCATGGCTTTGGAAAGTGGTGTCATCACCAGCGCTTTTTAAAGCGCTATCATCAACACCGCTTTCAAAACTCAAGTAGACCCAATATTAACGATCTCCTATTAGATTTGCCAATCTGTAATTCCCCTGAATAAGAATGACTACTCCGTATTAATTTGTAGCCCTCGTACCAGTGCTCATAATTATATGTCTATAACCAAACGAATCTGTAGTTCCCTTAGATTTTGATTGAAACATCAGTGTTTTTTTACAACCTGCATCAAGTATTTAATTTTTTTTATTACTATCGTACCCTTGTACAAATTTACTATTAAAGACAATTATTCAACTTCTCCCTAGCGCCTCCATCCACCGCTTACCTCCATTGTTTAAGCTGCATCAATAAGTTTGGGGATTTTTTCCCCTTGCTGCTACTCCGTCTTCCTTTTTTTTTTTCTTTTTTTTTTTTTAACTCTGTTTCATTCCAAAGGCCACCATCCAACAACCAATCCATCTCACCGTCTTCATGGACTGCCACCACCTGGCCAACCTCTAAAACACTTTGTTCAGATTCATAGATTGTGAGATCATCAAAGTAGGCTTTTGGGTCTTCATGGAACACAAAATGCAGCCCATGCTCATAAATTGATCAAGATTGATATTTGCTCTCTTCAACTCTGTGCTATGTAGTCAGAATTTCCATGGGCTAAAAGCCAATACTTCATGGCAGTAAGTATATATAAATTTAAAAGCAATTTAAATTCTTGGCAAATTCTACTCTATTACTCTATTTTACTTATCGACACCTATTTACGGATAAGTTCTTAAGTTCATTTTCCATATATCATTACATAGGATCAAACAAATCCTTGGAGAAGCAATACAGTACTAAAACGAGTTCTTGGGTTTGTTTAGGATGACAGTAGGGAACTGCCTTCCTTCACAAGTACAAACACGCTGCCAGCGTCTCCCCTGGAGATACGAAGATCTTCATCAAGGTATGTGGTTAGTAACCACGATTCAGTCTTGCTGTTTGGGAAGGAGAATTTCAATGGTGGCTGGCTGGAGATGGTCTTTGCAACCGACGAAGCTGTGTCTTGGACAGAGGTGATTAAGCCTTTGAATGGAGTGAGGTCAACGCTTTGTCCTAGAAATTCAACCTTCTCTGGTAACACGATGGAGTCCGTTAGCTGGGGAGTCCCAATGATGCCTTCGTCAAGCTTGATCTGGATTAGATTTCAAGACATAAGACGGACAATTAGAGTTGAATCTTCTTTATCAAATTTATGAATTGAGTCAATAAAATTTAACAATCTAGGTTAAACGGATTTTATCCTCAGGTAAGATGACGATAAATTTAAATCCTCTTTATCAACAGAGGATACAGGTTCATGAATAAAAACAAACCAGCACGCGCTTGGGACTTCGGACTTCAAACTTGGCATTCGTACTGATGGAAGTGGTAGCCAATGGACCAGAAAACTGGACACAATTTTCAACAGTGAAATTCTCGGAGTCAATGGTCTGTGATATTTCCTCCACCTTAACCAAATATTGCAGTGTTCCACTTGACAACAACGGGAACAATCCTGCAAATGATGTGTACCTGCAGCACCACACATAAATATCAAAGTCACTATGCAAATGACTATGGAGTGAGGAAAAAAATTCCCAATGTTCTGAAATGTTCACAAGGTTACATTTTCTGTTTAGTCCGATGAGCAACTTCAAACCCCTTTCAAGCAAATTATTGAGTGGCAACACCGATTAGTAATAAGTAAATCTCAGTCACCATCCGTAACAAGCCCATTTTAAATACAACATTTACTACAGTAAGGCAAGCGTGCCAAATCATATTTATTAGAAAGCAGGACAGGCAATACAAGTTAGACAACAGGCATTAGTAGAAAATGCTCCTTAAACATTTCGGCGATTGCAGCAGACACAAAGCAAAATATGAAAAACATAAATGCAAAACAAGCACACGAGACCAAACATATGATTACTAAAATTGACATGTATCAGTGAACTTTTTGGCCATTTACAGTTTCTATTCATTAAATGGCCAAAAGTAAACTTAAACGACATTTTTTTGAAAAAATTTATTCTACAAAATTGTTCAAATTGATTTTTTTTAGTGGTCAACATGACAATTTTTAGGAAAACCTTTTGTATTTTCCATAAAACCTTGAGAAGCTTAAAAAGTGGGGGATAAAATGCAAGTCTTAGGGTGCCAATAGCAACCTACTATATATATTTGTTTGTTTATTATGTTTTTACCGAACACAGTGCAATTTTAAATCCTGCCGCTGCCCCTGCCCATCGCTCACTCCTTCATTGCAACCTAACGCTCACCCTGGGTGTGGTTGGGGGGGGAAAGAGGAGGGAAGGAAAGTGGATGAAGGAAAAGGGGAGGGATAGGGATAGTTGTGTATGTTTGGTTGTGGGGAATGGGGGAAGAAAGGAAAGGGGGAGAGAAGGGGCAAATCCTTCCTTTTTTAACTTTTTGGAGTCCTCCCAAAAGTGGGGGGAAAGGGGGAGGGAAAAGGGGAAATTGGTCTTAAAAGACACATTTACCCCTATGTTTATTATAATTTATTATTACTACTACATATTTAAGGGCAAAATAGTAAAATTAGTATTTATTCTCTCCATTCCTTCCTCTATACCAAACACATAGGAAGGAAGGAAATTATCTTTTCTTCTATTTTTCATTCATCAAACCAAACACATAGAAAGGAAAAAAGGTTTCTTTCCCCTAGAGATGGAAAGTCCATCCGTCCATCCCTTCCATCTTTCCTTCCTTCCTCCTTTCCATCTTCCCTACCAAACATAGCATCAGTGCCTACGCGCCCTGTGACAAGACCCATGAAAGGCCTAACTCTCTAATCATCATCACCAAATTCAATAACAGTTATGATCATAGGATTCGAGTCTAGTAATTAATAGCACACATGAAGCTATTGGAAAGGATATGAATCACCCCCCTTACAAGAAACTATTTTTCATCGGCATATTATCATTATCATTATTTCTAATATAAGCTCCGAATAATTCATTCCATTTATTTGATTCTATGTACCAACTATAATGCAAAATAAACAAACAACCTAATAAAAAATGAATCCCAGGAAATAAAATTTCAGCATCTGTTTGGTTGGCGAGAAAGAAGAGGAAATAACGAGCAACGTGTTGTCAGATGTTTTTGTTTTCAGAGTTAGAAAATCCAAACCAACTCAACTCAGCTAAGTAATCCCCAAAATACTGAAAACCACAGTGTTCAAAACCTTAAAATTCTTTTATTTCCATACTTTTTCACAAGCAACCAAACAAGGAACTTACGCTAGAATCCATTTGCCGTTGAGAAGAGGCAAGGCCTCTGTCGGCGCTGCCGTCGGGTTCTTCGCCTCCAGCTGCGTAATAAGCTCAACAATCTCGGCCCTCGTCTCGCTAGTCGCACTCAACCCACGATCAGTCCCGTAGAACGAATCCACCAAAGCTTTCTTCAAAGTATCGATCTCCGTCAGCTCCTTCGGCTTCTCGTCCTCTACGACGGCCACGGCGGAGCTTTCACCCACCGGCTCCTCCGCCTCCGGACCCAATTCGTCCCCACCCACCGACGCTCGGACAGAGAAAGCTGCCCTTTCCCTGATGAAATCTCCGGTTGAAATTCTCAATTTCTCGATGGACTTTCCGTTTTTCCCAATCAAATTCACCGGGAAAATTAAGGGTTTTGAACTGAACTGGAGCTGCGATGGGATCCTTGAAAAGGTCTTGCATGGAAATTGACTGAATTGAGAAGAGACAGCCATTTTTGAGCTCTTGATTTTGGGGTGTTTGTAGACAGCACGGAGGTTTATTCGAACGAAGGAGACAAACGTGTCTCTGTATTTATAGCTCAGCAACTAACAATCAGCGCCCATGCGCAGTAATTTTCTTTTTCTTTTTGATTTTTTTTTTTTTTTGGGTGTGAGGGTGAAAAATTCGTACGTAATCTTTTTTTTTTTTTTTTTTGGTGGTAATTAAAAATTCGTACGTAATGTTAACTTGCCATTACCAAGAAAGTGGTTTGGCTGTGGGTGCTGTCCAAAAACAAACAAACAAACAAAAAGGGTACATGGAGAGGAGAAAATTGAACCACAAAACACAAAGGGCAACGACAAAAAGACGCTACTGTCCGACAAAGTCATTTGAGGTGCGGATTTGTATTTAGGCTCCCAGGGCGCCACCTCATTTTTCTCCCATAAATTTTTGGGTAAATTAGATTGACATCCCTTCTAAATTCTGACAATAATAGATGCATTCCCATATTTTTTTAAAATTACATTATCACCCTTTGTTTTACAAGATAACCTATAAAAACACCCCTTACCCTCCCATTACCGTCAATAACACTGTTAAAACCAAATAAAGCATGTCAAAACTTGTTTAAAATACCTAAACTACCCTTATTTTTGGATGATTGTTGCACATTGAAAAAAAAAACAACCCAGCACATTCATTCACCCCTTCACCAAGTTAGGGCTCCAATTTTGTAACCACCTCCTTGGTCAACTCTCTTCCTATCAATTTTGCCTTGGCATAAATTGTTAGTAAGGCAAAATTCATTAATGCCCAATGCCAAACCTATATGTCACAAGTTACATTAACTATATTTTAATTAAACCATACAATAATAAAGTGAACATAATAACAATACATGTCCCAAATTAAGCCAAATATATAGAAATATTCACAAATAAACATCCATATAGATTTAAGTTCATTCATCTATTACATATGTCCAAAAAGTTTACCATTATACCATTAAATAATCACTCCAAATATACCACTATTTCAAAGTCCATGCAAAAAGTAGAGGCATTGCCACAAAAATATATGCTATCCATTTATGTACTTATAGATCCATCATTTGGCAATTTTCCAACACAAAAAACAGTTTCAAGCTGCCTATTCAAAACCCCCAAAAAAAAAAAAAAAAAAAAAAAAAAAAAAACCCTATCATGTGGCAGATTTTCAACACAAAAAACAGCTTCAAGCAGCATTTTGCTTTAAAACGATGCGTTTTGTACAACTGGCCCATAAGTTTCCTGCCAAACCGGTGAAGGTATGTTTGTTTATTAAAGGGTATTTTGGACATTTGAAATACTCAATTCACGTCCATTATCTGACAATATTGAGAGAGGTGATAGTGTAATTTTAAAAAGGTGAGGGGGTGCATTTGTTATTGTCAGAATCTAGAGGGGTTGTCAGTGTAATTTATCCTAAATTTTTTTATTTTTTTTTATTTTCAGCGTATTTAATAAAATACTCTCTTAGTTTTTCTGTTTCTAAATTATTACCTTTTTTTCTTTTTTCCCTTTTTTTTTGGGGGGGGGGATGTTTCCAAAAGTTTACAATTCTTTTTATTTCATTTATTATTATACCTTTAATGATATGATATTCTCTTTTTTCTTAGTATTTTGTATATTGGATGACAAAATTAAAATGTCAAAACATATATATTAATATAAAATCATTTAACAATGTTTTCTAGAAGAACATGTTTTTTCAAAAGGTGTCAATTAAGAACGAGAGAAGTATCTAATTTATGACATACGTAATAGTATTATGATTTTTTATATCAGTAAAAATTTAATTAAAAATATATTGAAATGCGTTTATGTGCATCGATTAAATTTAATTATAAAAAAATAAAAATTTATAACACCATCCAATGAGTCCTATGGCTATACAGCAAAGATTACTCATTTCCCTTTCCAAAACCCTTCTCCACGATAAATATGAATGTTTAGGCACTCTCGTGTATGAATCCAACATTTCTTTCCAAAAAGTGGAGAGCACTAATCCCTAGGCCAAGAAATCTTAGATTTTTTAAATGAAAGAAAACACCAAAAATTAAAAAGAAGATACCAAACTTTGACTAACCTGTGTGAACAAATCACAAATCATAATTTGAAAGAAAAAAAAAAGGTTAAATTGTATCTAGACCCCTATGTTTATTGACAAATAGATCCGGGCTAGGGGTACCTTTATCTCAACTTTCAATACAGAGCAGCTATCCATAGCATACCTAACAACAACCCGAACCACACCTACTTATTAGTTTCTACGTTTCAAATTGACTATCTCCTTTGAAAAAACATACATTTTAAAGAAATCCTATTAAATGCTTTCACATCAATACATATGTTTTGAAATTCTAATTTTGCCCTCAAATGTGAAAAATATTAGAAAAATAAAGAATCAAAAAAATATGACAATAAAATACTCTCTCAGTCTCTTTGTTTCTTTTTTTTTTTTTTTTTTTTTTTGGATGTTTCCAAAAGTTTACTATTCTTTTTATTTCATTTATTATTATACCTTTAATAATATGATATTATCTTTTTTTTTGGGGGGAAATTAGCAGGAAGTCCACATTTAAGGACTTATAAAGTCAAAAGGACAACATAAAATCTTTTAATGCCCCAAGTCCACACTTAGCCTCAAATGGTAACGTTTCAGCCTTCCATTTGCTATTTTTTTTTTCCCAAATACCAACCTTGCCCTTCTTGTTTGTTATGATATGCAATCAATGTGATTCCCCACATTGATTATTCCGTTTTCTTCTCCCCATATTTCTTACATAAATAATAACCTTCCCTTTTTATTGCACTCAAATGGATTTTGCCACCTTTTCACATTCGAACTTGGAAATAACAATACACAATTGTTACACAATTGAGGGGCACACAATTCACATATACACAATTGTCTAACATTGTAACTAATTATAGTAACAGTATAAATACAAAAAATTCAACTCATATAACTATCTTCAATCTAATGTGCCTCACAAAATTGATGTTTCTCTCTAGTAACTATTAGAAAAAACCATGTAGCTATGTTTTGAACTATTTTCAATGACTACTTTCAACAAAACAAATACATTGTATTTAATCCAAGAACTCATAACCCCATGTAGATCATTCAAGTGTCACGTAAAATCCGTTTGGGTGAAATAAAAAAAGGAGTGTTTATTTATGTCAGAAAATATTGGGAGGAAAAAAGGGAGCAATAAATGTGAGGTAAAATCCGTTTGGGTGCAATAAAAAAGGAAGATGTTATTTATGTAAGAAAATATGAGGAGAAAAAAATGGAGCAATCAATGTGGGGGCATTTTGGTCTTGTCATTTCTTAATGGGACTTGAGGCTTTATCATTTTTTTAGATGGGACTTCAACCCATAAAAGTTTGCTAAAATGGACTTCTTGCCAAATGCCCTTTTTTTTTTTCTTTTGTTTTGTATATTGGATGACAAAATTAAAATGTCAAAAAATATATATTAATAGAAAATCATTTAATAACGTTTTCTAAAAGAATATGTTTTTTCTTATGGTATCAATTAGGAACGAAAGGAACATATAACTTATGACACATGTTACAGTATTATGATTTTTTATATTAGTAAAAATTTAATTAAAAATATATTGAAATGCGCTCATATGCATCGATTAAATTTATAACACCATCCGGTAAATCCTTTGGCTATACAACAAAGATAACTCATTTCCCTTTTCATGACCCTTCAAATGTGCAAAATATTATAAAAAGAGAAAATACCTTTTTAAAGGTACTTTAGGAAATGAATAAAAAAGAATCAATGACTTTTCAAATGTGACAATAATTTTGAAACATCCCAAAAAGAAAAGTAGGTCACTTATTTAGGAACGGAAGGAATAGTTATTAACAATAGAGCCTCGATAAGCTAAATCATATCTAAACCCCTATGTTTATTGACAAATATACTTACCACCATATTTCTTTTTGAAATTGTACTAAACTCCTGTATTTTGAAAAATAAGTTACATTTATACCAGCCATCAAGGTGTCGGCAATGATCATGGTGAGGCTTATTGATATCATATTTCTAATTTTCAAAAAATAATACACACACATGAATGCAGTCAAATAGTCAATCTTTAAACACCTTTACAAATCCAAAAACCTATCTCTTTCAAGTTTCACCTCCTCCTTGCCAATGCTCATCCACTAACTTCACCTACGTACTGCAAATAACCCCAAAGCACATTAATCCATCTCACTTATCTCTATTTCGTACTACTTTCATTTGGACCCATCAACCCAACACCACACATTCCACCGCCATGTCCACCTCTTCTTCTCTCTGTAATCTAGACAATCTAGTCAAATCACTTTTTCTCTTCCTATTAGAACCAAAAACATCGACCCAAAGTCTCCCCTTGTAGTTGTGTCAAATAATTTTTTGAATTATTTGTTTTTTCCGTTTGATCAACTTTAATGTCTATATCAATGT
This sequence comes from Liquidambar formosana, assembly GCA_039720395.1. Lineage (NCBI taxonomy): Eukaryota > Viridiplantae > Streptophyta > Magnoliopsida > Saxifragales > Altingiaceae > Liquidambar > Liquidambar formosana. The sequence continues at coordinate 1,767,097 of CM077835.1, read as the reverse complement.
CAATGGCGCCCTTAACCTTATGGCACTTCTTTCCTACGTGAGAAGAGGTTTTAGGTTCGAGTTTTACTATAAGCATATGTTGATGTATTGAATTTCTTACTCTTATTACAGGAAAATAAAAATAAAAATGTCTGTATCGATTATAAAATATTAATTTAGGTATTAAAGTAGTTTAATGATTTTATATAGTACTCACAAGATATTATTCTTGTCATATGTTTATTGAAAAGTAAATGAAAAAGACCAGATTATCACAAGCTAATCATTCATAAATTATTTAATTTTAAACTTACAGAAAAAAATTTGTGAATCTAACTTATAATTTGGGTTCCTCTTCTTTTTAGTGTGAGGAGGGCAATGTTGACTTTATATATGTATATATATATTTCATTTAAGAGCCGTATTATCAAAACCATGAGCTCTTGACACTTGTGCGTGTCCAAAGCTTTGACACGTGAATTAGTACGTTGGAGGGATGGGATGAGCCCCTGGAGAAAATTGAACCCGATAGTGAAAAACAAGAGCATAGACAAAACCGACACAACAGTCCAGCAAATATCATAAGAGGTAGAGATTGACTTTGTATAATTGGCATGCAACCAAAGTCCAGAATCTTCTTCCGTGGGTTTCTAAAACTCATTCGATAGAGAGAGGCTAAGGATTTTTTTATTTTATTTTATTTTACTTTACTTTTTCAAGTACTTTTATTTAAGAATAGAAAATCAACTCTCTCCTTTAGAGATCACATCTTCTCGTAAAAAGATAGAGATATAAAATTCATGCACAAAATCTCTCTAAAGTTGGTGTTGGGTAATGAGGTTTGAGCCTGCAAACTGGTAGGAAAAGATTTTGGATTTCTATGCCCCATCATCTTCAATTTACTTGGGAGCAAAGGGAGAATTTTGTGACGATCGAGCTAACAATCTGGTTAACTATTGTTTGAGAATGAGCAACTACAATGACCCTTTATCTTAGTACCAAAGACTTAAAACTTTAGGAATTAGTTAGGGCTTATTTGATTGTCGCTTCGACATCAAACTAACTCGTTTTACATTTAAAGTGATGCTGATAGAGCCATTAAGGAAAAAAAAAAAAAAAACCCAAGACATATCATATTTAATGACATAATGGCATAGGCATGCTCTTATTTCTCAAACATTTTTATTATCATTTGTAATGATAGCATTCATTTTCTTCAACTATCCTTTTGACAATGATAAATTTATGACCAAAATTTAATGTAAACAATTCAATTTTCACTAATTGTATATTTTTACTATTGGAGTTTCCTAGATTTATGTCTTCAAGGCAAAACTTCAAACTGTCACCTTCATACTTTTGCTGTACATAAGATACACGCATAACTCACCTTCCTAGTTTTAATGTGTCCTGTTCCACATTTCAGTTTCGTTTCAGACTTGAGAGTGTTCTCGGACCGAGCCTTAATGCCAGAGGCCCGGACTAAAAAACAATTGAAGTTCAAGCACCTTGGGCATTATGGGCCCCAAAGAGAAAATAACATGCTGATTCATGAAGTACTTAGGGGCCCCAAAGAGAAAATTGACTACTGGATCCATATTAGATTATTGCAATGCATGAGAAAGAAAGTGAAATAAAATAGTGTTAATCACGGTATGATGATAACATGGCCACTTTATTAAGTTTTGAATCAACCCAAGAAGGGTCCAGCTATATTTGTGATGTGAGTCCCATTACGTTTTTAATTTCACAAGTCAAGCCATTGATTAATATTACATTATGGCTTCTTTTTTTTATTAATGTTTATCATTCCGTTAATCATTCACGCAGTAATGTTGGATTCTGTTTTTTATTTATGGATAAAAAGAAAGGTACAATTATTTTCACATTCTTTTTTACTTCATCTACATCCTTTCATGACTAAAAGAATTGCAAAAATAAACCATGAAAGGCATTGACAAAGCCAAAACGAGTTTGAAAATATAATGCCCTTATATCTATAGCATGAGTAAATACAAGGTAGACTCTTGATGCCAAGAGTTTCTGTTCTTTATTTATGGACAAAAACAAAGGTACAATTATTTTCACATTCTTTTTTACTTCATCCACGTCCTTTGGTGATTAAAAGAATTGCAAAAATAAACTATGAAAGGCATTATTGACGAAGGCAAAAACGAGTTTGAAATTATAATGCCCTTATATCTATATTGTACGGGTAAAATCTGCTCCCCGAACTACGTGTTGATGATGGAGCTTGCTCCCTCGCCTGGACCTGCAATCACAAGCTTGAAAAACGGGTCAGAGGGTAGGCCAAGGTGGGTTTGGCCGTGCCCTCTCCAATGCTTAAGTCAGAAAGCTGTACTGGGGAGAATGAGGCAAGGAAGAAGATGAATCTCATAGAATTAGGGTACTGTAGCTTACCAAATTAGGCTGTATCGTATTCTTTTTATACCCACCTGTACGGACTGACGCATGTGAGGTCAGATAACTGCTTGGTTAGGTCAGATCTGACCATGGGTTTACCCATAACCGTCTGACCATAGTTTATTGACTATGGTTGGCCAGGGAACCGTGGTTTCTTGTAACCGCTGTGTCAGGAATTACAGCTGCTAGGACAGTTTTGGACTGTAGTAGGATTTGGATTGTAGCGGGAGTCATAAGAGAGGTGTTCCCGAGGTGAAGGTCAGGTCCCGAGTTGAAGATCACGTGCTTTGCAGCGGGTCCTAGCTTGAGGGCCTTCCACGTGTCAAGTGAAGTGATTTAACCCCCTTGCCCGGAGCTGATCTTAGGAGGTGAATCACGTGCGTTGTAGTTGGCCTGGTTGAGCAATCTTCGCTACGTGTCAGCGTTTCAGGCCTGAATCTTCCATCCCGAGCTGAAACCTCGATTCAGAGATATTTCCACACAATGTTGCCCCAATTATGACATTCCCGAGTTGGACTTGTCATAATTTTGTTTTGCCTAAGTGTTTTTCCCTGTGCGCCTATGCCGCTTGGCATTCTAGGGCTTACCTGGCAACGAGCGGTTAAACCTTTCCGTATTCCAAGGCGCTGACGTCATGTGCCTTGGGACCGTGACGATCTGCATTTAATGCGCCAGAACCATTATGTCTTTGGAGGGAAACAAATTATTGCTCATTTTGTCTTCTGCACTCTCTCTCTACCTCTTTGCCTTTTCTCTCTGCATCCTGTTCTCACCGTTTTCTCTACTCTACTTTCTCTGCTTTTCTTTCTGTCTTCTCCAAGAAAACACCGTATTTTCCACCGGAATCCACTGTCTACGCCGTTCGCCTTGTGGGAGAGAGATCCGTTATGCTCTCCTTCATTGCCTTTGCAAACCGTTTCTTCGGTGTTATTTTCTGCTGGTGCTCTTCTTACCTCGCTTCACCCTTCCAAGAACACTTTGGAGGTTTCCAGCGCCGTGCCGCACAGTTTATTTCCATGCGATACAGCTTTTTTGACTACCGCTTGATTTTTGTGAAGGTAGAACTGGTTTTGTTTTTTATTCTTCAATTTGTTCGGTGTATTTTTCCATTTGTGGTTGTTGGAGATGTTCTTGGGTTTGCTTCGTAATCCTAGGGTTTTCCCCTGGGTTTTTTGGGGCAAATCACCAAGATACTGATTTTCCCCGCCTTTTAGGGTTTTGAAAAACTCTATCTCGGGGTAAACTTGAGAAAAAAGTTTTTGGTGTCCTCTTTAGTCTTTTCCCCAACACCGAGTTGAGTGTTCCCGAGCTGACACTTAGAAAAATTTTAGGGTCTGTCAAGGCAGGGGTAACATACCTGTTAGAACTTGATCATGGAGTTTTAGGTCGGGACATGTGGCATGGGTTGAGTTATCCCTGCATTTAACCTTCCCCTTTCATCTTGGCAGATGTCTTCTTTTTATGACATTAGGGGGAACCCTGCAAATGGTAGCAGAGTTTAAGGCCTTATACGGCTTTGAAAACGGGAAGTTTAGCTTCCGCTTTGCTGAGGCCCGGGGAGGACGTCTTTAGGTCAGATGCCAAGGATGGCCTCCCCGTTCCCATCGCTGCTTTCATGGAGGGTGGAGTTCGTGTCCCCTTCCCTGACCTTCTCAATGACTTCCTCCTTTACTGTGGAATAGTCCCAACCCAGCTAGGGCTGAACTCCTTTAGGATCATCATGGGGGTTCATGTCTTAACCAGCTTCTAGGGACTTCTGTCGGGGTGCGGGAGATCCTCCACCACTACAAAATCTGCGCCCTTTAAAAACAAATCCGATGTTTACCTCTCCCTCAAGCGCAGGAAGAAACCCTTTGTCACTCACATCCCAGACTCCAACCCGGGAGCTCATGACATTGTGGTCTTCGTGTACGGGCCCGTAGATGGGACTCTTCTCCCCCTGATCCTCCCATCATTCCCCGAGAGAGAGGCTCTAGCTGTAAGAAATCAGCGATGTCATTTTGATTTTTTCTGTTTTATATGACCTCGAGTTGAATCTTGGACTTAATATTGATACTCAGTCATGTTTTCTTTCTAGCAGCTCCTCACGCCAACGAGCCCGCTGACAAGCTGAACGAGGAGGATATCGAGAGACTGCTCGGATATCAAGTCAGCCAGCGTTGCCATGCGGCGGAGACCTTGCTCAACTACCACGCGCGGTACCAGACTTGGGGGAAGGCGAGTTACCCCCATTGGGAGCAGCCTGAAGACGAGCTGACCCGTGTGGTGGAAGAGGACTTGGAGAGAGGAGAGCAAGAGGAAGGAGGAGGAAGAAGGGATCCGCCTCCGACCTGAAGGGGAGGGAGCTGAGGAGATTAGGCCCTCCGAAAAGACGGCTCGCGCACCCCCTTCGTCATTGAGAGTTCCAGCTCTGAGGAGACTGTCTCCCAAGCCATGGAGAGGAGAGGCTCCCGTCCCCCCCCCCCCCCCCCGCCAAGAGACAGAGAACAGACTCCGGCAGCCAGAGGACCCAGAAAGACTCTGGGATGAATTTGAGGGCTCTGGTTTCTGAGAGAAGGGCGGCGGAGAAAGAGGCCCAGGAAAAGAAGGCTGCTGAGCAGAATCAGCAGCAGCAGAATCAGCAGCCGCAGCAGCAACAGCGGCAGAATCAGCAGCAGCAGAGCAGCTGGCAAGACTGCTGCTGTTGCTGTTCCTGGTCTGGTCGGGATGGCGGCAAGAAGTCCACTGACCCAACAGTGGCAAACTTTTGTCGGGCGCCATGAAGGGGCGGACGTGGGCAGGCCCTAGGCGCCCGAGGTTTCTGGGAAGGGGAAGGCTCCACTGGTTCCTGCCACGAAGCCCCGGAAACCCTCTGCGGTCCCCGAGCAGCAACCCGCTTTGCAAGGGCCTGAGCAGGGGGGTGCCAACGCCCAGGGGGCCGGAGGTGGGAGCGCCTCTTTCCCGTGCTGGTTTGTTAGCAAAATTCCCCGAGGTAAACCTTCACTTCTTTCTGTGCCTCTCATCCGGAAGTCTATCACGAATTCTGACTGACTTTATGTCTCTGTCCGTGTGTGCAGTTCCCCGTACCCACAGATAAGGATGTTACCAGCTCCTTCTCTGCGGAGTACAACTTCAGGCAGCTGGGGAACCCCATGAGGTTGCCGGCGGACATGGAGCACTTCAGGAAGAGGTCCGCCCTCGACAACCTCCGCTTCGGGTTTACTAGCCTTTACCGAGTAAGTCTCGTCCTCATGTGGTTTCCATTACTTGCTGTCCCATCCTGATCTTTGACTTGCTGATGTCTGTGTAGGGCTGCCAACAAATCTTGCTGGCGGGCGACCGCTTCGAGGAGGAAGACAACAAGTTGCAACTCGAGCTCGCCAAAGTCCGGAGTGAGTACGATCAGAAGCTTGGGGAAGCTGAGGCCAACTGTGGTGCGGCTATGTCTCAACTTCAGAAGGTAAAGTCTGAATGCGAGATTCTCAAGTCTACAGCCGAGAGTGCCATCAGCAAACTGGAACTCATGAGGAAGGACTATGCAGATTTGGAGGCCGAGCTGAGGAAAGCGAAGGACGCCCAGGATGGGCTGGCCCGGGAGAAGCGCGAGCTGGCGAGTAAGGTCCGGGCTCTTGAGGCTGAGGTAGAGAAGGAGAAGGCCTCCGTGAAGAAGGCCGTGACTGAGGAGAGGGAAAGCGTGACGGCTTCCCTCGTTGGGCAGTTGACCACCGAGCTCGAGGTCACCTACAAATTTGCGTGGGAGACCTTGGTCGAGTTGGCATCTGCCCAATTTCCTGGCATTACCGATATTCCTTTTGAAAGGAGGGATATTCCCCCGGATTACAATCCCGAGGGAGGTGATGTCGGGGAAGCTGAGATGGAGGTTGCTGGCGGCGATGAGGCCGGGGAGAACGATCCCGAGGTCACGTCCTAGCCTAATGCCACCATTGAAGCCGAGAGGACCGTTGACGTCCCCGATGACACTTCAGTCGCTGCCAACGGGGACCAACCCGTAATGCAACGGAGAGCACCACGGAGGCTATCCCTGATCTTCCTCAGACTCCCGTGGTCCCGCCTGTCTCTACAAATCCCGTCGCGGCTCCTGAGGTCATTGCTCCGGCTGCCGGGAACTCGGGGGAAAATGTAGCTACTTAGGTTTTTTTCTTTTGTTTTTTCTTTTCATTTCTTCTGGCTGAATGCCCCAATCTGTACAGACCATTGTAATACTTTTTCTATTGGAATGAAATACAGAATTTTTCTTTCTCCTGTGCATGTGTCTTTTATTTTCATACTGGCTGTGTGTTTGAATGTACTATCGGGATAAGATCTCTTGTTGCTGTGGTGAAAATAATTAGATCCAATCTGACTATGGGCTTTAGTTCGTCGAGTAAGAGACCTGAACACCTGTTGGTCCTTGTTTACTTAGACCATCTCTTGGTATGTTGTTGCGTTGAACCTGTTCTTAGGTGAGAATTCGTTGTGAACCCATTCTTAGGTTCGGTGTGCTCAAGCCATTTATTAGGTGAGACTTATGCCCATTCTTAGGCGATTTTGCTTGGACCCTTTCTTGGGCAAGACTTCGTGTTTAACCCATTCTTAGGTTCAGCGTGCTCAAGCCATTTATTAGGTGAGACTTGTGCCCATTCTTAGGCAATTTTGCTTGAACCCGTTCTTGGGCAAGACTTTGTTGTGAACCCATTCTTAGGTTCGGTGTGCTCAAGCCATTTATTAGGTGAGACTTGTGCCCATTCTTAGACAGTTTTTGACTTCGACCCGTTGTTGGGGAAAATGCCTTTAGCTCGAATAATAAACAAGCGATGACGTTCTTGAATAACCTCTGAACTTGTATTGAATAATCGTTGAATGTAATTACAACTTTAGCTATCGGTAAAACAATCTTAGGTTAGCTATATTAACTGATCTCGGGAGCTCTTGTCCGGTCTCCAAGCTCTTTAGTTTGTAAGAACCTGTACCCCCGACGTGGATGACCTCGTAAGGACCTTCCCATGTTGCCCCGAGCTTCCCGTCTGCAGGGTTTCTGGTTCCAGCGTTGACTTGTCTGAGTACCAGCTCTCCAACATTGAACTCCCTTGACTTTATTCTTCGATTGTAATATTTTTTCAGTTCTTGTTGGTAAGATGCCATTTTAATTCGAGCCCTTTCTCTTCTTTCTTCTGCTAAATCCAGATCTTGAGACAGAGTCTGATCATTCGTTGCCGCGTTATAAGATTCGGTTCTGAGACCTGGTAAACCCATCTCTATTGGTATAACTGCTTCCATGCCATAGGTCATAGAAAACGGAGTTTCTCCAGTGGACCTCCGCGGGGTAGTTCGATATGCCCATAGTACAGAATGCAGCTCGTCGGGCCAAGACCCTTTCACGTTGTCTAGTCTCCTATTTATCCCTGCGACTATAATCTTGTTGGTTGCCTCTTCCTGACCATTGCATTGCGGGTAACTCGGATTAGAGTACCACCACTGAATTCCCTGTTCTGCGCTGAATTCCCGAGTTCGTTTACTGTCGAACTGAGTCCCGTTATCTGATACGAAAGCTCTCGGGATCCCGAAGCGTGTGATGATATTCTCCCAAAGGAACTTGATAATATCAGAATCTTTAATTGAAGCAAGCACGATAGCCTCTACCCATTTGGTAAAATAATCAGTTGCAATGAACAAGTACTTCCTGTTTCCCGAGGCTGTGGGCAATGAACCCACGAGATCTAACCCCCACTGTGCGAAAGGCCACGGACTAGATATAGGATGTAACTCCTGAGCAGGCTGGTGTATTTTGTCAGCAAACATCTGGCACTTCGGGCACTTCCTCACATACCTGATAGCATCCTTCTGCATGTATGGCCACCAGTAGCCCTGAGTGTTTGCCCTATGGGCTAGTGATCTTCCTCCTGCATGACCTCCGCATGATCCCTCGTGGAGTTCAGCCAGCAGGTCCAGCACTTGGTCTGGATGTACGCACTTTAGGTATGGTCCCGTGTAGGATCTTCTGTAGAGATAGCCCAAGGGAGATAGCCAAAAACGAGCTGATTTAGCGTGAATTCGGTGACCCTGATTGCGATCCTCGGGTAGTTCATCCCTCTGTAGATATGCAGTTATCTCGTCCATCCAGCTCGGTATCGAAGACTGAATGTCCGAAATGAGATCTTCTGTCCCGATGCTGGGCTCTTGCAACACTTCGACATTTATGGTTCGAGGGGTATCTGTTTCCAACGCTGCGGCCAGGGCAGCCAACCCATCTGCATGTCTATTCTGATCCCTCACAAAGCGTTTGAACTCCACACTGATGAACTTCGCAGCCAATTCCCATACCTTGTGCATGTACGCAGCCATTCTTTCGTCTTTGGCTTCATATTCTTTATTTAACTGATTAACCACGAGCCTGGAGTCACTGTATACTGTCAGCTCTTTTACCCCCATTGCTTGGGCCATCCCTAGTCCTGCCACAACTGCCTCATACTCTGCTTCATTGTTTGAGGCTGGGAACATAAGTCTCACTGCTTGCTCGATGATTTCTCCTTCGGGATCTGTCAGTACAATTCCCAAACCTGCACCTTTCGCATTAGATGCACCATCCACTTTGAGCTCCCATCTCTTCCTCTTCTCTGTGTTTATATTGTCTTTCCCCCCCAGTTCGGGCAGAGAGGAGTTGAATGCTGTCTGTCCCGAACTGGAAGTAGGATCCGCGAATTCAGCCAAAAAATCAGCCAATATTTGCCCCTTTATGGCAGGTCGGGGCTGGAAGTGAATGTCGTAAGCATTGAGTTCTACCCCCCACTTCGAGACGCGTCCGGACAAATCAGCTCTGCGGAGCACATCTTTCAGTGGGTAGTTGGTGAGGACGATGATAGGATGAGACTGGAAGTAGTGTTGAAGTTTTCTGGAGGCTGTGACAAGGGCTAGGAGCAGTTTTTCAAGGGGCAGATAACGGGTTTCAGCGTCTAATAGTGTCTTGCTAATATAATAGATTGGTGCTTGAGTAAGATCGCGCTGGGCTAAAAGAACGCCGCTGAGTGCATGAGCTGAAACAGCAAGATAGAGGTAAGAGGTTCCCCGTGGTAAGGGTGGGTCAGGGTGGGCAATTTTTCTAAATGAGCCACTAACTTTTGATAAGCCTCTTGGCATTCCGTGTTCCATCCCGAGTTAGTGCTCTTCTTCAGTATTTGAAAGAATGGGTGGCATTTGTCTGATGACCTCGAGATGAATCTACTGAGCGCTGCCACCATCCCGTTCAACTGTTGAACGTCCCTGACCGTTGTTGGAGTACGTAAGGTTCTTATCGCCTCAATCTTACTTGGATTTGCTTCGATCCCCCTTCTTGAGACTAAGTGACCCAGGAATTTTCCCGAGCCTATTCCAAATGAGCTTTTCTTCGCATTTAACTTCATCCCATACTCCCTGAGTCGGGCAAAAGCCTCAGTTAGGTCTGCTAGGTGATCTTTCTCTGAGCTGCTCTTTACAATAGTGTCATCAACGTACGCCTCAAGGTTTTTGCCAATCAGTCCTTCAAACATCCTGCTAACAAGACGTTGGTAGGTGGCCCCTGCATTCTTCAACCCGAACGGCATCACCTTGTAGCAGTACGTTCCTCTAGGAGTAATGAACCCCGTCTTGTCTTGGTCGTGTTCTGCCATGGGAATCTGATGGTAGCCCGAGTAGGCATCAAATATACTCAGTCTCTCATACCCCGAGATAGAGTCTATAAATTGGTCAATCTTAGGCAAGGGGAAACTGTCCTTTGGGCACGCTTTATTGAGGTCCGTGAAATCGATACAGACTCGCCAGTCCCCTGTCTTCTTTCTCACAAATACAGGATTGGCCAGCCAACTCGGGTATTTTACTTCTCTGATGAACCCTGCTTTCAAGAGCTTATCGACCTCGGCAGAAACTGTTTCGGCTCTATCATCTGACAATCTTCGTTGCTTCTGAACCACTGGCTTGTAATTCGGGTTAACTTGCAACTCATGAGTAATAATTCTGGGATCTATTCCTGGCATTTCATGGGGTGACCAAGCAAATACATCGATGTTATTCTTCAAAAACTCAAATAGCTCTGCTGCGTCGGTTTCACTTAATGACTTTCCTATCCAGAAAAACCTCTCTGGATCATCAGGATTGATTATTTTCTTTACTAACTCCTCCCATGTTCTGTCTGCGGGCTCCAGAGCTGTTTCTTCTATTCCGGGCCGTTCTCCCTTTCGTTGCTACAAGGGGACCTCATCAATCTTAGCTTTTTTCTTCTGCTCAGGCTCTTGCCTCGGGGCTTTGATTTTGCCAGTTCCCGAACTAGGAAGGCGTGGGACCTTGGACTTCAGTTTGTCGTCGGAAGGTGCTGAGTGGCCTACATACTCTGCCAGAAAACACTCCCTGGCCGCCGCCTGGTTTCCCTTTATCTCCATGATTCCTTCTAGGCTCGGGAACCTGATGGATTGGTGGTAGGAGGATGGGACAGCCTTTATGGCATGAATCCAGGGTCGCCCGAGTATCACATTGTAAGCTGACCTTTCCTGGATCACCACAAACGTTTCCATGGATTGCACTGGCCCCGCCCGAACTGGGAGCGTTATCTGTCCCAATGGGAAAGTCATGTTGCCATTAAAAGCTTTTAAGCTGACGTGGCAGGGCTTCAGGTCGGAGTCCTTAAGCCCGAGTTGACTGAACAACTTCTGAAACATGACGTTCACAGATGCCCCGTTATCCACATAGACTTTGCCCACGTCGTAGTTCCCTATGAGCATGCGGACAACCAGAGCATCATTGTGCGGGCAGCGCACCGTCCCATCAGTCTCGGCATCCCGAAGAAAAGCAGTTTCTCTCCATTTTCTCCCTCACTCTGAGGTAGTAGTACTGGCTCATCTCCAATATCACTGACTTCAGCATTTTGACAAGCCATCCTATATTGCGCCCTAAGCTGGCTGGTTGACAGGGCGGTCTCCTCATATCCTCCAGTGATCATATCAATCCTCCCGAGGATCTTTGGTTGAGTGGATTGAGGAGCCCTGTTCTCGGGTTTTTTCTGTTCGGATGGCTGTCCTTTGTCCTTTCGGGCTATAAATTCATCGAGCTTCCCTTCCTTGGCCCAGGCCTCGAGGTTGTACTTCAGAACCTTACAGTCCTCTGTCCGGTGGCCATGATCCTTGTGGTAACTGCAAAACAACTTCTTATTTCTCTTCTCGGGCTCCGCGAACATAGGTCGAGGTTTCTGGAAGAAGTCCCTATTCTCCAGTGCCTTCATTAACTTGTAGATGGGGAGAGTGAATACAGTGAAGATGGCCTGGTTTGGATTGGTGGGTGGCCTAGATTTCTCTCCTCGGGGATTGTCTCTTTGTGGCCTGGGGTCCTTCTTCTTGTCATCTTTTTCGCTAGCTTTGGCAGACTGTGGGGTGTAAAAATCATCCAACTTGGAATAATTGGCTACAGTGGAGAGTAGCTTGGCTAGGTTTCTGGGGGGATTGACAGTGAGCTCCTTAAACAGAGGTGATAGCTTCCTCAACCCGAGGCGAAACAGATCCATTGTATTCTTCTCAATGGGCTCGTCAATCTCATTGTAGACCTCCCAGAACCTCTGAGAGTATTCCCGAAGTCCTTCCCCATCTTTCTGTTTCAGCTCATATAGGTTCTGCATGGTCCTCGGGAATTTGCAGCTAGTGATGAACCTTTTCTTGAACAGCTTGCTCAGTTCGTGCCAGCTGTCAATAGATTCATCTGGGATCTTGGCCCACCACTTTAGAGCCACTTCCCCCAAACTCATAGGAAATATTTTGCAGAGAAAACCCTCATTTCCAGCATATAACGACATACGTTGCAAGTAATAATTCAAATGATGATCGGGGTCTATTGAAAGAGAGTAAAGAGTAAAAGTTATCTCGGAATACCCTCGTGGGATTGGGACCCGTTGAATCCACCGTGTGAATGGGCTCCAAGCCACAGCAAGGCTTTCAGGTCTCTCTCCTCCTCTACTCTGGTTACCCCGGTGTCTCTTGGAGGCTTCTTCCTCGTTTCTTTCACGCCCGGGTGACCGAGAGTGCTTTCTGCTTGTCCCCCCAGTACTTCTCTCCCCCCTTCTTTCAAGAGACCAAGACCGGTGATAGCGTCTCTCCTCTCTGTGAACTTCGTGCCCAGAACGCACCTGAGAGCGAGTTCTTGGGTGGTCCTCATTCCACCTTCGCGCATGGTCTGAATGCCTTGAACTGCGTTCTGGGGACCTCTGAATCAGCGCATGATGTTGTTCATCTCCCCCTCTCAAATGTCACTGTTCTGGATCAGTTAATCATGGCTGATCGTCATGTCTACTGCGGTGGTGGTGGTGCGAGGCCCCGGGCCTGAGTGAACTCTCTTGATGCCTAGTGCGACGGAGTGGACTGGTTTGGCTAGCCTCCTCGGCGACGACATTGACTCCGCGAGGGGCAAAAGTCCGCTGGAGGTAGCGGTGATAATTTTGCTCTGCATTCAGCTTTGCGAGCTGCGCCGATTGAATCTCCGATTGCATGGTTGCAATCAATTCCACTACTGCTGCTGGGTTGGGGTTGTTTGTCACAGCCTTATCGAAGGCGGCTTTCAAAACAGGCTGGTCATCGAGAGAATGCAGAACAGTGGACATTTCAGGGGAGATCTGATGTTGCTGAATCGGAGGAAGCTGACTGGTTCCCGCCGCAAGCAATGGCGGGTTGGTCTGTGAAGGCTGGGTTTCTGCTCGCTTCCCAGCATCGCCTGTAATGGCTTGGTCTACGCGGGTAAAGTTCGCTCCAGATCTGGTTCGCCCAAAGGTGGGCGGAGGTGGTGTAGCCATCTTATCGCGATGGTTCCCACAGACGGCGCCAAATTGTACGGGGTAAAATCTGCTCCCCGAACTACGTGTTGATGATGGAGCTTGCTCCCTCGCCTGGACCTGCAATCACAAGCTTGGAAAACGGGTCAGAGGGTAGGCCAAGGTGGGTTTTGGCCGTGCCCTCTCCAATGCTTAAGTCAGAAAGCTGTACTGGGGAGAATGAGGCAAGGAAGAAGATGAATCTCAGAGAATTAGGGTACTGTAGCTTACCAAATTAGGCTGTATCGTATTCTTTTTATACCCACCTGTACGGACTGACCATGTGAGGTCAGATAACTGCTTGGGTTAGGTCAGATCTGACCATGGTTTACCCATAACCGTCTGACCATAGTTTATTGACTATGGTTGGCCAGGGAACCGTGGTTTCTTATAACCGCTGTGTCAGGAATTACAGCTGCTATGACAGTTTTGGACTGTAGTAGGATTTGGATTGTAGCGTGAGTCATAAGAGAGGTGTCTCGAGGTGAAGGTCAGGTCCCGAGTTGGAAGATCACGTGCTTTGCAGCGGGTCCTAGCGTGAGGGCCTTCCACGTGTCAAGTGAAGTGATTTAACCCCTTGCCCCGAGCTGGATCTTAGGAGGTGAATCACGTGCGTTGTAGTTGGCCTGGTTGAGCAATCTTCGCCACGTGTCAGCGTTTCAGGCCTGAATCTTCCATCCCGAGCTGAAACCTCGGTTCAGAGATATTTCCACACATATAGTATGTGTAAATACAAAGTAAAAGACTCTTGATGGCAAGAGTTTCTATCTTTTATTTATAGATAAAAATGGCAAGAGTTTCTGTTTTTTATTTATGATAGAAAGAAAGACTCTTGATGGCAAAAGTTTATGTTTTCATTTATATAGTATACTTTAAATTTCTATTTATATTTATGTGTTTTATATTCTTATTTTCTATTCCAATCAATGTATCGTGTATAAAGGTAGAATTATAGTATACTTTGAATTCCTATTTATATTTATATGTTATATATTTTTATTTCTTCTTTAAGTGTTTTATATTTTATATTCCTATTTTTTCTTCCAATCAATGTAACATGTATAAGGATAGTAATGTATTTAAAATATAAAATAAAGGTATATTGGTTTATCAAAAAAAAATTAACATTCAACCTTTTATAGATAATATAGATAAGATACACGCATAACTCACCTTCCTAGTTTTTAAGGTGTGCCGTTCCACGTTTCAGTTTCATTTAAGACTTGAGAGTGCTCTCGGACCGAGCCTTAATGCCAGAGGCCCGGACAAAAAAACAATTGAAGTTCAAGCACCTTGGGCATTATGGGCTTGTCCTTGTGCACCTTGTGGCTCTAAACTTTCTACCTTCAAGGCCCAATATCTAGCTCTACTTTTACTTCTGTACTTTTTTCCTTTCTTGGATTTTCTTCTTACATTGGCCCTGCAGTGGACAATCATTATTACGAGGGAGGTAACTTTACCCATGTTTCAGGGAATTAATTAAAATAATCATGAGAGGTGGATTGAGTGGTCTTATAATCTTTTGTCAAGTAAGAAGTTTTGAATTCAACTCTCACTATTTTCCCTCAACACCATCTCATAGACTTTGTCTTGTAATTATGCGATACATATGAGACGGAGGATTACGTATGCCTAGTGGAATCAATTAGATGCAAAGCAACTAAAACCTCTTGATATTTAAATAAAAATAAAAATAAAATAAAAAAAAGAAGAGGGAATTAGCCAAAGATTTTTGGAAACTCATGTTATTGGCCTTTCACGTTCCCCACCACCCCCCCCCCCCAAAAAAAAAAAAAAAAAAAAAAAAAAAAAAAGAAGAAGAAGATGTAGAATTACATCACTGCCGCACCTCCACCATTACCATGACCATCGTTATTCGTCTTATTGTCAAGATCAGTAATTAAAATGGGCCTAGCATCGATAGTGCAGATGTTCATAATTTACATATGACAAAGAGGCACAAGCAAGAGAGAAAGGGCCAAGATCGATGAGAAAAGATGGAAGTCATGCAGTGTGGTACATAACAAAATCTAGGAAGGTTGAAGGCAAAATCAAGGTTTATCCTCGAAATATATGGCACGTTTCTATGCCCTCCTCCTTGTCCGTCATTAGTCTATTACTTATCATCCAATCTGCCTTGGCCGCTTTCCCAAGTTCGAAATCCCTTGCTTTTTTCCGTTTTAATTAATCATCATTAAATTTCATTTTTCCTTTTTTTCTTTCCAAAAAAAAAAATTCCTTTTGGGGAGGGGATAAACTAGGATCTTGATTTTCACTTAACAAGAAACCGAAATGTTGAAGGTAGACATTACCTGAATCGAATAATGAAAAATGCATGTTAGAAAGATCACATAGGTTTAAATATAAATATATATATATATATATATATATATATATATATATATATATATATATATAATGTCAAAAAAAATAATAATAATAGAAAAAATGGGGGCGGGTTTAGGTGAAGGGAGATACCCGTGTCCGAGTGGTGTGCACATCGAAGGCCTCATAATTAATTCGACTGGATAAACCAACGGATTTCAATTATTGATGTAAAATAACATGCTGATTCATGAAGTACTAGGGGCCCCCAAAGGGAAAATTGACTACTCGATCCGTATTAGATAATTGCAATGCATGAGAAAGAAAGTGAAATAAAATAGTGTTAATCACAGTATGATGATAACATGGCCACTTTATTTAGATTTGAATCAACCCAAAAGGCGGTCCAGCTATATATGTGATGTGAGTCCCATTACGTTTTCAATTTCACAAGTCAAGCCGTTGATTAATATTACATTATGGCTTCTTTTTTATATATTAATGTTTATCATTCCGTTAATCATTCGCACAGTAATGCTGGAAAGTTTAAGTTTTCCTTTTCCAACCGGTGAAGGCGGTAACCCTGTTTGAATAAAAGGTAAAGTGACCACGAAGACAACAAGGGACAGAAAAAAAAAAGTCTAGACCTACGAAAATAAAAGTTGATCTTATATACCTTTAAATTGAATTCTACTCGTGTTGGCATAAGCGAAATGGGATAAAGTCATAGTTGGCCTCGGGTTGAATTTGCTATTTCCCGAGGTCACAATTATCATCTAATCCCCAAAACAAAGTCATTGCTTTTTTTTTTTTTTTTTCTTTTTTTCTCTCCTTCTATGTTGAAACAAATCTGAGATTAGTTAAAAGGCTGCAAGCTAGCTTGTGCATCCATCCTAGATGCAATAGGATTTAGGTTTGTTTGTCAAAGATTGTAGATGTGGTTATTTTCATCTTCTCATATGGAATATATGTGGAAGCATGCAAGACACGTGCAACATCATCAATTTGATCGCTATTAAATTTGTCCTCCTACTAATCCAAAATAAAAAAATAAAAAATTTTGTCCTCCTTGTATGAAGATAGTTTAAAATAGGAGTATATTAAAGTGGGCCTACATCGGCTTATCAAATCACTTGTGTGTCGAGAAAGCTCAATTAAACATATTTAGATGAAAAAAAATAAATAAATCAAAATTTGATTGTCACTAGGACTATAATTAGAGGAGTCAAGAAATTCGAGCTTAGCTCGAGATCAGTTCAATAAAAAATTCCTTTAAACTTATTCATAAGATAAATAAATCAAGTTTAAACCTTATTTTCGAGTTCATTAATTTAAAAAGCTTAGTTGGAGTAGAGTATTATTCGGTTTTATAACCTCACTAATACTTTAACTAACCAAACAAGTTAAGCTTGGTTTGAGATCCATTTAATGAAAGACTCTTTTGAATTTTCTCAAAAGAAAACCAAATCAGACTCAAACATTGCTTTTAAGCTTGTTAATTTGATAAGTTGGATTTGATCTTAACCGTCATCAAACATCTTATTTTATGATCAAACGTTGTATGTAAAATCTTAGAAACATTATCATCCATTGATGGAGCATGTAATTTAGGGTGCGTCTTGTAAACTAAAATAGACTTAAAAGTATTGACAGTATACCTATGATGACACCCTCAAGGGTAACTATATTCAAAACTGCATCACCAAGTGATGCCCATATGTGTACTTTATGGAAAAGAGGAGTAAGCTAAAGCTAGTATGGGGTATATGTATAAATTTTTCGTGGGAAAGCTATTTCCCACCAAAGATGATTCCACTTGCCTTGTTGGCAAGTCCCATTTGGCATTTCCTTGGTTCATGCGCCGGCTTCAATGGCTTTTGACTTCGTTTTTGGCCGGCGAAACACACACTCTGTACAAATAAAAACCAATATATATACAACCAAGCCTCAAGAAAAATGCACTATTTTAAAGAATATAGTTTAACAAACTTATGTGCTTCCGTTGGCCAGCAAGAAAACCAAGATCAAACTTCTCCTGTAAAGACCCACATTTTCTCTTTTCCTTCTGTTTCCTTTCCCTTCCTCTAATTTTCTCCCTTGTTTGTTTCTTCATAGCGTCAATACCCTCTTCTGCATGACGGAGCTGGCTATGAGATCATAAATCCTCTTCTTTATTGACTGCCCAAACTGTGTGCATCACCCCTTCTTTCCTATTCTGTATTGTCATTTTCATTCTTAAAACTAGGTGAAATACAAAGGTGGTGGCCTCGTGGGTTTTCCTTATTTCTTGAAGAGGCTCACGTGACTTCCATGGGCGAACCCTTCACTGTGATCCGAAGTTGTACGTCTTCCTCCACCCCTTTTAATATTTTTCACAGTTTCGCAAATCTTCATTATATATTTCATGTTTTGGTATATTTTGGTTTTCTGGGTTTGTGTAAATATGAGTGGTGAATCGGTTTTTGGTTTGCAGGAATCGGCAGAGAGAGAAAGCGAGGTGAGGGCGCTGGTGTGGTTCTTGAGAGAGCGAATGGCCGGTGTGGAGAGAGGTAACAGGAGGTGGAAGACTTTGAAAGAGCGGCTAGGATTGAAGGGGATGGCCTGTTGCGGCGGCACCTGGGGTTTGAGACCAACAACTATGAGCATAATAGAGGAGGAGGATGATGATGATGATGATGAAATACAGCAACAAGAAGAAGAACACCACCGCCGACAAATAGAGGAGGCAATTGATGTGGGTCAGATTCCGGCGGAGAACAGCTGGGATCCGGAATGTGTGGGTCAGATCCCGGCGGGGTCGGGGATGAACCTGGCGACGGCGTTGGCGGCGGAGCGCCACTTCCGGTCAACACAAGATTCGGAAGGAGGAGAGGGGGCGGCGGTGGGGCCTACCGGTACTACTAGTACCGCAGGAACCGCACCGGGGACACCGTTGAGAGTGTCTTTAATGAGATTGCTGGAAGAAACGAACGGCGTGGAAGGAGAGATGGAGAATGGGGCAGAAGGAGAAGTGGGGAGTGATTCGGTGTGCTGCGTGTGCATGGGGAGAAAGAAGGGCGCGGCTTTCATCCCATGTGGTCACACCTTTTGCAGGGTGTGTTCGAGGGAGCTGTGGTTGAATCGAGGCTCGTGTCCCCTCTGCAACCGTTCCATTCTCGAGATCCTCGATATATTCTAGATTGTGTATTTCCTCGGGATCCGTGTAAGCTCGATTTAATTGGACGGTGGATGATGGGGGACGTGAGAAAATTTTTTAGAAAGGAAATTCCACAAACTTCAATTCCCAATGCAATACGAATTTATATTTGTTACTTGGTTATATTCTTCATAAATCCTTTTTTTTTTTCGTTTTTTTTTTTGCAATTTTTTGCTTTGATCATTTTTGTATATAGCAAATAGCACATGGCAAGTTGTTATTGGGATGTGCACGACATGGGTTCTAGTATTCAACGGCTGTGATTAGTTGTGGAGGTAAGTGTAGGAAATAGTGTCATTTTTCATGGAGTCTATGTCGGATATACTTCGGCATGATCCTGTCTAGAAATAAACAGAGATCAGCACCTGATAAAGGACTGTTGGTAGAGAGTTGGGGGTAAGGTATTAAGTCCCATGTGAAATCTGATATTTTGTTCGATCTGGTTTACAACACTCGACTCGATTCAACTTTGGAAACACACGATTTAAATGAGAATTTTTGCGAGACTTAATCCATGGAGCAGATCCTGAAACCATGTGGTTCCCTAACAATGTTTTACTGATCGTTTGATATCTCAAATAGGCATATAGAATGGGCATTTTTGTTAAGCCAGATTGCATCCATTCTCAATTTGGACGAGAATAATGTTCAGCTGGGCTTTGGCCAAGCTTTGTGGAGGAGGATTTTGAAGGTCTTAAATCTACTATGCTTGCTACTGCTACAAATTTTGTCTCACAGGGGTGCAGCTTGGATGGTTTGGAAGGTCAACTCAAGCTCAGAGTTAAATCTTTTTCCCCAAGCCCAACACGAGGTACAAATTTATCAAACTCGAGTTCAATTTTCGATTTAGGCATGGGCTGGGTTGGTTGACTAGGTTGGCCTCACTTTTGGCTTAACATTTTAAAATTAATCTTCAGTTCACCTGTAATTAAATTTAATTCAACCACTAAAATATTCAATAATCCAAGACATCAGCTTGAGGGTATATAAGTTAATAAGTCAAGTTATATTAAATTTAAGAGGATTTGGCCACAACTACAAGTTCTTAAAATGGGGCTTGTATGGTCAAAAGTTTAAAAGAAAAACTTATATGGCATGAAGTCCACCAAATATTCGTATGACAAAAATGTCCTAGTACTCACAAAGAAACATATATATTACCTAAACTGTCTTTGGCTCATTAATATCTCATTAATTAAGTAAAGAATTTTGCTTATAATATCTCCAAAAATAGTGAGCATAAATTAAGGAGACAATTAATTTGGGTTACAATATCTCCAGAAATTACAAGCAGTTACATGAAGATATTCTTTGAGTTAAAAACCAGTTACATGAATGAAAAATTATGTAACTATTTTGGTAACAATTATATGTAATTGTTATAGTTACATGTAATTGTTTTCTGTTTTAATTACAATTACATATGATTGTTTTCTATTTTGATAACAAGTACATGAATGAGAATTTTTCCGGCACAATAATAGCTACACGAACTTTATGAAATGTTACATGTTAAATTGGTAACAGTTCCTTTGTAGTTGTAACTGTTTAATACAATTTCGTAATTAGTTACGTGGGGCTCATTTGGGGGTTCCAACAAATGCATAACCTTGTCGTAACTATTTTAAGGGATGCTAAATCACCGCAAAGTTTGTTGTAACTATTTTGGGAATTTAGATTAATGTACAAATCTGCGGATTTGATTGATATACTATTAGATTAATATAAATAGAAAGCAATATAAGTCATTTTGCCATTCAGATCTTGAAGGAGACAAACATGGAAATCTCTATGATTTCCACAAAAATCATAGGGAAAATTCGTATAAAGAATCTTGTTAAATGTTAATTTTCCAAACTGATGTGGATGGAGATAAATATGAGCATAAAGATTGAATGCCACGGAAATCGTGGAGAATAAATCAAGAAGAATCATGTCTAATTTTAAACGTCAATAACTTCCTAGAATACCATATCAAGCGAAATAGCAAGGTTGGTATTCGTGAAACATAACAAACTAATAAATTGCCCAACGTTACCATTTTGGGACTTAAATGGAATTATGGCTTTAAAAAAGTTTTGGTAGGACTTATCACTTTATAAAACCTGGGAATTAGACTTTTGACTAATTTCCCCGAACATTAATTTCAGTTATGGGGTCAAACGAGTTGTCCGAGACGTTTGCCCAGTCCAAATTAAACTTGGATTCACAATGGGCTTGGTGGTCAGTCTCTTGTTTTCAATGCTGCATTCCGCCCATGAATTAAATCCACGAACCATAAGGAACCTTTTGATATTTGATGCAAATAGAGATTTCGCATTTTGTGATATGCGAGGTAGTGCATAGTGCATATAGTAAAAGATCATGGTTTGGAAATCAGAGACCCTAAATTTGTAGTTGGACTGTCAACTGTGCAACCCCATGCAACCAAAGGACTAACCATGAGGAAATTTCTGCTTGCGTGATTTTGATCCCAAAAGGGCTAAGCTTCGTGAGAGAAAGAAACTCGGATCTCTGGACTCGGTTGGCCTGAACTACCCTAGGCCTCGTCTAGTTAGGCCCAAGTTAGAAACACATTTTACGGACCCAAGCACAAGTGCAAGCAAAAGAATTGTGGCCTTTAATTATTTATTTGTGATCTACCATGCCAAAATGGGTCACTTTATTTGTGTCGGGCTCTTTGGAAAGATGGAGTTTTGGAGAAAATGATTGTTCTTGCCATTAAACTGAAGGAATGCCCAATGCCACATTAAACTCTGAACTACCCATATGGGTTTATAAATATCTTGGTTATCTCCATTGCCATAAAATCTTGCAATTAAAAGAGATTTTCAAATAGATTGAATTAATACAAACATATTATAATTTAAAAGAAATTGTAAAATTTACACACATAAAGTATTAAAATCAAATTAATTTCAAAATTAATGTAAATACAACATTTCATAAAACATCTTCTACGCTAAATTGTTGAAATGGTCTGATTCTTTTGTTTTTTTTTGGTTTTTTGTTTTTTTTTGGTGAATAATTGTGTTAAATTGTTTACACAATTCCGGGCCAGGTCGTGTAAAAAGGAACCCTCCCTAATGTAGTGTCTTCAAGAGGATTCGAACTTAGTTCGCCTCTGGGGTCATAAGCCGCTTACCACTTGGTCTGATTCTTTGAGTCAATGGAAAGTTAACTGAGTTAAGGTTCGTTCCAAATTTGTGGGTTAATCAATCCTTCAAAGCAATTCGAACGTTCAAAGAATTGGATTTTTTGACCATGTGGACGTTGTGAGTTTGTGACCCAAAAAAACTATAAAAAAAAAAAAAAAAAAAAAGCATATGATGTGTGCGTACCAGAGGGAGAGAGCTTTCCCATTCAATATCTGAAGTGGGCATCATCAAGGATAAGTACAAGCCCATCTGAGTGGGTAGAGTAACATTATGAGCAGTGGCATTATTAAAAAGAAAAGAAAGCATATGATACTGATTTCTGAGCTTGAAATGGATGTTTTACTGTTACATTCAGGGTATGCATACCCTTTGGAAGGAAAAAGCTTCTTTTTGTGGTCTGTGGGAGTGGGAGTGGGGGTGGAACTATCCACATGGAATTTTTAAATTAGACTTTATAAAAAAGCCTCTTTATTTGAAGTTCAATTCATTCGTCCACAAAGGATGAGCAGAGTTTCATATCTCATGGCAAATTGCTTTCTCCTTTTGTGTGATGTTGATCGGCCCACTTGAAATTTTGCCACATTTGCATCGTTTTTTAAAAACAAAAATAAATTAAAGTTGTGTTTATGATAACCATCATAAATCATATCGCCAAACGAGGTACAATGAGTGTTGTTTGGTGAGTGTTGCTTGTTTACTTTCACGTAAACCTTTTCTTTCATAATGTCAAAAGGTGCCCTTGAAAGCCGAAATTTGTTCCTATAAAATACAATGAAACCCACCCTTAATTGCTTTTGTTAAGGTTTACTATTTTGGGAAAACTTCAATTATAATCTCATTAAAGTCATGCTAATTGCCCGTGTGCACCCTTATTCCTTCATGGCGACCCCTTGTGTGCAGTTGTGCATGGGATCAAGCTCGTGGGCAAGACCTATATTTTTAGGAATTTTCTGCAGTGGGCCATGGTCCACTCCCTTTATAATAATATTAGTACATGATCTTTTCGAAAAAATAACTTCAGCTTGATTTCGAAAAAGGCAAAAAAAAATAAATAAATAAATAAAAGGTTAGTATAAAAATAAAAGGGCAGGCTTATATCTAGTATTTTTGGATGAAGTTGAGTAGTCCTAGCCTTATACCTAGCTTACTGCTATCTCTTCCTTTTTATGATCTGGAGGCTTCAGGTTTTGGAGTCTTCCAACTTTGAGATGGGATTTTAAAGGAGGGGGAATGAACCAATCTATCGAGAACCACCCCAAAAAAATAAATAAATAAAAAAAATTTCCGAT
This sequence comes from Liquidambar formosana, assembly GCA_039720395.1. Classification (NCBI taxonomy): domain Eukaryota; kingdom Viridiplantae; phylum Streptophyta; class Magnoliopsida; order Saxifragales; family Altingiaceae; genus Liquidambar; species Liquidambar formosana. The sequence continues at coordinate 1,743,931 of CM077835.1, read as the reverse complement.
CAAGCGCATCCTCTCCAAGAAAAGGCCAAAATGCTTTGATATCTCAAACCCATCCCATAGCATAAAAAAATGGAACTCAACGTGAATGATTGATTACTGAGTGTCTGAACTTTAAAGTGAGCCAAACACTTCCCAATGAAGCAGAGTTGTAATCATGCAATGGTTCGGACCAAGCCATTTGGACTGATTCTCTTTAGAAAAATTTCAGTCACTGTACGGCCATGGCTCCCATCATTAGTCATTACAAACACAATAATCCAAGGTTAATCGCAGTTTAATTAGTTGGTCCCACCAAATCTTTGTCAAATGGTTCCCTAACACGGAACTTCAGTCAATCGTCAACGTATTCACATGAACAACTGTTTGAATGGACGTCACCTAAGGCTAAATTCCAGTCAATTGACCTAATCTCTGAAGCATACAAAATGGTCAATCACGCGTTTAACAAACGCGGGGCCCAAAAAAAAAAAAATGTTGGGACAAGCTGTCAGCAAAACCAAAAGAGTCCCATATGTTGATACATATTACATCAAAGATTAAGGTCATGTTTGTTTAGTTAGAATGGAATGGATAGAATGGAATCTCATTCCAATTTATTCCAAACAACATGTTTGGATAAGATAATTTGAATGGGAATGGAATCAAATAGTATGTTTAAACAGCCATTTCAAATCTATTTTCATTCCAGACTACTTCAACATGAAATCACATTCCATTCCCATCCATTCCATTCCAACTAAACAAACATAGCCTAAGATCAATGCAAAACTTGATTTGATCTTCTATGACTTGTTCCAAGAAAAATCTTTATAGGTGTATTCTTGTAAAACCTACTTATTTTAGGAGATATTGAACGATTTTAAAACACATATTCTACTTTTATATATATATATATATATATATATATATATATATATATATATATATATACAGAGGTGATCCTATCAGCACGTGCTGATATAAGTTACATCAGCACTATGCATTGGGGGTTGTACCCCTTGCATTGATTCAATGCACCTCACATCTCACTATTGCACAAGGTACAACTCCCAATGCAGGTTTTGATATAAGATATATCAACACGTGCTTACCTGATCATCATCCTATATATATATATATATATATATTTTAAAATTTTAAGATATATGTCCGATTTTAAACCCATATAAGATTTTACAACTCACATGAATCGCTAATTAAAATAAGAGCTGAATTTAGAGTTTTCGCATCTTAAAACATAATCCCTTATTAATTAAGCTATCTTTTTGAATTGATTAAAGTCTGATTGCTCTCTCATTCAGAAGGCACATGTCACAAATCACCAACTCAATATAACCTTGAAATAAAAAGAAAAAGGAAAAAATACAGAAAGAAGTATGTTGGCTGCCTGGCTAACGAAAAATGAATGAGAGCACCCCATGATAGATGGAGTCTACTTGGTAGGACCTACCATGAGCAGTGTATCAGTAATCCAGACAAATGGGTGGCACGCCTAGGGCGTTTTTTTTGAAGTTTGAAGGGGATTTGTGAAGTGTCCCAAGGACAAGATTGATTTGGGTGTTTGTTTTCCTTTTCCTCTTATAGAAAAAGACGTATCGTGACTTCGATTGGTCAGGTGGTCACTATCATTGATGATGACCTCAAAAACTTTCGTGAAGAACAATAATTTGGATCTATCTACCAAGCCGTGATTCTCGGCACATTTTGACTGTGCATATGTTCACCTCTAAGCTATTCTATCTCTCTGACCCAAAAAAAAAAAAAAACATAAAAGTTATTCTATCTCACTCGATCCCTAACTCACACGTTAACTCGTGTCATTTCGACATGCAAGCAAACAAATTATATGTACTGATTTTTTATTTTTTAAGAATAATATAAGTTTTCCAAAATTTTAGGGCTCAAGTTCAAAGTAATTCTTAAGAATGGATAAGATCACTCGATAATAATTAAATATGCTAAAATTTGGTTTGAAACCTTCCATTTATGAGCCGTAATTCTTGATCGTCTTAACTCCCTGATGGACTTATTATGTGGATTGATTGTATGATTCTTTTTATTTTATCTAGTTTTATCAGAGATCATATATTTTGTCATTAAATCACATTATTTTAGACCTCCCTCAATCCCTCCTATCCAATTTAAATCAAGGCTCTTCTCCTTGGAGATATATTCCTAAATCTTTGTTTTGGAACTTTTAGCCAATGCTTTTTTGTCACATGTCATGTTTACTTTCATTCCACACATGACGAGGTTGGTTAGAGGTTGTGATTTTAACTCTATGTAGATGCATGAGTTTGGGCAGTGGCGGAGCCAAGGAGGGGCTTGTAGGGGCATGTGCCCCCACCGACTCAAATAAATCTCTATTTTTTATTTTTGGGATAAATTACTACTTGATATATCCACTTCTTGATATAATGTCAAAAACAGAAAGATAGTAATAATTTTGAAATATATATAATAAGTTGACAAAAATTATCATTTTTTTGGTAAAATGATTACCAAAAAGTAATTTTTCCAAACAAAAAAGAAAGGTCCTTTCAGAGTTTTCAGTTCCCACTTCATAGAATCATAGTACGGTACCTCCATTGGAGATAATCTTGCCTCCACCCCTGAGTTTGGGAGTGTTGCTATATGAAATTCTAGTCCAAGTTTCGGACGAGTGAGGTGTCTCAATTCCTATATAGACTGGCTATAGTTACAATTGGTGTGGGTGGGCTCCGTAGGCCGAATAGCCATAATAATTTCATAGGTGCAGCTTGGTTGAGTGAGACATAGGACCTAATTGAGTCTGTTTGGCTCAGTTATGCATGCACTCTACGCAATGTTATAATAACGGAGTAGCCAGTATATTTCCCTCGTGTTGCGCGCAAAAACGATCGAACTAATGTCGTTATATGAACAACCCAAAAAATTTATTAATAAATTCCCATAGTTTATTAATCCTTACCTATCCAACTTAATATTCAAATGTACGTGATTTAGGCCAGAATTATATATATATATATATATATATAGTTATTTATTTTCTATGGTAGAAAAACAATATCCCCACGGACCTCGTGGATGAGAATCACATATTTATATCATGTTAAAAAATAGTCTGTTACGTGAAAAAATAGGCAGTCGAACTATCCTTCTAATATGTCTGCTAATTCATGTTTCATTTTCCTATTTTTAAAATAGTCTGTTGAGGTCAAAAAAAAAAAAAAAAAAAAAAAAAGAGGTCCTTTATATTTTATATTTATGAAATATATATTATATGTATGAATGGGTAGATGGAATGACCAAGAGAAAAAAGAATGGGTAGATGGGATGGGAATCATGGCATCCACTCATCCACGCCCTTGTCAACTTGTGAGGAACAGAACATGGCATGTGCAATTGTGCACTACTTACCAAACGGGGTATTAGTTCCCCAAGTTAGATTTTTTCCTGTAACCAAACACCATGCTATCCACTCAAATTGGTATACATTCATATGAACCAGTAATAAGCTACTCTTTCAAGTAGGTTGTATGAATGCTACACCTTGCATTGCTTGAAGAATAAGGACCACAAAAAGAGAACCACTGAGGCGTGCAAGAGGAAATTCATTGAATTGGAAACTGGATCCAAAACAAACCTAGTGGCATGTTGTGTTTCAGATGCCGATTGCAACATAGTGTATGTGCTGCATTTTATAATTAGAGATTGTGGGGTAGAATTGAACTTATATCATCATTTCATAATGGTCACAAATTATTGTTCGACCGGCTAAGACAATTGTACGTGACATTTTAGGTTTATTCTAAAATTAGGATTACCCTCAAAACGTAAAGAAAAGAGACTATCGAGAGTGTTGCTAGGCACACCGGTTAACTCTACTAGATTCATACGTCCAATTGCGTATATGAATTTTAAAATTCATTCTTAAATTCGAAACAAAAAGATTTATCTAACTACCATTGAAAATATTTCACGTGCACTCTTCTCGACATGTGGACCCATGTGTATAAAAGAGGGATGGAACCCATGTATTAAACTATTTTTCTATTATTTTTCACATGTCCAAAATAGTGTAGTGTCTATCGTTGCAAACAGATGATCAATCATACCAATTAGACTTTCTCACTCATTAGGTAACTTTGCCTAACATTTGAATACTCACATTGACTACAATATCTGAAATGCATTGCAAGTCTTGTAGGGTCTCCTTTTGAACATGCAAAGCTGGTCGTAATTGGAATGTTGCTCAACCACTAGAGTAGAAAAATTTTTAACCAACCATCTTATTAGAAAACTCACCATTTAGTGGAAAATCCCTCTTAGCTTTTTAGGGTAACTTTAGATCAATTTTCAAAGAGGCGACCCGCTTTCTTTACTAGCTAATAATAGGCTAGAATCACAACCGCCCTCCCCTCTTCTCTCACTCAAACAACTAGTGTCATACTTTGTCAAAAATGCATTAATTTGACCTAAGCTAAGTGGGAATATATTTGTGTTCCCATGCTCTTTTCAATCTTTTTCTTTGATTATTGTTGCGACATTCAAGCGTTAATGATGGAACTGAGCTAACATTTTCACTGAGCGACATTTCCATGTGGTTGCTGGAAGACCAAAAGGTCAAAAAGGCACGGTTCAACGAGAGTCTAATTCTTGTCAACACGTATTTTTGAGCCCATAGATTTCTCTTGGTTGAAATTGGAAGCCCATTGTTTAGTGATAGAAAAAGGAAAATTCACTTAAAACTACTGGCAACTGGCAACTGAGTTATCTAGCATTATACATTCTAGCTAGTTTATGCAAAGACATGCGGCTAAAGATTTCATTTCTATCTTTATCATGAAGTCGAATGTCCCAAATTTGATTGTCTCTATAGGATCGGATGTAGAGTGTACAGTGACTTTTCTCATAAGTTTGAAGGTTCAGATGACTCATTGAAAAGAATTAATAATATATAATGATTATTGTTATATATTATAATAAGTAGACCACCTTGTCTTCAAAACTTTGACCACAACATGTTCAACAAATACCAAGTGGTGGTGGAAGGTGAAACTCACATGCAGCTGCCATGGACACACTAGTCTAGCATGTGCATCAAAAAAGTGCCATGAATTAATGCAGTGACTTAATTAGGGCGAACTTGTAGAAGAAGCACCAATGCACCTCTCTTTCTTTTTATCTTTATTTTCTTTCCTTTTTTTGTGTGCCAAGCAATCTAAAGATCTCAAAGCCACATAATAAATAGCCCTAAGGGTGAAGTTTCGAAACTTTAACCACAGCCTTACATAAAAGATGGAGAAAAATCTCCTAAACTTCAAAACCGATGATATTCGAAGCACGATAAAATATACTTCTCTATAAGGGAAAACACGTATCAAGCACAATGAAAGTGCCTCATCATGTAACTTTGCTCAATAATGCTTGGCTCAACCGAAAATTGGACGGTGAAACACTTTCTCCTAGAATTTAGTAAGTGCTCGCATGCTCAATAAAGGTCCGAAATTGTAGCAAACTTTGTCTTCTACCTTTTCTTTCTTTCTCCCCATCTCTCATATGCTTTCTGTCTTCTATCACTGCACTGCACTGCAAAACCCATATATAATAGGGAGCCCCACAGAGATCAAATTGGCAAATTCTTTCCTAGGGACTTCACCAACCTTACCCTCCATTTCTTTCCTTTTGTTCTCCTTCTTAATGATCTCTACTGTCAGATCTTGCTTTTGTTTTTTCATAGATCCGATTAATAAAATGCCTTTGCCATAAATAAGAGATACCAACATGACAAGGTAAAAAGACAAAAAACTGAGGAAATGCGCACACACTTGATGGTTCTATTTAGGAAGTACTCTCACCATCTATTTTATATTTTTTTTGGAAAGGAGGGGTGGCGGTACTGCTCAAAAAGGTAATTGTAGCCAATAATAATATTTAAATTTAGAGAGAACTTATGATGAGTGTGTACCCATCAAAATGCATGCTGGCAACATTGTACATGCCAAATGGTGAGTCTATGTCAATAAAAATAAAAAAATAAAATAAAAATCTAGAGCTCTATCTAATGATCTAGACATCTTATATGGATAGTGACAAAGAAAAAATATTTGAGTTAAAAAGTCTTTAATTTACATCTAAAAAACCTTTTTTTTTTCCTTTTTTTTGTTTGTGCTCAAACACGGTTACATTTCGTTCGTTCAAATAAAAGCAAAAATATATATATAAAGTTTTGCATTATTGATTTTTGTAGAAATTAGTAATTTATACAGTCTAATGTGATCAGATCTATTTTAATGATTTTGATCAATGCATTGTTCCTGTCAACTTTGACAAGACGATAGCATAGATTTTCTTTTATATATATATATATATATGCACACTTTTGGTTCGACTTATATAATTTAGAAAGTGCTTTCTAAAAGATAAAGAGGGATGGTAAAGCCCTTATAATATGGTAGTATTGAGACAGCATCCTAAAATAGAATACTCCGTAGTTCTTTGAAAAGTTGGCAGCAGGCAGCAGCAAGTTACTCAAAGGGAGAAGGTGTGATTGGGAAATGGCTTTTAATCCCATCACGTTTTCCATAAAGTGCTAGTCTCCGTGCACGGCATTCTAAAAGATTAAGCCATAATTTTAACGATAATTGGCATTTAGTGTGAGACAAATAATTTTCAATTTTGCTGCCTTTTTGCAAGGAATTTTTTAAGTTAGAGCTGACATAATTTTTATTTTAATTAAGTTGGAATATAATGAGGTTAGACGGGTTTAACCGTATAAGACAGCAGCAGTAGGTACTAAACAGCAGTCAAAACAGTCGGCAACTTGGCACAATATTTCCCTTCCACCCACCCCAACCCCAACCCTAATACTTATCCCAAAGAAAAACCTCAACCCTAACCCTTTACAAAATTTTAAAAATAAGAATTAAAAATTGTGTCCCTTCAATGAGACTGAATGGGATAGTTTCGGCCTCTTTTGTTGCTTATTTTTAGGGCACTTTAGCACCATTAATTCCTTGGAATTCACTGAATAATGGAATCCACCGAGGGTGTCTTCCTCTGTAAAATCAATTTATTGAAATGATTTGATCATTTAATTGAAAATTTTGTCTTTATAAGAAATCGTTAAATTTCTCAACTTTTTCTTCTTCTTCCTTTTTTTTTTTTTTTATTTGGGTGGGTCTAGAGGTCTTAGATTTCTCATCACCATTTAAACAATTCAATTAAATTCGAATTAGTCAAACGGATTAAAGTCATTCTAGTATTGCTTATTAGGGGATACAATATATCCAATTATTGGATCCACTATTCGATGAGTCCTAAATACATTTTTTTTTTATATAATAATAGTAAGGCCCAATTATGTGAGAGATGGCATGGGAAGCAACGATTAAATAAGCAAGGGGTCTCGATCATTTCATTTTTAATATATACAATTCAAGTTGAATTTTAATATATATATATATATATAAAAGATGATGATCAAGTTAATGTACACATGCTGATATAAGTTATATAAATCTCTGCATTGAAAATTGTATCTCATGCATTATTAGATTACAAGATACATTAGGTCAATGCTTGGGATACAACTCCTAATGCATAATGTTGATATAAGTTAGGTGAGCACATGCTCATCTAATCAGGATTATTTGTATATATATATATATATATAGGTCATGATCAAGAGAGAAGTTTTGCATATCTCTTTGGATCCAACAACTTATTAATCATGTAAGAAATTGTATCCCTAGATCTTAAACCCTATATATATATACACGTTGGATCTCATAAGATCCAAAGGGACGAACAAAAATTGCATCCTCTTTATCTTGACCTATATATATATACACACAAACGTGTGTTAACTTTTATAAGGGTGTACTAGATCTCCTTTCAATAACTTTTTTTTTTTTTTTTTTTTTTGGGGGGGGGATAAATCCTTTCTATAACACGAACAAGTGATCCAAGCATGTCCATGTCTACAACAAACAAAGAATATTAAAGAAAATGAGAGGCACCTTGATGGGTGTCATGTTCCAACATCCAAACAAATGCAAGAAATGGCGCGTGCATGGGGAAAAGTAGCAGCCACTCTGTGGTTGGTCAAGCCCCATCAGTAGTAAAGCAAAGGAATACAGCAGCCACCAAGGTGGGTCCAACCCCCAGCAAAGCAAATTAAGATGATTCAGCCAAAGATGGTGGTGAGGGGGTCCATCCAGGAATGGTGATCACATACATGCTCCATGAGCTCTGTTTTTTTACGCTAGATTTGGAGATAATAATTTCAATATATTTTTTTTAAAAAGTTTCCCAACCTCATTATTATCTTTTTCCTTTCTTTCCCATTACTCAAAAACGCCTATAAATTGGTCCCCAAACCCCCATTCCACATATAGATTGACACACACTCACCAAGATTTAGAGAGAGAGAGAGAGAGGGAGAGAGAGAGAGTGAGAGAAATGGAGACTTTCCCAGTTGTTAACATGGAGAAACTCAATGGTGAAGAGAGAGCAGCAACCATGGAGAAGATAAAGGATGCTTGTGAGAACTGGGGTTTCTTTGAGGTCGTTAAAAGTTGTATTTCTATGTTTTCTAAAAACGATTTCTTATTGTATGGTTCAAGTGTTGAAGCTATAACAGTTTTTAAAAATGCTTTTATTGAGCTGATTACTGTGCTTTTGGTGGTGGTTTGTTTGTTTGTTTTTTTGTTTTTTGTTTTTATAGTTGGTGAATCATAGTATATCTCATGAGCTAATGGACACTGTGGAGAGGATGACAAAGGAGCACTACAGAAAGTGTATGGAACAAAGGTTCAAGGAAATGGTTGCAAGCAAGGGACTGGAGGCTGTTCAAACAGAGATCAATGACATAGATTGGGAGAGCACCTTCTTCTTGCGCCATCTTCCTGATTCAAACATTTCAGAAATCCCTGATCTTGAAGATGATTACAGGTTAAAATAATAAGCTTTTATTTTCTTCATTTAGTAGCAGTAATAGTAGTAGTAGTTGATAAACTAGCTATGAGTGAAACAGGAAGGCAATGAAGGAATTTGCAGTGGAATTAGAGAAACTAGCTGAGCAGCTACTGGACTTACTATGTGAGAATCTTGGGCTGGAAAAGGGGTACCTGAAGAAGGCCTTCTATGGCTCCAAGGGACCTACTTTTGGCACCAAGGTCAGCAACTACCCTCCCTGCCCCCAACCAGAGCTTATCAAGGGCCTCCGAGCTCACACTGATGCCGGTGGCCTCATCCTGCTCTTCCAAGATGACCAGGTTAGTGGTCTCCAGCTCCTCAAGGATGGCCAATGGATCGATGTTCCGCCAATGCAGCACACCATTGTAATCAACTTGGGTGACCAACTTGAGGTATACCCTGATAATTCAAAGCCATTAGATTTTGTAGCTCAATAATAACACCAAAAAAGCATGAGATTTCGATTCAATGATTTTCATTTGTTCCATGTATAGGTCATCACCAATGGAAAATACAAGAGTGTGATGCACCGTGTGATTGCACAACCTGACGGTAACAGAATGTCAATAGCATCGTTCTACAACCCGGGGAGTGATGCCATCATTTATCCGGCACCAGCATTGCTGGAGAAAGAAGAAGAGAAAAGCCAAGTGTACCCAAAATTTGTTTTTGAAGGACTACATGAAACTTTATGCTGGCTTAAAGTTCCAGGCCAAGGAACCAAGGTTTGAAGCCATGAAGGCCATGGAAACTACTGCTAATTTGGGTCCCATTGCAACAGTTTAGACTCCTTTTGTCAACTGAAAAGAATTGGGTTTGGAGTGTGCTTTTCTGTGAATAATCCTAGCCTACTTTTGTGGTTTTACTTTTTGTTGTTTGGGAGTTAATGTAAGGTTTGTTTGGTTAGTGTGGAACCCAGTATTTCAATATATAATATAAAAAGCTTGGAGTTCTTGTGATATTAATGTCTAGCAGTGGTGGTCGTGGTGGTGATGGTGATGAGGTGCTCTCTATTGTAGAAAATAACCATTACCTGCCTCTTCAACATGTCCTGTGATTCTGCTTGGCCTTATTGTGCGTGAGAATGATGTGTTTATTAAGATATTACAGAAAAGTAAAGGACTGTCTACTAAAGGGAGTTAGGGGAGAGTTTAAAGTCGGTGCTGTGCTGGGTTAAAGAGTGACAACTAGGTAGATTTGGTTGTTACTTTATTAAATATATCAATATGTTACATTGAAAGTCTCGGTTGTTGGAATTCACCTGGTCAGCTGCAAATCTATCTGGTCTTTGACATGAAGAAAATATAAATTTGAAGGTAGAATTTGTCATATAACAAAAAGACCATGCGAAACACCAGCTATGCAAGATCTCAAATGACAGACAACAGAGAAATTAGGACACTGACCATCTGTGATTTTACCTATCAAAGTTCCAAACAAGCTCTTAGAAAGATAATTCTGTTACCAAAATGATGTTGCAACATTTATTGCAATCCAACATATGATTAACGGTACTCTCTTTTTTCCCATTTTCTGGCATTTTTTGTTCACATTCAAACAATTTTTGCTCTATCGATCCAACACATAAACAATATTACATGTTCAAAAACAAGTTCATCAATTACATCAGATATGAATTAATGCAGACTAATATCAGTTGGATTTTCATCCGCAGAGACTTCTAAACAAGGAACATTTCAGTTGCTCTGCCCACAAGAAAAAACTTCTCAAAGCAAAGAGAAGAAAGTTATATACCAAATTCGGAGACCATTAAGACTCAAAAGGAAAAGCCATATATATCAGCTTCCCACTTCTGCTTCAGAGGGACATTAAGTTGGTTCATCCGTAGGGGCAATCTTCCTTTGTTCGTAATCCACCACTAAGTGTGCTTACACAATTACAACCCAATACCCACATAGACATTCGACTTGTGCAAGTGGACCACTTAAACAAATACATTCTGAAATCCTTGAAAGATCCACTCAACACCATCATTAAATTAATTTTAAAACTCTACTAATGGAGGCACACAAATGATAATACACTTCTATAATCAAAATAATAAACCCATAATTTCCTAATAATTCTTTATACCACCAATGGTATGGCAGATTCTCAACCACCCCCCTTTCCTTCCTTTTTTTTTTTTCCTTTTCTACTTCTTTTTGCATATCATCTTTAAAGCTCTGAGTCCCTTATTTTTCTCATATCATCATGATTACATGGCGTGTTGCAATAAAAGAGGTAACAGTCTCATTCCAATAACATTTATATATCAAATTTTCTTTTATATTTATCCTTCTTTGCAAACGAGGCAATAATGGAACATAGAATATTCCATGACATGTATCTTCCAAAAACAAACCTAGAATCCTGATAATATCTATAATCCAAAGAAAAAATAAAATAATACCATATATAAAATAAAAGCCAGCACCAAAAGGCAAATCTCATGAGGTCGTAACAGCTGTAACTAGATACGCACAAAGTTACCTGTGAATAATATAACACGCATTGGAATTTCCAGTAAGCTATAAAATGGGCACTAAAATCCTGACTAGTAGAAAACAAAGAAGTGGTTGCTTTAAAATTGATGGTATATTACATTGCTTGAAGAACCACTATTACTAGTTTGTTTCAACATTAGCACCATTCAATAGGGAAATAACAGACTCCTGAGGAAGAGAAACAAATCGGTAGGGCTGAAGTATAATCAGGTCACCCAAGCTTGTCCCATATTTACTTTATCTTCCTGCAGAAATGAATTAGCTTAAACAAGTTGTCATGACTCATGAGATAGTATCTGGGACCAAGAACAGCACTGCAATGTCAAGTAAATTTTGTGGCTAATCATGATTCATGAGATAGTACCTGGGACCAAGAACAGCACTGCATTGTTAAATAAATTTTGTGGCAAAGTTGATAGATGCCTATGGCCTAGGACAAGAGCAGGAGGAAGAAGGAAAGAAGAATTGGCACCACCACTCCCTACTTTTGCAAAATAACCAGAACAAAGTGTAACAACCCACTTTAACATGCATATTATTATAATAGATTATTATACCAAAGGAGGGTGCAAATTAAAGAAGTAACTAATGGGTTAGCTCAAAATTTACAAGAACAACAGTTCACAGCTAATGTCTTGCTCACCAGGGAAAAATCAAATAAAATATCAAGTTTAACACACTAGCAATGAGTATCTATCACAGAAAATTCTTAAATGGACAGCTATGTATCAGGAAACCAGCATCTACAGATTAAATAAATAAATAAATAAATAAACCCACTTCATTAACATTTGGATTAACATGGTTTAAAAATAGATCATGTCTTTAACCACCTAAATCAAAACAATCCATACCCAAAGATTTTAGAACTACAGGACACAAACAATCAGCTGGTTTTTGACTCCTTAAAGAGAATCTAACATATTCATGTATAAGAATGATAAAAAGACAATCTAAATTGAACCAGGTTCAATGGGACTAATTAATCATAACCAGTTCATTAACCATATTTGAACAAACTAAAAATCGGCCACATGAACCTATATGCAGAGCAGTGCTCATAAATTTTACCATCACTTCACCACACCAGGCTGTCCACTAAAAGCCTGACAAAAGAAATTACCTCAGTCCCTATAACATTTTCTTGAATTACAACATGAACACCAAAAATTACCACACTTGTAAATTAATTCTTCATCTGACCAGAGCTAGGCAATTTATGTTACATAAAATTAGTTTCAGAACAGAAGATAGTTAACATTAATTTTTTATGAAGATTGTTAACAAATATGATATATTATAACAGTTTTTTCCTTATTACTCTCCCGTGAATTACCTCTGAATTTTTTTTTTTTTTAAAAAAAAATGATTTTCCACAAATTATGTCAGCCATATGTCTTGATAGCCATACAGCACTCACCAGTCTAGGGCGAGCATGAATTACCTCTGATTTTTGGACATCCATAAGATAATAATTCTAGACTTTTATAGTATAAATTAAGGCAGTCAAGAGAAAAAATTCAAGACAGACCAATATGAACAATGAAAAATTCCTTCCCCTTGTATCTGTTTCATTTCCCATTGTATATCCCAAAAATAATTAATTAATTAATTAATTATTTTTTAAAAAACGACTAATTGTATGACAGGATTGAAATTCCTTTATGAAAAGATACCATACTGACAATTTGATATGAAAACCTATACATCAGCAAATAATGGTTACTGACTACAAAAATAGTCAATTATATCTGAGCAGTCTTATTTATTAACACCAAGTAACCAACCAAGAAATGTGATTTTACTATGCAACAAGGACATTCAATTTCCTTATAAGGATCTTGAATGCCAAAGAAATGCCAAAACTAAGTGATATAGGAACTAGGCTACATCCTATCACCACAAAAATGTGATCAAACTATGATATTTTGATTTCTTATTTTTCTTGAGGTCTTAATGCATTTTTTAAAACTTTGAGATACCACCTCGGTAATTGGTGAAAAGGACGCTGAGATAGATTGCTCAACTGATTACACGCACCAGTATGCAGAAGCAGTATGATTTAAGCCGAATGCATTAAAAGAGAATTTGATTTAACAGTAAACACAGCCCCAGATAGAGCAGAATGGAAAAAGAGGGTTCATTTTGGTCACTCAGATAGCCTAATAAGGCTCAATTGAGCTGAGCTCAGTTCTATTGATCTCAAAATGTTTTCACACATGCGCACACATGAGTAATCAATTACTATAACCAACGTACATCAATTGTAAGCGGACTCGACCAATTTAATGCACAAAAAACATGTATCTTTTGACATTTCAAGCTCCATGTAGTTAAAATTAATCTAAAAAACACTCCATTACACTCGCTGCTTAGGGTCTATTCTACAAATGCATCATAATCATCAATCCAAATTTATGAAACTATAGCATCATCAAGGACAATCATCATCAAAGCCTTTTCCTAAGTATTTGAGGTCACCATCACAAATCCTGTTCTGTCATCCTATTCAATTTCAGGCCCATAACCCATTGAAGCAATGCCGCAGAATGTCTCTCAATCCAAAAAAAAAAAAAAACACAGTGATGAAGGTTTCTCTGCCCCTGCTAGGTGGAAAATTTATATGTTACAATGTCGAGGGAAACCTCAAGGAAACTTCCAAGAAAGTATTGACAACACATTACTAATGGTTTTCTATTTTATTAATACGTTTGCATAAACCAATCAGCACTGAAAGAAAGCCAAACTGAGTATTGCAGCCAGAAGTTTCAAAAAAACAAACAAATTAGTGAGAACTGATTATTGAGATGCAAGCTCTGGTATTACTCCAAACAATGAAATAAGCCAGATCCCATAAAGATCAAGAGTGAATTAATACAACATTTAAGATGGAATGGCAAAGCCAAAAATCAGATCCTAAGAACATAAAAAATGTTCATATGAAACTCATCAGTATTGCAAGAAATGTTTGAGAAAATATCACCTTGAAAGCTACCAAGAAGAACTTAAAATTCAAAATCTCCAGAGTGAGTACACAGCTGTGCAATTTTGGCACCCAATTTATCTGTTTTTAAAGAAAATTTCACAATTCCACCCTCTTGTTGAGAATAATCACTTCCTTTCTGCAGTCCATACTCATGAAGGAGGAGGAAGTATGAAGGTAATTACTGAAGCCACCACACAGAAAAAATTACTTCCTTCAACTCACTCCACTGACACCTGATTGACCACCTCCTTGTTTTCTGCTTCACCAACAATATTAGTGCTTAGATTCTCAACCTTTTTCTCATCTCCTTCCGTTGCATCCACATTGGAGGAATGGTTCTTCAGAACCGTTGAAATATCAGCCTCAGAAGCCCCAGCAAGCTTAAAGCGCTCGACAGAGGCATCCAGGTTCTTCTTCCAACCATTAAACCCTAATTTGCATTCAACTTGGGATCGCTCAAAAAGCATATTACCCCAGAAGAGATGTATCTGTGATCTCATCACAGCTGCTTGTTCTGCCGCTTCATCAGCCGAAATCTCCCCCTGACCACCAATTCCAGAGTGCTCACCTTCAGCAGCACTTCCTTGTTTCTTCTTTCTTTTTAACAGTTCTTCCCGCTTGCTTGCACTTGGGTCTTTCAGCTCATTTGCTCTCTGCTCCTCCAGCTTCTCCCACATCTCAGTAGCGGCTTTCATCTTCTTCTCTGCACTGTCAAAAAGTGTAAGTGTCTCAGTAGAATCCCAGCTTGAGAGGTCCACTTTCTTAGCAAGAGCAAATGACCAATGAAGCTTTGCCATTTCAAATTGCTGTTGCCCCAGTGCCAGCAATCCTTCATAAAAGTCTGGCTTGATCAAGAGTGCCTCCTCATACTTCTCTCTGGCCAAAGAATACTTGTCCTTAACCCAGTCATAAGCCGCTTGAAGCTGGGCTGCCATTACATCCTTTCCAGCAGTCTCATCTAAGGGAATCCGTTTCCTTGCCGCACACATATGAACATTCCCCCAATTGAAGAAAGCCAGTGCAGCCACCTCCTGGAACTTTGAAGCAGCCTTGTCAAAAAGGCTTTGAGCCTCTTCACTTGTCACTGTCTCCTCCAGAGCTTCAGAACAGAGCTCCATTCCAAGCTCATGCAGGTCAATGTGAGCATCTGGGTCAATACCAACATGGGTGCGAAACAGCTGAGCAAACTCAAACAACCAATCATCCATCTCTACTTCCTTCAAGTCAGGATCTTCAGAAGCCCCTGGTTTCTCCTTTGGAGCTTCTTTCTCTATCTTATCAATCTCATTATCTGCAGCTTCCAACATAGAATCACTGAGTGAAGAATGTGACCCACTCTCATCTCCCTTGATCCCCTCAATCTCAACAGTCTTCTCTTCCTCTTCTTCCAATATAGGTGGCTCTTGCTCAGGGTTCACCTCAACAATATGCAATCTTAACATCCCAATTGGTTTGGTTTTATCCGTTTCAGTGTCTTTTGGCATAAGGCTGTCCACACAGGACTCTGCCAATCTAAGTTCCCCCGTACAGGTTATTGTCACCAAATCACCATCATTATCCTTGTACTTAATCAAAACAGACTTTGATGATGGAAAGCGTTTGCTTACTGTCTCCCTCAACACTCTGAAACTGCAATTCACCGGCATCACAGCAAGCCTTATGTCATGATCATAAACAAGCTTCAATGGCCTCCACTGAATTGCAGCTTCTGAAGCCTGCCCTAAAAACGCCGATGAAGACAATGACTGTTCCTTTTGGTTATCCTTAAGTGGATTAGCAATGGGTTTGGCAGAACCATTTGAAGGCTTCAACACAAGTTTAGAAAGTTGGGTCTTAGTCTCGGCACTATTTTCAGCTGCTAAAATTGTTTGGGGCTTCTCTAGCTTATTATTTGGAGATAAAACCAATCCCCCTGCTGCCGAAGCTGCTGCCTTTTTGGGTACTGGCCGTGCTGGTAAACATGGTCCAAGACCACCAATTGGGGCTCCACGAACCGCAGAAGCCCCAAGGGCAGCGGGGGATGGACGGCTCTGAAGGTCCTGCTGAGCCTCCTGGCGAGGACCCAGTGCCATCCGCAATCGCCGGGCAATTTCCAAAGCATCCCGGTGATTCGGGTCGGCACCCAACAAAGCTTGCACATCCTGCATCGCCATTTCGTACTTCCCTATCGCCTCAAATGCTCGAGCCCTTCGAAGGAGAGCCCGGACAAATCGAGGCTGAACCTGAAGCGCCATAGAACACTCAGCAATCACAGTCTCATAATCTATGGGCTTCATCTGCATCAGACAAGCCGCTCTATTGCTATGAAACACCGCCCTGTCCGGGTGGGTTTTGGGGGTAAGCCTAAGGGCACTATCATACTGTTCAAGAGCACCCACATAGTCTTTGGCTTGAAACCTCTTGTTCCCTTCTTCTTTCAGCTCATGGGCTCTTTTCAAAAAGATTGATGAATCCAAATCAACCCCACCATTAGCATTTGGTATTGGATTTTCACCTGAAACTTGGTTTGCACCTCCCTTCTTTTTCCTACCACCAGATTTCCCCATAAAATATATATATATATATCTCACACCCACTCAAATATATGAGATTGAATCAAAATCAAACAAATATAAAAGTAGCAATCTTGTTGCGCTTCCAACGGAGGATATGTGAGTTTGTTATGAAATTAAGGAAAGAAGAGAGACAGAGGAGCTACTTACAAATGACAAAGTACCAACCTTTGTATGCAGATTTTGATGGTGTGTCACAAAATCTAGATGGGTTGTTGAAGAAATGTAAAAAGGAGTTCAGTCTGGAGAGACGGAGAGAGATGAAGGTGGAGGGATGGGGTTTTGGAAAGTAAGTTGGGGGTGGAAACCCTAGATAGCAGGGCTGAGGTTATTAGATTTGATGATCCATGATGGACCACACTTTTTGGTCATGTTGAACCGTTTGATCTGTAGACTGTTGGCACTATCATTGACTTTATCCTTTCAATTGTATATTCATCTCAACCATGCATGGCCCACAGGAACCCAAATGAATCCCTGCCCTCCTACTACGACACGTGGCAGATAAATGAAAATGATATCATATATATCAGCTCTATTTTTTCCCATTTCTAATATATCAGTTTTTCGTTTCTTCTTCTATTTTTTTACGAGTGCCATTCTAGGCTTCTAGCGGGTGGGGTTGACATTCTAAATTTATCATTTAAGCATTTTTTTTTTAGGTTAATTTTTTAATTATTTATAATTTATGTTTTATTTTTCAAAATTTTTTTTCTTATTTAGAATGATATTTTCTTATAAACAGTGTAATTAATTTTTATGAATATGTTTTATATTTTTTTTATAAAATCTTAAAAAATTAAAATAAGTATTGGTTAAAACAACTCTTGGTTGCTAATAGAGATGCCCAAAAGTCATTTCTTTGAGACCTAAGTTGGGAGGCCTTGTCTTTAGGGCTTGAAGCCCATCATGGTTAGCCCTTTGACCAATCCTTATCGTTCTCAAGCAAGGCAACATCGATTTAAATTACCTAAACACTCTAGTACAATTCAAGTATAATTGGTAAGTTGATAACTAATTCTTTTTTTTATTTTTAATCTTTGATCCACTGTATCCCCAAAACTGACAAATAAGGGACTAATTCATTGTCGCAACGGATGGACAAAGATAAATAGTTAGTCTAGGGATTTTTTTTAAAAGTATTAGGATTCGAATTCGAAATCCTTCACTTTCATTCGAAACAGTCAATTTGAAGTTAAGTGCCCAACTACTAGACAAACCCCCTGGGTTTGATAACTAGTTCTTTGAAAGTAAAAGAGTTGAACCCAGCATTCTCTTTCTTCGTAACCAACTCAATCAATCCCTTAGGATTAGTTAAGAAAATTATTGAAAAATATATAGGTTTCTCCACGTTAAGCAATAAGCTTAGCGCAGGACTTCATGCTAAGATGTCGCTCAGCAATTGGGTTAACCAGGGCCTATCAAACCAGTCCACCACATCCACTTGTGTCAAGGGTATTGTCGTAGTTACATAACTGAAGGGTGTGCAGGGTTGGCAAAGGAAAAGGTCACCCACTCTCCTATATAAAGACCGTAACAAGGAGCTCGGTTGATACAGACGAACGGCGCCGACTCCATCTCGTCTAGGTCAGATGAGTCTTATCAATTTTTTTTGCCTCCTTACTTTTGAGGTTTAGGGTTAGGGTTTGAGGAGATAAATTGAAAATCCCTCAAGCATCTGCTTTGAGAAAAATCCTCTTATGGGTTTGGAATGATTTTTGCATAAACACCTCTGTTCTATGAGTAAAATGAGAGACAGTTGTTTGCTGTGTCTCTTCATTGAGAAGAACGGTGAGGTAAAAGAAAGGCCGAGATATCGTTTCAGTCGTCATTTTCTCTGAATTGGCGATTCGATTGTTGACTCGCCCACAATTTTTTTTCCCTTCTTTTTAATTTATTTACCTATTATGAATATGTTGGGATTTTTTTTTTTTTTTTTTTTTGAATAAATAAAAAAGGGAAGAACTTATTGCGAGAGTGCAAATGATGTGTAGAGAAATGTTTTCTTCACTTTGAACTGATTGGATAGCAAGTGATCTGTGCGGAATTATCTATATACTGATGTTGCACTCCTTTGATTTTGATTTTGATTTTGATTTCTGTTTTTTTTACCGTCATTTTTGTTTCAAGTTTTAGTATTTCGTTTTAATCGTGACAGCAGTCTTCTTTTAAATGTTTTTTAGAAAAATAATATCTTCTAGCCTATGTTTGGATCCCGGAAGATGTGACGAAGGTTAAAAAATAGGAGTTATAGACGGACTTAAAAATGCTTAAGAAAAGAATCCATCTTTAAACAAATATTCAGCGATTTCCCTGTTTTTTTTCCCGCTCGTCCTTGCTTATATCCAAACAAAACCGTAGTGTGTAGACATTTTCTTCACATTGTCTTTGGTCGAGGAAGGCCCTAAACACTACATAAACAATTGTAAGCTCTGATGGGCAAATTAGAGCCTAAAATACAATTATACTTTGACAGGGACGCCGACTTAGGTATACCATTTCTCAACAAATAGATTGTCTCAGATACAGTCATGAGACTCATATGGAACTGGACAATAGCCAATTCAGAGAAAAACTCAAGTACGAACTCTGATATCCTCCCTTGGTTGCCCCATTTGCGGTGTTTTGCTGGTTGATATAGTCGACTCAAACAAACTGGTTTTTGAAAAACAGGTGCTACGTCTCCAGTACCTAGTTAACCATTGGACAGCTAAGGTCAGCTAGGGTCGTAGAATTGTTATACCTTAATGGATGTTCCACTCAAATTGACCCAGAAAGGTGTTCACTTCCATCAAGTGGCTTCCCCACAACCTCCTGAGAAAAGACTCTATCGCGTATGGTTCATCTTTGGGGAGCCCAAGGGGGTTCAGATGATGTGGGACTCGATGGATAACAACATCAACACACCCACGTGTGCGCGCTTTCACACACACAAACTCGAGAGGGTGTTTTGCTAGAGCTCTTTTGATGCAGGCGCAGCAGAAAATGGTGAATGTTGAAGTATATATATGTATATATATCTTTTGAAAGACGATGAAAGAGGATGAGATAAACAAAAGAAAAGCCAAATAGATGATTTTTCCTTGTGATGAGAAGAAAATGCGATAACGCCTCATAGTCTCTGATTTTTCTATATTTCAATTTTCTAATCCGTTCTCCCAAGTTTGCCTCTGGGTAAGGAAGCCAAGCCATTGCATACCTAGTTTGTCAACCTCTTTGAACATGAAGAAGACACAGGCAAGTGCTTCAAGTTGGAAATATCGAACAACTCCATGAACCTCTGATCTGAAACTCTAGCTTTGGCAGCAGCAAACCTCTGATACTCGGCAAAAATTGAAGACAGGCACCATCTTTGTAACTTTCTTAAGCATCCAACAAGACAACCGGTTCGGTGCTGCACAACACAAAATACATTTTACATGTTGATTGGAAGATTCATTAACTTGACATCATGTATGAGGTGAGAAAAAAATGGCAAAAATAGAAGTACCTTCCCTCGTTTGCAATGAATTAGGAGTGGGTGGTTCCTTACATCTGCAAGGCAGACAAGTGAGAAGAGACATAAGCATATTGAAAACCAAGTAAAGCTATGTTCTGGGCATAAATGAATTGTATGTTCTAGTGTTTATTATACCAAGGACCACTTTCAATGCTTCACGAATTGTATCCTCCGGGATGTTCACAAAAGGCTCCTGTCCACAAAATCAGCTATCAATGTGAAGAATATAATGCCGTTTCAGATGCAAAATTCAGCTATCAATGTGAAGAATATTATGTTATTTAAGGCAACTAACTATATTACATAAACTTCCACTGGAATCCCTATTTGTTAGGACAAAAGAACAATCCACAGGAGACAACATTCCAAGATTTATAAACAAAATAAGGGTTCCACTTATTTTCTGGGAACAAGATTTTATTGGCTCCAGCATCAAATCCTAACCTTCACTAGATAGTCCTCCATTACACTTCATTGCAGGTACAATTTCCCAGCACCAGCTCCCCTCCCCTCCCCACACCCCAAAACAAATAAATAAATAAATAATCCGTATGCTCCATTTTTGGTTGTCAACATTTTCTACCACATTGCCTCCAGCAACAAATCCTTCACTGGATTAATAGATTGTCCACAACTGAAGTCTTTCTTGATTTTATAGTTTTTATTATTATGAATGTCTAACCCCAGAAGGAAAAAAAATATATATACACCATTTGAAACATGCAGGCCACTCTGGTTTGAAAGGTACACAAGGGAAAAGATGCAGATAACAAAACTATAAAATGAGCAAGTTATATTTGGCATGCCCCTGCGGGGCTGTACACAGGGAAAACTAGCCAAGTCTCAGCAATAGCAGTATGGGGAAAACTATTCAGTGAAACTTGATCAAGTAGTGAAAACTAAATGGGCTCAGTTGGCTTGCAAAATCCTAAACAAAAATAGAGTCTTGAATGGACAAGGACCCAATTAACTATTCTAAAAATCAAGCCTTCACATATCACGCCAGACAGGATAGCAGAATTGATTATCAAGGATAAAAACCTGTCCCCAACTATATAACAAGGGCATAACAATCTGGACATAAATCTAAACAATTGATTTCAGCTATAAGATGATAGCACAAAGCAGACCGAAAAATTGCCTTAAGATGGAGAGTGTATGGCCGTTACAGACAAGGGACACATGCCAGTATATCAGTATCATGCATACTTCTTTTAAACCTCCAATGAGCCGACTGGGATTGTTAAAATATTCATCTGAGCCATCAGCTTTTCATGTGATGTAATTTTAAGAATGCATTCTAGCAAATAGAGCAAGACAAATGCGATTCACAGTTAACAGCAAGCCAATGAACAACATTAAATGTTGGAAATCACCATTATCTTTAGCAATTCACTTCTTAACCAGCCGGTTTGATATTTTAACAATCAAATAAAGACAACTTCAACATCGGTTATGGATCATATATGCAACATAAAAAGGATCAATTGATGGACGCCACAATGTCTTATGGGGACTTGTAAAGTTTATAAAAAAGGAAAGATGACTGCTACACATCTCTTCATGCATAGCTACAGTATTGTTCTCGATCTTGGAGAATAGAAGGTCAGCTAATTATTTCAAATGCTCGGGAGGATGAGGCAGGTAAACCCCTGTTCCTCTGCAGGTCCAGGCTTCTATCTTGATATTTGCTAAGATTCCTCCCAAGGCAGCTTGGGGAAGAGAGGAGGGCAGGGTTCAAGGATTTTGGCGTTCAGAGAAGGGGTAGTGAGTCAAGTTATTCCAAATGGAAATTAAACGATTATAGTGTATTTGACGCAATATTCAAGGTACAAACCCATCATCTTGAATGAAAAAATTCAAAAGAGAAGTAATTCAAATAGAGGTATTTCATGAATTTTTGAATGGCTCCATTCAAGATGATGGATTTATCCCTCAAATACTACGTAAAATACATTATAATCACTTAATTTTCATTTAGACCAAACAGGCCCTAAGTTTACTTTATTTTATTTTTGCAACAAGCAGGTCATCATCTATAAAACAAACTCAACCAGACTCTCCGTACATATTCACAAGAGTGGTGGCAAGTATTATCAATTTAGCTAAAGTCAAGACATAGCTGTAACAGTCACAGCCACAGTTTATATGGGCCTGGACACATGTAAGATACAAATGAGATATGTCCAAAATTTGAGGGGGGTAAAAGAAGAAAAGGACACAGGACTAACACAAGGCTGAAATGGCAGGACACAAGAGGGCGATTCTAATGAAGTGAATTTGACATGCAATTTTCCATCTCTCTCTCTCTCTCTCTCTCTCTCTATATATATATATATATATACACACACACACACACGCATGCACACATAAGGTGGTCTGCATGTTTACTAACTATAAAATGTATAGATTATATATTTATTTTTCGTCCATCCAACAAATGCATGCGTGAAAGATGTTTGTTATCTTAAATTCCGAGTTCTAAAGTCAACAATCAAAATTCACCTCAAATAATCTACCGATTGCGATTTAAATTTCAGTCAAACAAGTTTAAATCTCTTGCCCCCTAATAATTTGCCTAACAAAGAATTCTACAATGATATACCTAAACTTATAAATCCAATTGCAGAAAAATACTGATGAATAACCTTACTCAAAATAATCAGCTCCAATTGTAGAATATCAGCTCAAAATGAGGAATCGACACGCAGGCAATAGATCATATAGAAAAATAAAACCTACTTTCACTTTATTATCACCTCATGCTCAATTCTCAATCGATCTAGCGACGAAAATTATGCGTACCAAAAGAATTTCAGATAATTAACTACAAAATCAGCCATTTCTAGTTCTAAGTCCATCAATTTTGAACAGCAAGGACGAAAAGCACTAAAATTCGCTCCAGAACTCAAATTCAACAGTCTATCTATATTGTAATGTATCAAATTGAAATTTCTACACGTATATATGTGCTCATAAATCACAAACGAAAAGCAGAACCAGAACCGAACCTTACATCCATCGATCCCGAACTGAAAAAGCCGAATTCCATTAGATTTCAGAAACTCGTTATTCGGCTCCGGATAGGGTTCCGGACAGAGACATCTACATTTCAATCATTCAAATCACCAAAAACCTCGTTCATCAATACCACCAAAAAGAAAAAAAAGCATGACATCATTTTTTACTCACATGATAGAACGCAGGCCTAGGGTTTGCAAAAAGGAGAAGTTGGCGGTATCGGGAAATCCAGACCTGAAGACGCCATTATCGACCATGGCGAAGTTCAGAGGTGGCACGAACAGCTCCTCCCCGTCCCTCTCCGCTTCTTCTCCTCCTCCGGCGTTGGCCTGGAGCTTCACCGTAAACAATACCTCACTTGCCGGCGGTGAAGATCCGATCGCTCTGCCCATCTCTTGTACCTCTACGGTTTCTAGTTTCATCACTTATTTTTTTTCGCGCCAAAAAATTTGAAGAAGATGAGAGCGATTCTATGAATCTCAGTAGGATCCGATTCTGCCTTCGCCTTTTTCTCAGTGGAAAATATATAGGTGGTGGCGCTGTTTGATAAAATGCGCAATGTGCGCGATGACTGGATTTGTATCTGTGGGCTCTTTATAATATACAGAGAGACGTGAATAGAAAGTAAAATAAAAAGAGCAAAAAGAAAAATTGAAACACTCGATGACACGAACACAAAAAAGAACAAATTAAAATAAAGTACAGTAAAATAAAGGGGTAAAAGAGGAAAAGGGAAAGGCTAAGCTCATAAGCCAGCATAGAAAAGGAGGGAAAAAGGGCCAATGAATGGAAAGCAAGTGGAATTTTAGTGGAGTGTGGTTCTTCTGAGAGCGCTAAGGGATTCATTGGATTTGGAATAGTGGGGCAGTCCAATTCGTCTTAAGAAGGTAACACGAACGTGGCTTTACTCATGAGGGGAGGAACAAAAAAACACGAAGGTGGCTTTTATTGGAAGGGAAATAAAAAATGGAAAAGGAAAAAACAACAGGCATACAAGTGGCTCATGACTCTTAGAAGGCGGCAAAGTCATTGAGCATCTTGATAGGATATGCTATTTAGGTTCGATGACAAAAGTACAAGTGTTACTCTATATATTTTGCTTTGGGATTTAAATTTTCATTAGATCGTTCGTTTTCATCAACAATTTATTAATCCATTAATTACAGAATTTATTTCCAACCACCCCACACGTCGTGTCAAAGCAAAAAAAAAGAATTTTATTTTGTAGTCTTCGTTTTTTTTTCCATACATCCCTTGACTTCCCCTTTATGCGAGGACAGAGATACAATTTAAATTACAAAGTTTGATCTGATAATTTCATTTTAAGTTGGCCGTCCATCCATTTCAATCGATATGTAAGCAATTAGTAGGAAATATTATATCATCATGAAGCCAACGAAATAGATAAAATTTTGTTACAAATGCATGAGTGGATATCTAATCACAACTTGCATGAAGAAAGGGAAAAAGAGAAAACAAAACCACCGTCTTTAGTGCTTGTATAAAGGAGCTCGTGAAAGGAGGGTCCAAAATGCTCACAAATTTCTTGTTCAATGGGCCAGGAAGACTGACATGACTGAATGAATCTTGGCAACAACTTTCCCCTTTTTTCCTTTTTTTTTTTTCTTCTCCCACTCTCCTGCCTGGCCATTTTTATTTTGACAAAATGCTTTCTTAATACAAGGACTTAAAAAAATGAGAATTGACAACAAAGCAAGCGAATCATTGAAGAAGACATAGGAAACAATGATGAAAGCCCCTTTGAGTAGCAATTTAAGAAAAGGAGAAACTTGAAGGCTGGCAACTTTCCGAAACCTGCCCGTTATCAATTGATAGCATATACAAATTTAATTACTAACAAATTAAACAGTGGGAGGATGGAATTTTCCGCCTTGAATATTTTCCAACTTTACCACTCAGGCTGCGAGTACTAGAACTTTAATAGTTCCTTGACTGTTTGCAGTCAACATTGTTGGGCTACCACTCTTCCAACACACTGCACTAATGAAGTACGATGCTGCATCTTCATCGGTATCATTCATATTTAAGGAACTAAATCTATGCGAAGCCGCAGGTTTAGAGATTAGCCTACAAGGGAACATCAAAATTTTGATTAAGTGTTGCATTGGATGCCAAAATATCAGCTTTTCAGAATGTTTTCTGACCTTGTGATAAACGAAAACTTCATTTGATTCGCTGCCACAAGCAATGAATTCGCTGTTCACTGTGAGACCTACAAAATTCTTCTCATTTGTGTGGCCTCTAAACGTGCGCAGCTGAAAAAAAGGTAAATAAATAAAGGGCATAGAATTAGTTTTGATATTCTGAAGAACAAGTTTAAGTCTAAAAATTTAAAGAAAAAAGAACAATATAATCAAATCCATTTTAAGATAAAACTAAGGCAAAGGCAATTTTACCAGGCCATAGTACATATAGTCAAGTTGAGAAAAAAAAATTACTGGAGGGAAGTCTCCCAAAAATGTATATTTGTCTTTCATAATTATACATGATATCAAGTTGCAGAAGATCCTTTACTCTGCCACGGTTTTGTTCTGGTACCTGCAGAGTGTCCAGCTTATTTCTTTCCTCAAAGATGGTTTAAAGGTCTTAAAAAATTTTCAGGAGCAACTACAAATCAAAGTCCAAAAGGAACTTGAGAAATCACAGTACTAAAGACTTAAATTGATTGGGTAAAGCTAAAAATGGACAACCAAAACAGCACAAGACCAGTATATTGTAAGCATAGTAACTTACTGGCAAATTCTCTTTTACATCCCACAAGCGCAATGTGCTGTCAGTAGATGCGGAAGCAAGCTCATTGTTAGATAAGAATTTCACATATGAAACAGCTTTCCTATGCCCACTGAACACATGCAATGGTTGACTGACATTTCTCAAGTCATAATAGTGAATGTGATGATCTGCCGAACCCACCTGCAAAACATCCGAGTACCAAAAATTATATATGGATTTGCATCAAGCTAGATTCCAAAAGATGATCTAATGATTTTACTAAGTTCAATTTCAATTAAAAGTGGGTCAAGGAGGAGGGATGTACAAAATCTAACTTCATTAAACATTTAAAACATTTAAAGAATTGAATAGAAAAACTTAATAAGTGTTTTTTTTTTTTCCCCTCACAAAGTTATCAGTAGTATGCTCCATACAAAAAATGGCAATATCCATGAGTTTAGTGATAGTTGTGCTCAAAGATGAAAAGAATCAAACAGCAAGGTTTCAGCAGAGACATACCGCCACATAAATGCTAGATCCAGGATTATACTTGACAGAACATATATTCGCTTTCATGTCGATGTTAAGAACACTTGCTTCCTGCTTTGTGCACCAAACTTTAACCTGTTTAATAATACATATAATACAGATATGAAATCAATCAAACTTATCCTACCGCTAATTTTATGAGATATTGAAACGAAATGCACTGCAAAACCTGCCCAAGTAGAAAATTTCAAAATGGAGATGGCAAACCACATTGTATTCTGTATTATTTTTTTGTTCTTTTTAAATTCTATTTTTGGACAATGTCAGCCTTTCGCACTAATCTTTCCTTACCTGATTAAGTTAAATGCCAGAAAAAGAGAGAGAGAAGAGGAGGGGGGGGGGTGTCTCTCTCTCTCTCTCTCTCTCTCTCTCTCTCTCTCTCTCTCTCTCTCCCCACGAATGAGTCAGATGTAAGATTTTTAACTCCACATGTAAGCTTTGAGCTTACATCAAGCTTTGCTTATCCTATCCTTCTTTCTCTTCAATTCTTTCCAAGTTCTAGGACATGGCCAGAAAATAGTTAAGGGATAACTCCACTCTTCCTCGACTTACCCACACTTAAGATCCATATATAGTCAATATCGTCTTTTTTTAGGCCGTTTACAAGATACAGCTTACCAAATTAAACGATCTTAAGTTTTTCAGAGTTTCAAAGTACCTTGCAGTCGTCACTGCCAGATACAAGCATTGAAGGATCAGTACGTGAAAAATCAACGCTCCAAGCTCGTTTTTCATGCTCCTCATATTCCATCACACTCTAGAAAGAGAAAAAGAAAAAAATTTCTTAATGCAAGTAAACAACTGAAAATGAGTATGACAATGGCAAAACTAGGAAGCATATGCATCTGCAGACCAACAAGTATGGGCTGTACTATAAATAATGTTAAAAGAAGTGAAGAGCTAGTATTACTACCTGACGGGTAGTGACATCCCAAACAGTTACTATCCCCTCATAATCACTACTAGCTATATGGTTTTTTGTGTACTTATTCCAACTCAAGCAACTAAGTTTGGACAGTGTGGACATTTCAACAATAGGACAGTGCACATCTGCTGGTTCATTCACCACCTGGAAAGCAAAGACAGGAAATTGTTAACTTGCCAATTGAAGATATAAAAACAATTAATATTTCTGCACACAGAATAATCAATCAACCAACAGAGCCCATCTGAAAACTCAGGTCAAGAGATTATCTGCTTAAGCAGTTGAATTGTCATAACCAAGGTGAACATCCTCAAATTGAATGGTGGTGAGCCAATGATCACTGATCAACTGATCAAAACAAAAACAAAAACTATAAACTAGCAAATTTTCCTAATGACAAATAGAAGGCTATAGTGAATGGAAATTGCAGCTGTCAATTTGACACTAGCATCATTAACATAAAATACAAAGAAAGGCCTAATAAAATAAAATAAAACAAACCAAAAACTAAAAACTAAAAAACATAGAAAGAAAGGCAACCATAGCTATATATTTACATATTATACACACAAAAAATGCATTATATAACTGTAGCTCCAATAAAACAACAAAAATAAAATTGCAAATTGAAGAACCGGCCAGGCAGCTGTTTAGGAACATAATAAAAAGGCTAAATCAGCAGCATTTAGCCCCATTACAAAGACAAAGTAATTTTATAAAGACCACGCAATGAATGGAATTGTGGAATGGTGTGTGAGATATACATTACAAGAACCATTTCTACTTTTCTAGATAATTCAGTAACTACAAACTCTAATACTCAAAGCTGAAACATTTCGTCCAGTACTTACTGAGGAAAACTCAAACACCTTGATGCTCCGTGAAACTCCAGCAGTAGCAAAAAATTCATCATCCCGGTCAAATTCTATACTGCAACATATGAGAACCAAAAAACTCAATAAATTTAAATGTTACTTAAACTAATAAAATAAATATAGAGAGAGAGAGAGAGAGATACATGAAAAAGGCATTCAATTTTAAAAACATTAAATATTAATGTAATGCATTTCAACTCACCTTGACACAATGTTGGCGGAATGAAAAAGATCCACATGCTTAAGTTCAGCAATGACCCTCAATCGACTAATTTAAACAACCAAATAGAAGATATAAGTGAATGGAAACAGAGAAATTATTTGAAATTTTATTAGACATGCTGTAACAGAGACCTAGCCAAAATATCACTTAGTAATAACTAAGAATTGACAATAAAAGATAGTGAAAGAATTATATACCTGTAACGTGTAAAAGTAGTTAGGACAGATTGGAAATCCTCAAGACCTGCATGATAACCTTCTCTAGGTACCACCTTAGTGTCCCTGTCTTCTTGTTTATCTGATTGTCTGGTCGATTGTCGACGCTTTTGCAAATAACACTCTTGTAGGTCATTGAACTGTTGCAAGCAATGATAATAAGAACAAATTTGGACAGAAATCTAACTAACTTAATATTTAGGGGCTCTCAATCTACCAGCCTATTTATTTGAACTTCAGATTGACCTAAACAGTTCATGGGGGCTATCCTAGTTTAATCATTGAGAGGTCATCAACTTCACAAGAAGTTTGTTGAAGTATTGAACAGCATACAATAAGAGTTGTCGGCCTACGCACCGGCACCCATTATGTGAATTAAGGATTTGGGACATTAAGCTACACCAGTTCATGCTATCCAAAGGATCAGAAGGCCCACTTCTCACACAAGAAATCTGTAAGGATTTATAGAATGATGTGACCAGATCTACTTCATACACAACACAAGTAGGAGGCTTTTGGTTGGTCATCCTTTGATCCACGAAATGAGTGACTTGTATCATCTCAAATATCTATTGACATATGTAAAGTACAAAAATATGATAACTCAAACCTATGGCTAGGTTCAAAGAAGACAAACCTGTGCATGGACCCGTCTTTTTCTCACTACAGCCAGTCCTGACTGCGTAATATGTTGTGAATCTGCCCCACTGGAAGCATCCTTTATTTGCAATCCCTGAGAATTTACTTGAGGCTTTACATCAGCTTTCTTGTTCTGTGCATCGCCTGAACCCAGTCCGGCCTTGGACGCTGCGAGTGCTAGACATAGTGCCACTGCTATGCTTATCCATTAATGAAGGCCATGCTTTTGTTGCAGTGGGAACTATCAACAAGCATCCTCAGTCTTATCGAATACCTCTCCCTTGCTCGATACAACTCTATTCTTTGCCTCTCTACAGCATTTATGTCCTCCTTGATATACTGAAGATCAGTTTGTATCTACGAAAGACGCAGAATAATATCAATTTATGGACTGATCCTAATGCAGTTAAAAATGAATTTATCCCTCTGCTCAACCCTGAAGGCAGTCATCCAACAGATGGGACACGCCACCCAATGAGTCTTTCCTAGGAGGGATATCAAAGATTGGAAACTAGCCCAGAAGGAAAATAATCGATATCATTAATTGAATCGAAACTAGCCCAAAAGAAAAATAACCAATATTATTAATTGAATCGTGTATCAATGGCAGTACTGCAGTACAGCCATAGCATTCCCAAAGCAGCAGAAGTGCTTTGTTTATAATTGCTGCATTAAGGGTTGACAGAAGCACCAACTAGAAAGGAAAATAAAAAAGTGTTATTCTGCCAAGTGAAGACAAATAGCCCTTTTTTTAGCGAAGTGAAGTTGTTGAGTTCATAAGAAGACTTGTTTGTTCAGTGAGTTTACAAGCAGATTTGGAATTCTCAATAAGCTCTGGTTAGTAGGCTTAATCATTACAACTATTTACTACTCAGTAATTTTTGCATATAGAGAAACTCGGAATTGTTTGACCCATGAAGCAGTCACTGGTTTCATAAGCCACATAGACCATGTCCTCTCTGTGTTATCCACACAACCATACTTTACTCAGAGTTTCTGTCCCTTCAAGCTTTGTTGAACCTAATCTCAGTTTTTGCAGAAAAATACCCCTTGTTCTCTATAAACTGATGCAATAAAATGGATGCTTGCAGACATCAGATGAGATATGATTTTTGATGCTATGATTCTTGTTCTTAGTTGCAACTCACTCAACCATCATTGATTTAAGAGAAAAACTAAAAATGACTTTGCCACAAAGAGATAGGTTCAATTTCAAGAACCTCATTAAGTTCTTCAAGCTTTTGCTTCCTTAAACAATGCATGAAGTCAAGCAGAATCTGCATGTTTGTCTCAGCTTCTTGTTGCTCCATCCTTCTCTTCTTCTCTGCAAGGAGAGACAACAGGCCATCTAGCTCCTTAACTGACACTTCACAACCCTGTCTAAGGATCACAATGAAGACTCACATTCTATATCTATGAAAGCATGACTAAATAGGTTATAAAATGCAAAGACTAAGAGAACGCAATCAGTAAGACATTTAAACAAGTGATGAAAACTGATTATATATAATTATATATATATCATGGAAAATCTGCAGTGATGCTAGAGTCAAGTCTGTTCTGCAGGCAACAACATATGCTTCCAAGTCAAATCTAAGAAAAGGAAATGAGATTCATCTCCTTGCCAGACATCAAGATCGATCTACAAAATGAAGTCATTTTACATCACCGACAAACTGACTAGGTTCTATTGGATGACAATAAAACCAAAGGAATGAATTTTAACCAATATTTAAATATTATTTACATTTTCTAACTTTGAATGATTAAATATGGATAGTTTTCATATTTTAGTTTTGTTACATGTTAAATTAGACTGTTGGATTATGCAAACATGTAAATAGATAAAGTAGTGAAAGGCTTCCAAATTGTTGCTTAACTTGAAGAAATGTTGAGGACAGGATGACTAGGTTCTATTGTTCGAACTAGTTCTGAGCAAATTTGTTTCTTTCCATTTGTTTGATGGAAAAGATTTCTTGAGAAATTATTTGTGTAAAATAATGTACAAATTCTCCATTTCTCTCATTGAATAATTTGTCATGAAGCTTAGGGAAAACCAGTATGTCTCTTTAATTATCTTTTGAGGAAAAAAGAAATCCTTTCGCACCTCACATTTATTATTATTATTTTTTTTTTTATAAGAAAAAATGTATTGATCAAAAAGAAAAATACAAATTGGACAAGGAGTCCAACAAGGAAGCCAAAACTACACTACAAGACCCAAAACCAGCCCAAACAATGAGCCAAAAGTACCAGCAAAAACACAGAAAGCCCTCACATAGAAAACAGACAACAAAAGAAAGAACACAACGCACGGAAGTGATGCATCGTTCTTTATGGAGAGTTTATTCTAATAAATGTTCGCTACATATCAAAAGAGTAAGATTTGCTACATTTACAAGCAGAACTTCTATAGTTTCTATACAGAACTTAGATAGAAATTATTAGTATTTTCAGAAGATGTTGTCAAAATGATATAATAACTGACCTGTTGTAATGCCTGACGTAGATGTTCAAAAGGGGATGCAGACTTTACTACTTGACAATCGGAAGTCTTCTTCAATAACTGTAAATTTCATTCAGAGATCTTAGAAACAAGAGAGCACTCAGAAAATTAAAACTCAGTTATCAGAGTTCATGGAGTTAGCATATCAGTTCAAGCTAGAAACTTACCACATCAAAGAAAAAAACTCTACTCAATCTCACACAGCGAATGGCAGGACATATCACATAAATAAACCATTACTTTGCAATGGAAAGGAACTGAAAAATCTGGGGTCCACTAATTTCTTCTTCACTGTTTTTGTACTAGTTTCTCATAAAATAGTTTGGCAAGAAATCCAAAACGTTTATGGACATCACTAAAATAGAAAAAATGAAATTCCTAATTGTGATAGGTATTATGTTTCCTAAATTTGTGCAGTCACTTTTAAGAATTTTGTTTCCATCATTTAATTTTCATTGATCATCCTGGTTTTAACACAGTTTAGTGGGTAATATATCTGCAAATGATTTTTTTATTTTGTTAATGACTCAGATTTGATAAACCAATTCCAAATAATAACCACTTGTCTTGGAAGCCTATTAGTGGTCATTGTTAATTGGCTTTGTCCCGGAGTATAGGTGACCACTGTTAATTACTTATCGTTTAATCTAATAGTGGTGGTTTTTCTTATCAACATATCCCAATCCGGTGGACATGCATTACAATCTATAGAGCTTGTTTTTCTATCCTTTACCACCTACAGAGTATTATGGGCAGTTTAACACAATTGCTTACAGATATCTTACTGTCAAATCAGGGAAATTTAATAAGATAATCTTACTACCTTTAATGATTCAAGTCAACTTTGAGGGGTCAACATATAAATGAATTAGGTACACAAGTTGCATATACGTTGGGCGTGCATTGCATGGAACTATAGAAGAGACAACATACCGAACAGACGCTCAGTGTTGGTTATTATAAATTAATGGAAAGATGCTCAGTTAATTTCTTGTTAAAGTTGGTTAATTACTGACTTAATAGGAATGCAAACAAGCGTCCAAAGTGGTAGTTAGTTAAAGTTGGTGTGATTAAAATATATAAGTAGACTACTGGACCACAATCCAAATAGTGGCTCATTTGTGATTTTTATAATGAGATTTCACTTCATTTAATTTTGACCAAATGTTGTACTTTTACCCAATCTAATTTAAAAAATCCGCATAATAATACTAAAGATCAAGATATAATACACTTGCAATAGAAAAGTGAACATAATCCCAAGTGGCATGGGAAAAAAGTTCTATGCTCAATTTCCATAAACCAATTACTGACACATTTTGAAATCAGAATTTTCATCCGCACCTCTCTATACAGATACTCCTCCAAAAGAATGGTAACCCGATAATTCAATGAGATGTTATTGTTAAAAATATAAAAAATTCTCCAACTTAGTCAACCGATACACATACTGGATCCTCAGGACTATTCCAGAACTAAAGAAAAAGTCTTCTCAAATTCTATCTTTAATATTGTTTTAGTTTCCTAAAAAATGAAGAACTCGCCCCAACTAAGCCCAAAAATTGCACAGGGTTCAGTCATGTAGTTTTTTGTTTTCTTGGGTCTTCAATCATGAAAAAATATTTAAGCTTCAAAATTTCCATTTCCTTTCTTTTCCTACCTTTTGTAAAAAATATCTATAAAATACGAACCCGTCTAGAATTTTGTTCTCTATTCCTCAATAATGACAAATTTATGATTCAAAATTTCAATTTTTTTATTTTCCTACATCTTCTCGGCATCCAAACGAAGAAATACGGAAGTGATAGATAAATTAAGAAACTTTTTTTTTTCTTTAATTCTCGGGTCCTAAAAAATGTTTTTTTTATATAAAAAAAAAAAAAATTAAGAATTGAAAATTCTGATATCTGCTCTGTTTCTACATTTTCCCAGCAACCAAACAGAACATTATGGAAATCATCTGATACATTTTTCCATCAACCAAAGAGAAGCTCAAGTCTTGTGCTTTCCGTTTCATTTTCTCTCCAAAGGAGAAAAAACAAATGAGAACTCAACTATCTATAGGCTTAATAGAACTAATTTAAAAAATAAAATAATAAAATAAAAAAAAAAAAGGAAAAAGAATGCTTTTGATCTCTGATCTTTTCCTATACTTTCTCAGCAACCAAAGAGGGCGTTGCAAAAATGACATATGAATTCAAAGCACTAGATATACCTTATCGAGCAGAGAATTAGGGTAGAGATGGCTGCTAGTGAGGTACTGGGCACAGCAAGGGCAATCGTTCTTGTTCTGCAGATGAGTGAAAATACACATGTAGCAAAAGCTGTGTCCACAAGCCGTGAGGAACGCTTCATTGATGATCTGCATGCATATCGGACAAAGCAAATCCTTGTCGACAAGCTCCGCCACTCCTTTCTCCTCCGCCTTCTCCGTCGCGGCGACTGTCACTACTACTTCTTCAGCCGCCGGTTGTGGCGGTAGTAGTGGTGGCAGGGGAAGTGGCGGCGGTGGCTCGGCCTTAACGGTGGGCACCAGAGCGCCCGTTGAGCTCTCTCCCATCCCTCTCTCTCTCTCTCTAACTTTTTCTCTATCTATTCTATGTCGTATGTGTGTATAGTCGTATAGATATGGGAGTTTCTCTCTCTAGATTCTGTGCCGGATGGGATTAGAGTTTTTTAGGGGAGAGAGAGGAAGAGGAGATTGTGAGGGCGGAAACGGCCCACGTTGGGCGGGCGTTTTGGATTCGTTTTCGCGAGAAAGGCGTTTTTCTTTGTTTGCATAATGCCCATCGTAACGCGTCTACCCCTTGTGGGAGAGAGACTATTTAACATGGACAAGTGTGATTACCGTAGAACGACGTCGTTTATCTGTTTACCAACAGCTTAAATGTTAACGGCTGGGAGTCCCAAGACACCTGACATATAAACCCACGAAAAATGCTAGCGAGGTACATTTATTTACTTATTTATCTTAAAGGATAGCAGGGGTGTTCAGAGTTCAGACCCTTTTCTTGCTTAATTCTTTGGAATAGGGATGAGGCCACTGCTTCACTTTCTGGCATTATTGTCTACAATAAATTTGATTTGTAACTATCTCAATAATTTTTGTTTGTTAAGGCCATAAATTTCAAATATTACTAATTCACCCACGTTTATTGTATAAAATTCCATGCAATATAACTTGAGTTTGGATTTGGTGCTTGGCCTAACAGATGGATGCACTGATTTATAATGCTAGTTGATGTGTCAGTGCATCTAATTAAGATATGTATCACTTGTTAGGTTAAGCATCGAATCCAAACTCATATAATAGGTTATAATATAAAATTAAGCATGCATAATCATAGTTTACAAAATCAAGCATTTCGGGTGAGACTATCGAATAGGGACATGATAGAATTATTGACGTAGAACAACGTGGTTTGGTTGTTGGGAAAGATTAAATGTTAGCGGGTTAAGAGACGAAGAACGCAAAGATTGAATAGGGGGGTGATGTGCTTCGCGGAAGAACCACAACATGAATGTGTGGAGGAGGGTTTGGAATCTGAGCTTCGAGACTCAAAACGTGGACTCTTGTGCACAACATGCACGTAGCCCCTGCAATAGAGAGTGCAGTAAATACGATACATCGTCTGAGATTGATGAATTAATGGGTGATATCTTATGCATTTTCTACTCCAAAGGACAGGGCAATATTTGAACCACAAGATCTCTGGAGGTGGTGGGTGCAGCTGGTTGCTAATCAAGTACCATCATGTCGGCTAAAGAATCTCATTTCAATATTTAATTATCATTTCCTCACTCTGAATTATTTTACAAAGTTTTTTTTTTTTTTTTGGGGGGGAGGGGGGTGGGCTAAGCAGCAGGTCTCAATGATTTAAATTGTTTGTTTTTTTTTCTTTTTCTTTTTGTTTCTTTTTAAAACTTGTTCACGAAAACTGTTTTCCGTATAATGTTTTCACTTTAGAGGGCTGCTACACAAGTCCTAATGATTTGCTACGAAAACGTCAAATGAGTAGTAATATGTACACCAAATGGTAAGTAACCATCAGTCCGAGAAGAAAGCAAACTCAGCTCCTGAAAACTTAGCTCTTGAAAAACAGATTGTCAACTAACACTCGTCTTATGGTACTCGGCCCACTAATCTTTTTCTTTCAATTTATGTTCCTTTTTTTTTCTTATTCAAATTTTTGTTAAAAACAATTCATTTTTGGGATAACATCAAATAATATACTCAATTTTTGTTCTAACAGGCGATTATTAGTTGATGTCCCTATTTATAGATTGCAAAATCCTATTTCTGCCACTT
The DNA here is from genome assembly GCA_039720395.1 of Liquidambar formosana. Lineage (NCBI taxonomy): Eukaryota > Viridiplantae > Streptophyta > Magnoliopsida > Saxifragales > Altingiaceae > Liquidambar > Liquidambar formosana. The sequence continues at coordinate 1,707,431 of CM077835.1, read as the reverse complement.
GTGCTTCCAAAATTAATCCCATTTCAAGACATGGGTTCATTTCTAAGTGTGAAAAAATGATTGTCATGTTGTACCTTATCAGTCTCACGACTGCTGCTGGTCCACGCCCAGCAACGGAAGCAGCAATCCCTTTTCTCTGGATTGTGGTTTTTGTTTGTTTTCTTTTTCTTACTCTGCAGCTGGCAAACGGATTGGAACAGCCGACTTGAAACGTGGAGTTGCAGATTTTGATTTGGAATATCTCCCACAGTGAAGTAGTGCCTCGGAGCCAGGACAACCCCTTGTAGGTCCAAAACCAGAGTGTTTTTTCATGGCCCAACGAGGAGGCAAGCGGCAGGAAAAAAAGCTTTATAACGCTAGACCACAAAAGCAGTGATGGTACCACTGTACCACTATTCCTTTTAAGAGACATTTTGATGCCACATCAGCTTTGTCCTTGATAGGTAAATTTGGTATATATTTCATCTCTGACCACTGGTACAGACAAAGGTACTACGTTTGTGTAGTTGAAACAAGTTATTGCTAGATAGTGATAAATTTTTCGGATCACCATCATCACAATCTTTTAAATTTAATATTTATTATTTATATATACCAAATTTAGAATTATATTTCTTGCCTATCTCCTCTTTTTTTTTTTTTCTTTTAAGTTCTATTTTTTAATAAAGGTCTAACAGTATGTCTCATTCTAATTAGGGTGTGGGGTTTGCGAATATTTAGGTTTCGACTCTGCGTGAGTATAAATGTTCTCGTATCATTTGGCCGAAAAAAAAAAAATGGTATTTAATCTTTAGCTCAACTAATATCAAATATGAGTAAGATTACCACTTATTTCACGTCTTGATAAATATGATGACTGTGAAATGTCTTGAATTTCCTGCATGAAATAGCCATCAAAATGGGAGACTTCATAGGAAAAGGGATGAGGCCTGAGCCTCAAATTGTCTCTAGTGTCTTTGGATTAAAATCTTTTCTACATTTCTAAGCATCAGAGTGGGTAATGTTTCCAAGTCAGGCCAACTTGATGCCTCCAACACATAAACGGTTTCCTCCCCCAATGACCAATTCAATCATAATGCCACTCTTTCATGGAAGCTAGCTGCTGCAAACATAAAACGTTGATCCATTTGCCGGTACCATCCCCTAAAGACAAAATTGCTTTCATTTCTAACAAATTCCAATTGGCCCACTTGGAACTTTCCTACAGACAAGAGAACGTCACAAAACTTTATATTTCTGGAGGAACTTTCCAATCTGTATGGTCCGCATGTTGCTTGGCCCTACGTGTTGAATATTTATTAGGAAAACCAGCAATCGGCTCCTCCACCAAACACCTCCCCCAAATCTTTAATGCCAATTGCTGCATTGTTGGATCATGAAACCCAAAGCTACTAGTATTATATAGCCAACTTCAAATAAATAACTCTAGAAGGTCAAAGCTATCCTAACATAGTAGTAAAAGGGACAGTCCATGTTCCATTCTTACTTTTGAGTATTGTCTAATTTAAAATAAAATAAATAAAACACCAAAAGATGCAACAGAACCCCCCAAGGAAGTTTAACATAAATTAAACCCCACGACACAGCCCACCCACAAAAAAGAAACTTAATTGAATTACAACCTTGATCAAGCAACCGAAAACATATATTGATAATTGGATCCTCATAATGTTTATGTGTATAATTTTTTTCACTATTTATAGTTCTAGATAACTTCTCATTCATCTTTTACGTATTACTTTTGCATTGCTTCTAGAGATGTAACAGATTTCTTTGTACGGTCTACGATACCTTCATAATCTGCTTGCGGAACAACGAAGCCAGATTCGTCTTCAAAGGTGTCCTCTGGATACGAGTGAGGGGAGCGAAGGTTCCCAGGAGTCTGACAAGCCTTCATCGTCTTGCAGTGTTCTGCTTCATCATCTCTGATGTTTATAAAGGTGTCGTACAAATTATCTGCAGTAAAAGAAATTAAAGAGAATCAAGTATTATTTCTATTTGTATAATTTGCAATGATGTCAAGAAAATCAGGTCATGAAAATTGTGAATTTTCATGATAGCTGCATCAGTAGAGAAAACCTCTATTTCCCCAAGATGAAATAAAGTGGTTTTTAAAAGATTCAAGAATTCCTGCATGTCAGTATTTCAGTAAATTGATAGGTCGTATCAATCATTTCCATGAAAATTAAGATATGTACGAGAACTCTGACAGCCAAATCCATAATTGAATTGCTTTATCAATCAAGTTTGCCACCACAATGAGAAAACTAAACTTTTACCCAATTCAGGTAAAATCACGAGTTCCAAAATGCGAAATCAAACTAAAACAAATATAAAATATTTCTAGGCTTGGTAGGATATTCCAGTATAACTAAATAATGATCATTTTTCTATCAAGTTACACAATTATTTATTTATTTATTTTAAAATACCTCTAATTATTAAATCATGAATATACGGGACTTGCACATGTAATACATATAGAGAACAGGTTTCATCATGAGCAGGATAACCACCCACTCCCCATTCCCCTCCTCAGAAGTCATAAACAACCCAAAAGATGATTGTAATCATCTTGCAGACATGTACTTTGGGAATTTACTGATTTATACTTTTCAGAGAAAGTTGGTAGAGCATCTAAACATATATTTAATCCTACCAGAACTTCTACTCTAGTTGATATTTTGGTGGACCCATTGAATGGTGTCTTCCCACCTCCCATTAACATTAATTTAATGCGAAGCCATCTTTCTGACAATTGGTATCTAGGTTACTCAAGTAAAAGGGGAGGGAAGGGGGTGTGGGAAACTCGAAATCCGAACTCAATTACACCATAAATTTTGTAAATTAAAACATTACTTCTTCAATAACTTTAGAGAAAAGACGGATGTGAAAGATGGGCTACATCCTTCTAAGTTTCCCCAAAGCATGTAGGGAGAGCTTAATCATAGCAATTTGAACTATGAACCAAAAAAACACACCCTCTGAGCTTGGATTTACCTATTTTTGGCCTCCGAGAACAAGGAACCCTGGAAGTTTGAAATTCATCTGGAGAGAAATGTAGAAGAATTGTTATATCTAGATTGCACTTCGGGATATAAAGAAGTATATGCAGTAAAAGATAAACTTACCAAACAAGTATAAGTCACCTCCAGTGTAGTACTTAACAGCAACCTCAGGTGCAGGCATTTTTTTCAATTCCTCTACAAAAGGAACAGAAGGACCACAAAATCCACTATTTAGCACTTAGCAGGCCATTTCAGACTCATTGAAGTTGCATGCAGTGATTAAAAAAAACAATAAATTATGCAGATGATAAGGATCAATCTGTTGGGTTCCTTTGCATGCTCAGAGATGTTTGGTGTGACCTAATAATAAGAAAAATACACTCTCTTTATATGTTTGCATGTGCAAGGAAAACCTAAAAACACTATGCCTATAATCTTATAGTACTAACTCAACATTTGTGGCCATACATGTGCAGGGGCAACTAAGCTAATATGGTCAACACTTAAGGCTCTTAACCTTACCTCCTTGGTCCATGATAAATTTGTCGTAAGTTGAATATGCATGGTGCTCTACACATTCTGAAAAATGATCTGCATTAGACAAAACCAAATATATCAATATCAGCATCTAAAGATGAATGCAAGACTGTAACCTAAATATGCAATCACTTATTCTAAGGCCTTTTGTTTGCAAGGCATCATATGCACAATTAAGTAGTTCTATGAGTTAGGAAATAAAGAATTCCAAAAATCTTTTCAAAATTATGAATTTTGGTACACTCGCCTAGTTGCTTCTTCATATGGATTTTCAAACAAAAGAGTTCTCATAACCATTCAGGATAACTGAACCAACGAGATGTAAAAAAAAAATAATAATAATGAGGCACTACCACACAATAAGAACCAGATATCAATACTTACATGCCATTCTTGGGCTTATCATATACATGAATACAGTCATAAAATAATAAAAGACTGCAATGTGTTGAGCCAGGAAGCGGTCAACCCACCAAGCATCTCCACCCAATTCCTGCAGTAAAACCCCAATATTATCTAATCATCAAGAAGAGTTATGCAAGTATATATTACAAAACTTCAGTGTCACTCAGAGCCCGCATCATCACATATGGTAGGAAAAACTAAATAGATGACTTTACAGAAGTTCTAAAAAAAATTGTATTTGTGTGTGTCAAGAAGAGCACCGTCATGGTGAAAAGCGTCCTCCATATGTCCCCAATAGTTTTCATTTTCTTTCAAAATTCAATTTAGCCTTCTCACCCAGTCCTTACTTTGTCAATCTCATGTTTTCTAGCCATCATTTTGGGAAACTTTAACCATGAGACATATCGTAATGAAGTAAAGAGACTGACATAATAAGATTAAGGTGAAATTAGGGGGAAATAACAAAGTACCTACCCCAGGCAGAGCCAAGATTTTATTTTATTTTGCCCCAGGCACATGGGAGTTTTTTTTTTTGGGGGCGGGGGGGGGGGATCTTTGATTAGATGTGGATTAGAGGTGGTTGAGAGTGGTTCGGTCAGGTGGAGGCTCCTGTGGGTTCACCTCAAAGTGAGAAGCTGCAGGTGCGAGAGTGTGATGGTGATGGTTTTGGTGGAGTGGGAAATGTATGGAAGAAAGAGGTTTTATTTATTTATTTTTGGGGGGGTGGGGGGGGGGGGGGAGAGGAGAGGGTAGAAGATCACGAAATGTTCAAAAAATTCACTAAGGAAATATATGTGTGTGTGTGTGAAACAGCTTGTTTGCAACTCTGTAATAGAGCTAGAGGGATCCTTGGTTGAATTCAAATTGAGCCATGAAAAGGTTAAACAGTGAGTGAAGTAAACTAACAAAAAATATATTAAAAAATTGAAGGGGCATCCCAACACCCCCCCCCCCCCCAAAAAAAAATAAAAATAAAAAGGGAAAAAAACAAAGAAGGACCTATAGCTCCACCCTTGTTACTTCCAAATTCTGGAAACTATTAACTTACAGGAAATTTTTATAAAAAATAAAATAAAATAAAGGAAAAAAGAAAATCATGTGTGTAAAGATGAAAAATACTAAAGATGTTGAAGGAAGAGCATTACTTCCATGATAAGCAAATGGTGCATCTCATTCCAGCTCTCTGCAAAATGCACTTTCAGATAATCTGCTTTTCTCCACCAACCAAAACTCTCATACAAGTGCAGAACAGATATAAAGGCTGCCATAAAAACCAAATAATGTCACTAAGTCTCAACACAAATATAGCAATCACAATATTTCTCTGTGTTCAAACTACAGTTTGGCAAAAGGGTATTTTTAGTAAGTCACCAAATTCAAGTTTTGACCGAACAAAATATTACTTCTAAAGAGATTTTGTGTATAATATATATATATATATTTTTGATGAAGTAAGTGTTGTATTAGAAAAGAAGGGGCAAAGCCTAAGTACATAAGATATAAACAAGTGCTAGCCAAAAAAGAAAAATGAAAAAAACCCCAATCTATAGTTTTAACATATTTAAAAAGCAAGCAAAGAGAGGTTGTGGTCATTAGTGTAACTATGAAACCACCAAAAAAGAGTCTTGATAAAAGAGGACTTGAGCTCTATGATAGAAGTTTCCTTATCCTCAAAAGTTCAAAAATTCCTTTCTCTCCAAAGGCACCAAAAAAGTGTGTGAGGAGCCATGTCCCATACCACCTTTGCCCTTTTGTTCACCATCTTAATCCGCCAACCCAAAAGAAGATTGTGAGAGTGTGAAGGCATGACCCAATGAATCCCAAAAAGATTATAAGCATCCAAAGAATTCTCGCCACATGACAATGAATGAAGAGATGATTCCACCGCTTCTTTGCACAAAATGCATCTATTTACCAAGACCCATCTTCTATTTACATATAAAATGCATAATTGAAGATATTGATAACTTGAAACTCAATCTTTTACATATATAAAAAATAATAGATAATCTTTCAATGGCCCCTCCGTTTTTCATCGTTGCTAATTTTGGATGAATCATGTTCCTCAATTATAGATGACAGATGAAGTATTGATGTATGTGAGGGTATGCCCAATCAAATTAGCTCTTGTTGACATTTTAGTAGGATCATATGTACATGCAAGAATTGTAAGTAATTTTTTTTTTTTTCTAATTTATGAAATAAAAACTTGTTGATTTTGGTAAAGAGGCTCCTGATACAGGCTAATGGCTATAAAGCCCCTTTGGATGATTAAACATAATAAACAGTGAAGAAAATTTAGCACTCACCAAAATAAGGGACTCTTGCAATAGTTTCCAGTACATAAAACCTTGGATAGTTCCGATCATGATACAAAGTATCAAGTATCTTTATTACTGAGTCCTGGAATGATTAACAAAGTATAATTATAATCAAGCAGTTTCAACTTCTGCAAGAGACAGAAGACCTAAGCTCTTAAAGATCCCTTTTCTTGCAACCTGGTAAGCAATCAGGAAAATTGAATTATGAGGCTGTCTATAATCCCCAAGTCTCAAGAAAAGACTACAGCACCCGCGGGGGGGGGGGGGGGGGGGGGGGGGGGGGTGGTAAGTAAACCCTTTATATGGAAAAGAATCTCAATACCATTAACAACAGTTTCCCTACTTCATCAATTATGACACGAAAGGTATAAGTTATCTCTAAAGAACTGGATTCCATTACATAAGAGCAATAACAAAATGTAATCTACCATAAAAATTTTACATCATACATATACCATATACGTATTAAGTTGTTCAAAATCCATATAAAAAAAAAAAACAAATGCTGATCACTGAAGATTAAAAAGCACTAGCCCAAGTTCGAGACAACATACTCTTTTCTTTGTAATTCAAAAAGCTACATATGAAAAGTAAAGCAGTATGCCCAAAAAAGAGGGATTCAAGGGCCTAAAAGAAATATGGTAATCATATGCATCCAATATGCATGAATTATGACACGTGTATCACAATGGATGTATGGCAATTCATCAAAACAGTAGTGGAACTACAGTGAGTAATTTCAATGAAGACATTAAGATAGAGAGAAAAGGCAATTACCGTGAGAAAAATATTAACGGATTGTTCAAACTTAATTGTCCATGTCTCCAAAACACTGGAAGATGAACTCTCCGTGGCTCTCCACGGCTTCCTTCCCCCTCATCATCAGGAAAACTCTTTGCTTGGAATGACTCTTCCACCACCACTTTCTCCTCAGTTATCTTGCAAAGTTGTTGCTTGGATTCGATACAACTTCCTAAAGAGATTGCAATAACTATGTTTAAAATAAACAAAAGCATTTTTTTTTTTATTTTTTTTTTTTTGCCATTTAAACATGAGCACCTAACTTATCTTAAACTCCACTTCCAATATGCAGAATTTAATATAACTAATCATTACATAGTTTGGAAATTCACTATCTAGCACTAAACTCAACTCAACAAAGCCATAATCTCAACTGCATGAGGTCGGTTACATGAATCCTTTGATGCTATTCAATTCTATCAAGGGTCGTATCCTCTGTTAGATCCTTAGCACACATATCCTCTCTCAACACCTCCAGTCCCATCATTCTAAGCCTTCCTCTTATCCTTTTGAGGCCTTAGACTTGAATCAAGTCACTCTTCCAGGTACATGTGCATTCATACCTCAGTTTCTCTATCTAATATACAAGATAATTCAATAAAAAACCGAAATTTTAATGAAATTCAAGCTAATAATATCATAAAATTGCAAATTTATCACAAAAGACCAGTAATTCAACAACGAATTAGTGCAAGCGACCATAATTTCCAATAATAATCTTTAAAAACAAAAATTATTGACTTGAATTCAACAGTATCCCTCCATATGCTCCGTCTCGCTACTCAGAAAATTTAATCAAAGTTTGGCTTAATTAGGGTAAACTTGTTCCTTTCTGCGAAACCAAAATCAAAGTTTTTCCTTTCTTTTCTTCAGTCTTCCTCAGCCGCCAAACGGAGGATTAAGAGTAAGAGAAAAAGGACGAATACTGCAATAAATGAAACCGAACCTGGAAAGCCATTTATGCGAAGAAGCAGGAGCGTGAGGAGAACTGATGTAATTGAAACGGAAAGGGTTTGGGGAGCTGAAGCAAGCTGAGTTGCCGCAATTTCTTGCTTTCAACGATGAAACTGGGATCGCAAACGCGAGAGAAGAGAGAGACGTTGCCATTGAAGAGAAATCAGAGAAAGAGAATGTGACGTCAAGCAAGTGTAAACGTTCGTACTAAATTTTAGGCAGAGAGGAGGTTAAATGAAAGGAGTTTTGAGGACATGTGGGTGATTTTGAAATATTTCGGAAGAATTGTCCTTGCTGAGTGTTGACGAAAAATGGATATTAGTAGAGATTGTCGTTTGTGAGTCGCCAAAGAAGGGGGGCAACGTGGCGGATATTCCTCGTCGGTTTGTAGGCGTACACGGTTGGCTGTGGAGACTAGAGGGCCCAGATGGGAATGGATGGGCCAGTTCGGGTATTTGGAAGCCGTTAACTTGTGGGCTGGGTTAATTTGGCAAGTCTGATTTTTTTTTTTTTTTTTTTCTTTTTAGTTAGCTCCATTAATGCTATATGAGTTCTCTCTTTAAAAAAAAATAAAATAAATAATAAAGAAATAATTTCTGTAACTTAACCTTATCGATCAATGAACAATTGAGCGTCAACGTCTTTCCATGTACTTATGTCCCATATCACATCTATTATCTATTATCTATTATATATATCTAAAATGAGGATTGGCATCCCTTTGTGTGCCAAGTGTCAAAATGAGAAATTTTTTTTTTTTTTTTTTCCTTCCACGTGCTGAAACAGGGATGGAATTGCCTTTTGGTAAAATTACTCTTTAGTAACCATTTTCTAATCTAATACCAAAAAAAGATATTTTCTATCAACTTGCTACAAATTGATTACAAATTTGTGTTAAAATGACAACTAACTTCCATTGTTTTATATTAATTTTGGAAGTAGTCACTAAAATGTAATTTTGCCAAAAAGTTACTTTTAGTGACTTTTGAGAAAACTACTTTTAGTCATTACTTTCTAACTTAATACCAGACAAAGGATATTGTTTGTCAACTTACCACAAATTGACTTGATAGGTGCTTCAAAAGGACTATTAATTTTCTTTCTTTGGTATTAAGTTAGGAAATGGTCACCAAAAGATAAATTTCCCAAAAGATAAATTTCTCACCTTTTTTTTTTCCCTTTTTTATTTTTTTTTGGTATTACTTACTCTTTCTCATGCGGTAGAGGTAAGTTGACGGTTAGTATTTACTGCATATCTCTTTGTTTTTATGTGTAAGGATTAAAAAACCTATACTATACAATGTTTAACTCAAACTTAATAGACTGTACTGTATTTTATGTTTTCTTTTTGTCTATTCATTCCCCCTTCTAAAAATTGAACATATAAAATTATAAATAATCATAATTAAAAAGATAGACAAATAAAGGAAATGAGGATTAAAAAAGAAAACGCGGTCCGCCGAAATCTTCAAATTCTCCTAATTTGCTTCTGACATCAAAAAAATAAATAAATAAGAAAAAATCTATTTTAATCAAAATTCTTCCATATGGTTAATTATATAAAGTTGAAAAGATTTATACTTTCTCTTATTTTCTTCTCCCTCTGACTTTTTCTCTTACTCTCTTTCTCAGTCTAGATTTTTCTTTCATCTTTTTATGCTCTAATCTCACACAAATTTTTAATATTTTTCCCCATGGTTTTTCACTCTTTATGAAACCCACTCAAAACCCCATGGAAGGCTAAGATTCATCGTTGTCATGCATTCTAAAATCTGCACTGTCGAATTTCGAGATACTTTCAACGACTATACTTGTTTTGGTATATACCAACATGTTAAAACCATGATTGTGAGATGGGTTAAACTCTAGAGAATTTTAATATTTTCCCACCAAATATCATAACGTGTCAGTTCCTTCATTTTTTACAAGTTTCTACCATTAAATTAATTGTTTTTCAAAATAATTTATCTTTTTCAAGAGTATAATTAAATTTTGTGTGATACATTACGCTAACATCACACCAAAAATAATTTTGATTGAACATTAAAGATTATTTTTGTCTATATCTTTTAAATTTAATTGACATATTATATTAATAAATATATTTTACTATTTTAGAGAATAAGTATTCTGTTAAAATTCTAATTTGCTAATAATATTATTTTTTATAAATTAATCTATGCATCGCACGGGATTTGAAGCTAGTATATATCTATAACAGAGGAATCATCCTCCTGTAGCTGCCACGTGTCAACCTTTTTTGCTATTTTTTTTTTAAATTTTTTAAATCATATGTTCAACAGTGATTTTTTTTTTTGAAAAATTACCTTTTGGTAATCCTTTTATAACTTAATACCAATAAATGATGTAAGCTATCAACTTGCTACAACTGAACTATATACATGCATGAAATAACTATTAATTTATTTTGTTTTGTATTACATTGAAAGTTGATCACTAAAACGTAATTTTTCCAAAAAATTACCTTTAGTGACTTTAGGAAGTTTGGTTTTTTTACTGACCACTTTCTATTTTAATACCAAACAAATGTTTTTTGAGGAAAAACTTTTTTTTTTTTTGGAGTTCACTACTCTTTTTCATGCAAGTAAATTATCGCTTGGTATTCACCATATATCTCTTTGTTTTCATGTGAGAGAATTGAAAAACCCACACTATACAATATTCATCCCAAACTTTGTAAACTATCATATTTATTCGTTTTCTTTATACCTATTCATCTTCTCTCCAAAAAATTGAACATATAAAATTATAAATAGTCATAATAAAAAAGAGAGGTAGATAAAGAAAAAAATGATTAAAAAAAAAGACACATCGAAATCTTCAAATTCTCTCGATTTGTCTTCGACGAAAAAAAAATTATTTTAATTAAAATTCTTCAGATGGTTAATTACCTAAAATTGAAAAAATCTATATGTTCTCTTCTCTTTTTTTCTTTCCATCTTTGCTCCACCCATTCTCTCTTTCTCTCTAAACTTTTCTTTCTCCCTCTCTCACTTTCCAACTTAATAGCAAACAAAGGAAATTGGTAATCATTTTAAAACATTTATACAAATTTGTAACAAGTTGATTGATAATATCCTTAACACGTACCCTTAAGTTGTAATTAAGAAGAGAATCATTATATGGAAATGGTAAAGATGCATAGAAAATAGTACAAATTACTTACAAAACTATAAAAATGCTTTAAAAAAGTGGGCAAATACATTTTTACCAAATAAAGGATATCTGAAACTGTTAGGCCCAAACTAATCCCTCATGATGCACAAACTATCTGCAAGTCTATGCATCTGATAACGAGGGAGCGAAGACACGAACTCGAGACTTGATTCCTGAGCCGTGATTCTTTGCCATCTAAATTACCATTGCGAGTGTGTATTATATATATATATATATAAAGATGATGATCAGGTAAGCATGTGTTGATATAAATTATATCAATACTTGCATTGGGGGTTGTACCTCATGCATTAATTGGTTAAGGGATACATTGCGCCAATATAAATGGTACAACCCCCAATGCATGATACTAATATAACTTATATCAATACGTAGTGACCTGATAAGTGCCATATATATATATATATATATATATATAATTTTTATTTTTCATAATATTTATTTTTACAAACTTCACCCGTGCAATGCACGGGTTATAAACTAGTGTTTAATAATTTTAAGAGTAAATTACACGAAACCCTCCTTAAGCAAATTTTGAATTTTGTAAGCAAATCTTGCCCTCAAGTTTCCAAAATTCAAAATTTGCTCACCAACAGCTTGACTAACACCTTCATCGTAGCGAAGCCCAATATTAATCCTACACCTTTAACTTCTCTTATCAGGCATATCCAGGAGGGGAAAAGTGCAAAGGTGTAGAGAAAAAGTAAAAATTTTGATAAACAGAAGGACAAAATTCTAGGAAGCGGGAAATGCAATGCCAATCCGTACATGCGACACATTATTATTCTGATAGATTACCTGGGAATGCCTTTTAGCCTTTTAGAAATTTTTTGATTTCTTCTCTAGTTTTTCCCTAGGGTACTCTGAGTCCTAATATGAAAGCCCATAGTATTCAACGGGCCTATGGAATTGTAAGAATAGGACTTAATTGAAAAAGAGATGAGTGTTAACTGCTGACGGTGAAGGCTGGTGACGACAGAGGGTGGACACTGGTGAATCGATGAGAGCAGAGACCCTAATTGTCAGAGAGAGGGGGGCTCTGAATTTAGGGCTGTAAACGAGTCGAGCTGAGCTTTGGAGTGTTCAAGCTCGGCTTAGTTAAAAGCTTGTTTATTTATAAACGAGCCGAGCTTTAAACTAGCTTAATTTATTGTGTTCAAGCTAAACTCATTAAGATTTAGAAAAGCTCAGCCTCGGCTCGGCTCGGCTCGGCTCGTTTAACTAAACAAGCCGAGCTTGAGCTCATGTTCAAGATTGGTTTGATCTTGTGAATGTGAGTTTTAAACATTAAGATAAAAGTTCACAAACATTCCTTAGATAAGTACAAGATATAACTATTAATGAAGTATTATCTCTTTCATGTTAATTGGTTCACTCAGCAAAGAGAAACCAAAAATAAATTAGGGTATTTATACAAGCCCCTTAATGAACCTACTACTAAGCTATTTTACGAGCCTTTTAACGAGCCTATTTGTGAACCTATTCATGAGCCCTTAATAAGCTTGTTCACGAACATAAACGAGCCGAGCTATGGTCTTCTCAAGCTTGGCTCGTTTAATAAACGAGTTTAGTATTCAAGCTCAGGCTTGGCTCATTCATTAATCGAACAAACTCGAACGAGCCTTTATCGAGCTTCTTCACGAGTTGTTCATGAACGGCTCAATTCATTTGCAGCCCTAGCTCTGATGGTGTCGATGGCTTTTAGACTTTTCCCCATTTTTTTGTATTAAAAACAAAAAAAAAAAATCTAAAAGCATCATTAAAGCGTCATTAGCAACGCCACTTTTATTTATTTATTTTTGACATTTTATTTCTAAATTTAATATTGTTTCTTATAACCGGTATTTTGTGTCAAATAAGCCAAGTGAGAACGGGTTTGCAACACTAGATTTGGAAAAAAGGTTGAAAAACAACTAAGTTTCGAAAAAAAGTCTTAAAATGCACGTATTAGATATAAAATAATAATAATAATAATAATAATAATTTTAAAAAAAAAGCCCTATCTTTTTGCATCAAAGGCAGTTAATGTGATCGACAAGTCTGATTTATATCTAATACACGAGTTCTCTGAATAAGAAGAAAAATAAAAAAAATAAAAAACTAAAAAAGAAAGAATTTATCTTTTACTTAACCTTATCTTTTTTTTGGTACATTTAACTTAATCTTATCAATCAATTAATGAGCATTAATGTCTTTCAATGAACTTATATCCTATAGCATGTCTTAATAATTTTAAGGGTAAATTACATGAAACCCCTTCAAGCTATAGGTCAATTTTTACAAAACCCCTTTAAACTTTAAAATTAAACAAATAATCCTTTAAACTATCAAATTGTTAAACTTTGATTACTATAGGTCCATTTTTACAGTGTGGCTTTCTTTCTAATTTCCCTTTTGATTACTTCTAGCTCGATTAGAAATGGATAGTGATTGATGGGAACAAGATGCCTCGATCAAATTCTCTATTTAATTACTTGTTTGTTTGGACGGAATTAAGGGAAATATGAATAGATTATGATTTTAATGGTAAGCTCAGGCGGTCACTATTGAATTCTTATTCACTTTTATTTCATTTTGATTCTCCCGATTCCAACCAAAAAAACGTACACTTATTGTCTCAAGTTGTATATTTTTATGGTATGGTACGGTGGATAGCAACATCAACTGCGTTTCATCATAAAATTATATACGATTTCATATCTTTAGCAATTAATTAACTACATGAAAGCAGTAAACCTTGCTTTAAACGAAAATATATGTTAGAACAATTTTATTTCACCATCTCTTGTATTATTTGCTATAGATATGTGAGAAATGTAATTGGAAAGAAAATTATGAGGCTGAAATCTTAGAACAATAGATTGGAAAATATAAACTTATTTCATTTGCAAAATACTTATTCATACATATTTAAGATATATAAGAAAGCCATCAGCCTCCATAAACATCGTTGCCTTCTTACAATATTCTTCTACAACGGTTTTCGCCCAACTTTATTCTACCTGTCATCTTTCTCTTTTTCAGGGTTTTTTTTTTTTTTTTTTTTGGTTTGCTTTGAGAGACGATCCACAGCACGTTCATGGAATGCTGCACACCACACACAAACAAGGAAAAAACACAAATGAGTTGAAAGAATTCGATGACATCATAGGAACCTCCAAACTAGAAATTAATGTAATGTACAAGGAAAAGATAGATTACGATTTGCAATCGATGTCAGGCCTAATTTCGAAGCCGAGCTTAACATGGCAAAGGGAAGGAAGCAGCTTAGCTCTGTCATACTTGATTCCAAGACTAGGAGCAGCATCTTTAAAACATTGACACAGTTCCCTTCGTGCTTCGGTAGAATTGCCCATCTTCACCACGGCATGCACTCCCACGCAGCACTCAGCACTTGGCTGTGGCGGGCCAGCACCAATTAAGAAATCCTCACATGTTGCTACAGCCGATATGGCCGTTTGGCACTCTACGACGTTCACAGTCGATGTTGCAGTGAGAGTGAAAACCACCAATATCCCAAGTGCCATCACAAACAAACCCATAATCGAATTCTTCACCATCTTGCTATGAGAAAGAGCTAGATATCTTTATCTATATGTTGCTGAATTGCTAGCTTCTTGGGAGTGCATGTGGGTGCCTAACTCTTCCTCTATATATAGTGCAGTGGGTGAGGATATTGGTTGTGGTCTCTTAAATGGCCTTCCAATTGTGCTCTAATTTGTAATAATTACACAGGAAGTCCAAATGAATTGAGCACCGGATTTAGTTTTAATTGCACTTTAATTTCAGTTTGTCATCAAGTGTTGTGCATGAAGTGGTAATTAATTGAGGAGTGCAAGTCAATTATGGGAGAAAAGCTTGTGTGAAGCTGTCACCACGCACGCTATCTCTATCATGAGCCAATAGGAAAGCATGCACTAAAATGACGTGGTGTATCCACTTTTTAAATATATATCAAGTGACATGTATATTTTAGTGTTTTGTTATCGGCTTGTGATAGGAATGACATGACGGACGTACACATTGCATTCGTATTACTCATTGACATTAATTTTAAAATTAGCTCTTCTCAGCCCCCACAACCTCCTTAATTAATGAACATTCTTATGTAATAAAAACCAAATCCTTCTAAGGTAATGAATATCCTTATGCAATAAAAACTAAATCCTTCTAACTAGGTAATTAATCAACTCTCTCTGGGGTTAATTAATTAATGTAATAAAATTAAATCTTTCTAAAAAACCAAAAAACTAAATCCTTCTGATTAAGTAATTAATCAACTCTCTTTATTTTCCAATTGTAATCTCTCTCTGTCTCTGGGGTTAATTAATTAATTAATTAATGTAATAAAAACTAAATCCTTCTAGTTAAGTAATTAGTCAACTTTCTTTATTACTCCAATTGTAATCTTTCTCTTTGTCTTTGGTGTTAATTTATTTTATTTCTTATGAAATGGGCCCTTCTCAACTCCCACAACTTCCTTAATTAATGAACATCCTTATATGTAATAAAAACTAAATCCTTCTAATTAATCAATTTTCTTTATTAGTCGTAATCTCTCTCTCTTGGGTTAATTAATTATTCTAATTAATCAATTTTTTTGCCTACATAACACTAATGATTCTAATTAAGTAATTAATCAACTCTCTTTATTTTCCAATTGTAATCTTTCTCTGTCTCTGAGGTTAATTAATTAAACTAAATCCTTCTAATTAAGTAATTAATCAACTCTCTTTAATTTCCAATTGTAATCTCTCTCTGTCTCTGGAGGTTAATTAATTAATTAATTAATTAATGTAATAAAAACTAAATCCTTCTAATTAAGTAATTAGGCAACTCTCTTTATTACTCCAATTGTAATGCGTTAATTTATTAAATTTCTTATGAAATGGGCCCTTCTCAGCTCCCACAACCTCCTTAATTAATGAACATCCTTATATGTAATAAAAACTAGATCCTTCTAATTAATCAATTTTCTTTATTAATCGTAATCTCTCTCTCTCTTGGGTTAATTAATTAAATTCCTTCTAAACAATCTCCTTAATTAATACAACAACCTTATTTAATTAAAACTAGAAATTGAATAGCCTTTCTACAACAACCTTATGTAATTAAATTCCTTTTGAACAATCTCCTTAATTAATACAACAACCTTGTCACATCTCTCTCTCTCCTACCCACAGAGATGGATTTTCATAATTTTACCTAAAGTTGATGTTAGACATGCGGCCCAACTCTCACCTCAAGATACTCTGGTTGGCCTAATATACGAGCTGACCTCACAAGTTAATTCATTGGGCCCTAAGCGGAAAAAACTGCCTCGTGAAGAGGTGTCCACCGGTCAGCATCTTAAACATTATCCACAAGGACCACAACTAATGTGAAACACTAACAGTTAGACCACAAAAAAGGCTCCACTCCCACATCCTTAACGTACTATATGTACCTCAATACCGGCCATACGAATACAATCCGTTGACACTAATTATCACCTTTGTCTTTAATTATATTTGTTTAGCGCTCTGATTGGGAGAGGCCAAAAGGCCTTTCAGGTTCATTTGAAGTTAGGCTTAGGCTTGGATTTGCCATACTGAGATTTCCCACTCTTTGGACATTTTTCTTTTCCTAGGATCCCATGGTGTGACCTAATTATAAGAGTTTTATTTATTTATTTTGGTTTTTTTTTTGGGGGGGGGGGGTGGAAGGAGGTGGCGGTTTGTTTTAGCCTACATAACACTAATGATCCTACTAGGGGATCTCTAGATTAGACTAAACTTCACTTCACTACATGGGCTATTGGGCTGGGGTGGAGGTTTTTTTCAGCAATGTTACTATTGTGATGATGTCTTAAATTCAACCCGATTTGTGGTCTAGCAATCCATTTTTTGAGTGAATGATGAGGGACAGATTTTTTGATCATTTACAATATCTATTTTTGTAAAAATATCACAGCCTTAATAACAAAATTTTATTCGGCCATCTTCTGTATTATTTGCTATAGATATGGGGCCGGGAAAGTTATAAAAAGGAAAATTATAAGTTCCTTTTTTTATTTTTTTGGCCAAATAATAGGAGAACACACACGTATCAACGCGAAATGAAAATTAAAACCTTCGCAAACCCCACACCCTTATTAGATTGGAACATGCCATTAGACTCAAAGGCTATTGGCAAAAATGAAAAAAATTATTACATTGAAACCTCAGAAATTGGGATATACGGATAGGAAAATAAAATTTTATTTCATTGGCATAATACTTGTTCATACATATTTAAGATAAGAAGGCCAACAGGAAAAAGCATCCATCTTTTCCTTCCTACAATATTCTCCCGCTACGATTTCCGCCCAACATTTTTCTACTAACGGAACATCGTCAACTCTGGGAGACTATCCACCGCGCCTTAATAGATTAATGCTGCAAATCACACAAAAAATATGAAAAAACAAATGAGTTGCATAGGGACTTCCAAAAAAGAAAAAAGAAATAATTGATGTCTGTATATTGGAAGGTTCGACTTAATAAAATAAATAAAAAACCACGCAAACCATTCGCCAATATGGCTCATTGCTAGGATCAATTTAGGCATAGAGCAAAGCAAGTACACTTTTTTAAAAAAATTTGTATTATTTGTGATTTTTATTTAGAAAGTTAATCCATATTTCTACGTCCTTGGCAATTACCAAACCTAGCTCAGCCAACCACACCACAATCCTATTATGATATGAGAGCAATGCTGGATGACCGGCCTGTGGCAGGTACGTCATCCTGCACAGAGCTAGATACAGGGATGGGACCCATGGTAGGGTGGAGTCCACCCTTATCTCAGTGTGGCATAACCCTTTGATGGGTCATCCAGCATTTGCTATGATAGAAATGACATTGCAAATCATGCATGTGGCCTTTGTGTTGGCGTGATTGGTTGAAGCCATCAATTGGAACTTAAGTTCCCAAAAATTTGTGTGTATGTGAGAGAGAGAGAGAGAGAGAGAGATTACGATTTGCAGTCCATGTCGGGCCTAATCTCGAAGCCGAGCTGGATATGGCAAAGGGAAGGAAGCACCTTAGCTCTGTCAGGCTTAACCCCAAGAGTCGGACCAGCGTCCTTAAAACATTGACACAGCTTCCAGCGTGCTTCAGTAGAATTAGCCATCTTAGCCAAGGCCTGTGCGCCCATGCAGCACTGAGCACTTGGCTGGTCTGGCCCAGCACCCACCAAGAAATCCTTGCATGGTCACAGAGCCGCGATGCCCTCTTGGCATGTTATTGAAGAACTCATTATGACAAACATGAGATACGGTGTACTTTACTACACTATATCATTCATCTTAGAAATATATCTTCCAAGATGATATTCCCAATTCCCACGTAGGGAAATATCATATGTGGAAGTGTACATCATAAATATGATATACACAAGCATATGATTGGGTGGATAAAGAGACATGTCTTTTATGAAGAGATGTAACCCTTTGAAAGGTTGTATAGTTAGTTACATGGTACCTTTTGGTATATTATAAATATACCACATTCTAACCCAACATAAGAACACAAAAACTAACGTTAGATGTAAAATCTCTTCTTCTTGTTTGCATTCGCCTTCCCTACGTGTGATACCCAGTCTAACGACATAGTTGTATCACCAATCTTGATTCTCAGGATCCTTCAGTGGTATCAGAGCCAGGTTATTCATGTAGGGAGAAGAAAATATTCATTGGTGTTGAATGTTCAAATTGGTTGAAAAAAAAAAATCATCAAAATAAATTTGAAATTCACTTGATGCATAATAGATTGTTCAAAACTAGTTTTAGACAAATTTTTTTTTTTATCAACACGGTTCGAGTTTGCATCATAAAGATCAAAAAGTTAAGAAGAAATTGAATGAACCCGTAAAAGAAAAAAAATGATGGACCATAGACAACTCCATACATCGGGTCCATCTGGATCGCAAATTGCACACTGGAAAACTTGGCATGCGTCTCTACATCCACAGAATAGCAACTACCCACGCGCCTGAGATGTTTGGCCTGCACAATGACATTATCTCCATTAAAGGAGATGCTGACTTTAACAACTCTAAAGAAGGCTTCGAATTTGATGAAGGGGATGATGACATCATCAAGGCATCATGGATTCAAAAGAGTTACTGGAATTTGTAAAGGAAAAGAAAAGGTGAAGTGAGGAGACGTGACCAAAACAGTAAACAAAAATTTGACTCGGTCAAACCGTGTCCAATCACTGATCCGACCAATATTTGTCTCTAATTGGGTCCAATTGGCCCAATTTTCGACCTGTTTGTACACATCTTTGGATCTTTGTCCAATTGAAAGCCTTAACGACTCTCAATCAACGTGAAATTTGGTGCCTTCCCATAATTCGACGTTCTGGATTCAACCGTGGGTTCAGATTTTGAGTTTATAGGTGAGAAATCAATGTTTTGAGGAAAGTTGATTCTTTTGAAGAAAATCAAGAAAAGAGTATGCAATTAGATTACATTGGACAATTTGCAAAGGATTGCGATCTCCAGGGATTAGGACAAGAGGATTCACACACCAATTTCAACGGAACCATGTCGAAAAAAAAAAGAAAAAAAAAAAGAAAAAAAAAAAAACACTTGATCTTGTCAGGTATTAGGATTGCACATCTTAAGAATTTGTAAGTAACTCTTTTATTTCGTTTCTTTTAAATACAAAATTATATTGTATTGGTATTATTGTTGTTGTTATAAATTTTAATTAGCAAGAGTAGTTTGTATATTGTCAAATTTAAATAAACATAATGGTATATATTTCTGAATGTGGAAGAGGAAAATTAATATCTCTAGACACATAAAAAGATTTTTTCCACCTTCATTTAAATAAAGCCCTATATTAATGAAATGACCTCGCCATTGTCAAATAAATAAATAAAATAGTGGGAGCAAGTTTGTGTACTTGCATGAGTATTCAACATGAATATCACAGAGGAACCACTCTTATGGAGATCTTAAGAATACATAAGGTAGTATGGATAGTTGGGAGATACATATAGATGAAAATTTAAAAATTAAATATGATTTTTTTTATTTTTAATAATAAAAAAAATTGTCAACATATCTATAACAGGACAATGTTGAAGTTTGTATTTTTTGAAAAATTTTAAAAACAAAATATATGTATTTCAACGTCAAGAAGTCCATTGCAAATATCAATCATTCTCAACAATTTTCTGATATTATGGGAATATGTAGTAATTTCTTTTATAAACAAGCACAGCTAGTTCTACTCGTAGGATTGGCCCAAAATAAAAGAAATTACATAAAAAAAAAAAAAAAAAGGAGATTGAGAAGGTTGAAATTAACCTAGTGTTGATTCAAGATTCCTCTAAACAATTTGATGGTGAAGTTGGTCATTATATAATGATGTGCCAAAAGTAAAATGTACAACATATTGAAGTTGTATTGTTTTGTCTCTATAGTTATATATGGTTGTGCGAGTACATTCTATTATTAGTGTGGAATGATATTAAAGAAACCAAGAATGACATAGAGAATAGAGATGGTTTCATCAACTTCAAGATTGAGGTACAAAGCCATCTATGATGGTATATAGGGGGAGTAACTTATAAAATTATGTTCGGTGAGTGTGAGTATGAAATCTCTTGCTAAAAGTCTAGTGTATTACTCTATAATGTCTTGTGTGCCCTAAACAGTGGGAGAATTCTAGTTATAAGGGGTTTTAAATTGTAATTAAGGTATGATCATATATCCATAAGATGGTCAAGTGAAGGGGCTAAATGCAAATGATGTATGTTCAATTGCAATAATAGGAAATGAAATTCTTTATAATCCTTCACAAATCTTTATTCAAGGTTTGGGTATGAAAATAAAGAAGAAACCCAAAAGATATACCCATTAAAGCCTTGAATAATTACTTAGGTGGTATTTAGCTTTTTGAAGTTTTTTTTTTCTGTAAAGATTATGGTACGTGAGACACATGTATAATGAACCATAGGCATGGGATTGCAAAAAAAAGAGTTTATAAGACTCTAATATGATGGACATGCATCTAGGTCCATAGACATATATGGATGGACAACAATTTGTTCAAAGTAGCATATATTTTGTAGAATCAAGGGTCAA
This sequence comes from Liquidambar formosana, assembly GCA_039720395.1. Classification (NCBI taxonomy): domain Eukaryota; kingdom Viridiplantae; phylum Streptophyta; class Magnoliopsida; order Saxifragales; family Altingiaceae; genus Liquidambar; species Liquidambar formosana. Next base: position 1,686,088 of record CM077835.1, on the reverse strand, counting down.
AGGCTAAATTACTAAACACCTTACAAATTATGGATTGAGAAAGAACCAGACATGGAAACCCTAAGTGTAGGGAATGTAAAGATTCATGTGTTAATTACTGAAACCCTTAGGGATAAACTAGAAAACAAGATATGGGAGTATAGATACATAGGATACCTTGAAATTATCGGTGGGTATCAGTTCTTCTATTCGAAAAAAGAAAAGATAGAGATCAAGGATGCTATCTTTATAAAATTGCTAATCAAGTGAGTCCCTTGGTAGATAAAAAGCTCTTAGATGAAGAGCAGGTTATGCCCATTGTACCTATTAGTCCCTTCTAGATAATAAAATAAAAATAATGATTGATTGGAAGGTACAAGCTAGATAAAGAATAGAGATTTGAATCAGTGGGAGGAACGAATCAAATGATGAGATTCGTGAAGTGATTCAAATTAGTGGGAGGAAAAGGCCAAGGGAACCGTCTCAAAGACTTAAGGACTATTGTGTTTATAACCTTGAAGAGGTAGAAGACATAGGATAAGGATAACTGGAAATTTCTTAGAAGCTATGTATTGGTAGATGCCAATATAGATACAAAGCTATGAAAGATAAATTAGATTCCATTGACAATAATGGATTATGGGTACTAGTTGAACTTTTAAAGGAAATAAAAGCCACTGGATGGAGATGGTTAATAGGTCCTTAAGAGAGAACTAACATTGAGATTGTAGTTTAGATAAGTACATGACAAGATTAGTGACAAAGGACTTTATTGTAAAGTCTAAGATAGACTTTGTAGAATCAAATCCGCTTAAGATTTTCATGTCAATAGTGGCTAAGATGGATCTTGAGCTACATCGATTAGATGTCGGGACTACATTCCTCAACGTAAAGTTGAAGGAAGACATCTATGTGAATCAACCCGAAGGGGTTAAGGCAAAAGGACATGAGGTCAGAGTCTAAAAATTAAAAAGATCCCTATGTGGGCTCAAACTAATTTCAAGATTATTGTACTTGAAATTCCACCAGGTATTCTAGAAATAGGATGTGTATTAAGTCCACTAGATCACTAAAGTGTCAAGTGAAGCTAGCAATAATGTCACTTTATCTAAATGGCAAAATACTAGCGGATAGTAACTTAGATGTGATCATGAGATCAAAACCAAATATAAGATCCAGATTTGATAGGAAGGATACGAGCAAAATATCCAATATCCTAGGGATAACAACTTCTAGGAATAGAAGTTCTAGGCTATTATATTTGGATCAAGATAAGTATCTAGGAAAGGTGCTTATAGAGTTTTATCATAGATGATTAAAAATTCGTAGGCATCCATGTTTGCAAAGAGCTTAAGTTTAAGCAAGAGAAAGCACTCTTAGAATGAGGAAGAAATTCTAGATATAGAAGTGTCCCCTTTTTGCCTAAGATATGGGCGACCTCGTATGTGCAATGACAATTGCAAGGCTATGTGAATGTCATGGAATTGGATTAGTGCGTAGATAACGATCTAATCCGAGAAGAGCACATTGGCAGACCATTAAGAGAACATTTAGATACTTATACAGCACAAAAGGTGTGAATTTTATTTTAAAGGTATGAATTTTATTTTAAGTGATCTAGAAATCGTTGGCTACTATAATGCAGATTTTGCAAGTAATGTAGATAGTAGAAAATCTACGAGTGGCCATGTTGGTGGGTTATTTCTTAGATAAGTAAGAAACAAGTTGTGTTGCAGAAATGCCATGGAAACGAGCATGTAGCACAATGGTAAGTAATGTAGTCTGTTTTAAGCGCTTATAAAATTAGGTATACCTAGAAAAATAGTCAATGTGTTTGTGACGAAAAGTCCACTATCTAATTGATAAAAATGGAGGAGATAACTCTAAGGGCAAACACATTGTTAAAAGATAACACTATATATAAGATATAGTGGGAGAGGGAAGAAATTAAAGTCGACTATATACCCTCAGAAAAGATGGTGGCTGATCCCATAACCAAGGGATTATCTCTGGAAAAGTTCAGAGAGCATGTAGCTACAATGGGATTAAGAATCACCTAAGTGTTGTAGTAGGGCATGCGGTATAGTGCATCATTGGATGGATCTTGGGGACGCCTGAGAAGAACAAATTGATGCGACTCTATCTATTGGTGGGGACAAATATTGGTCAAAGATAAGATAGAGGACACTAGCGAGGTAACGAGGTTATGACGAGAACGATTGAGGATGTAAAGTTCACAATAAGCACCCAATTGATTCTGCATAACACTTAGGCGCATAGTGTTAAAGTCGCTGATAAACTGTATCAAGGAAAACCTTTGCGAGGACCTAGAAGGAAGTACTTGATCTAAATTTCGAGCGCAGGTCAACACCACTTGTGTGTGGCTGAAGTCGCCAATAGTAATTGGGGTGGTGAACTATGGTTCCCTGTTATAAGTATGTTGGTGCGATTTACTTGAAAGAGAGTGAATTGAAGTCGCCTAGAACATATCAAGAAATTGATATATTGGGAAATAGGCGCAGTCAGAATAGAATGGTAAAAGTGTGTGCACATATGGTCAAACCATCATCTGACACCAATCTGAGGAAAATTCAGATGAGAGTTAGTGCCCAATTGAAGAATTCTGGAGGATATTCAACCGCGGTAACTAACTAGAGGAAGTTATCATGTTATCTCATATTTGTCAAGTGGGAGATTGAAGAACTCATTATGACAAACATGAGATACGGTGTACTTTACTACACTATATCATTCATCTTAGAAATATATCTTCCAAGATGATATTCCCAATTCCCACGTAGGGAAATATCATATGTGGAAGTGTACATCATAAATATGATATACACAAGCATATGATTGGGTGGATAAAGAGACATGTCTTTTATGAAGAGATGTAACCCTTTGAAAGGTTGTATAGTTAGTTACATGGTACCTTTTGGTATATTATAAATATACCACATTCTAACCCAACATAAGAACACAAAAACTAACGTTAGATGTAAAATCTCTTCTTCTTGTTTGCATTCGCCTTCCCTACGTGTGATACCCAGTCTAACGACATAGTTGTATCACCAATCTTGATTCTCAGGATCCTTCAGTTATGGCATTCACAGAGATGGTTGCTATGAAAACGAAAACCACCAAGCCCATAGCCATCACAAACAAGCTCATCATCGAATTCTTAGCCATCTTGCTTCAAAAGCTAGTTTGCAATGAGATATATATGTATGTCTATGTGTTGCTTGCTTCTTTGGAGTGCATGTAGGAGCAAACTCTTCCTCTATTTGTATAGTGCAGTGGCTAAGGGTTTGGGTTGTGGTCTCTTAAATGGCCTTCAATATGTGCATTGATTTGTAGTAATTACACAGGAGACTGTACTAGTTTGCTTTGGTTCCAAATGAATTGAGCACCACATGAGGTTTTAAGTGCACTTTAATTCAGTTTGTTTTAATGTGTTTAGTGCTTGAAGTAGCAATTGAGGAGTGCAAATCACCTACACGGAAGAACTTGAGAAAGGGTAACATGTATCACATCATCCATGTTACAAGCCGATAGGAAAGTTCCCGAGTGACATAGTGTATCCACTATTTTTACATATCAAGTTTAAAAATGGGCCTTTCTCACCTCCAACATCCTCCTTAATTAATGAACATCCTTATGTGATTAAAACCAATCCCCCTAATTGATCAATTCTATTTATTACTCCATAATTGTAATCAAGTCTCTTTATTACTCCATAATTGTAATCTCTCTCTCTCTCTGCGGTTAATTAATGAATTTGATTCCTTTTCAAACGGGCCTCTCTTTCTCTCTCACCTCCCTCAACCTCCTTAATTAATGAGCGTCCTTATATGATTAAAACCAATACCCCTAATTAATCAAGTCTCTTTAATACTCCATATTTGTAATCAAGTCTCTTTATTACTCCATAATTATAATATCTCTCTCTCTGCGGTTAATTAATTAATATGATTCCTTTTCAAACGGGCTCTCTTTCTCTCTTAACTCCCACAATCTCCTTAATTAATACAACAGCCATATGTAATTAAGGCTGAACCATCTAATTAATTAATTAATCAAATCTCTTTATTAATGTAACTTAAATTCTCTCTCTCTCTCTCTCTAATTAATTAATCAAGTCTTTTTATTCAACTTAATTTTTTTCCTCTCTCAATTAATTAGATTCCTTGAAGAAATTGAATAATCTCCCAACATGTAATTTTTCCTAAAGGGAAGAAAATCCATTTTATCCCCAGAGGACGTATCAAACACGGCCATGTCAGCATTGGAAGGAGAGTTACAACCAATCAAACCTCTCCATCTCAGCATACATATTTTCATTAGATGACATCAGCAGCCTTCGTATTGCGATGTGGCATAACACGTTCTGTGAAAATGAAAGAACAGTGACAACTTTTTAAGTCAATATCGAATTAGAAGTACTCCAGTAATCTAGAGGAATATAGTACTCCCATCAAGGAAAAAACAAATGTAATCTAAACCAGAGGAATACTAGCATCAATCACTAGTGACAAGCACTTGCACCTTTCTCCTTTGAACATAACCTATGTCTGTTGCCTAATTTTAAGAAATCTACGTACTCCATATCTGTTTTCTAAAGCTGTCCTTATTTTTGTGAGTCACATGCATTTCAAAGATTGATGTGGGATCCAATCCCCAATGCATGTTCTCACCTGATTGATATCCTACATAAAAATATTTCCACAGCTGCACAATAATGAATCTAAATGCTGGTGTTGATATAACTTATATCAGCATATTCTTAACGAATTTTTAAATTTGTACACAACTAGCAGTTAGGTGAGCTGGCTCAACTCATACAGCCATAGCTGGTTAACAACCCAAATGATGGAGGAACAGCAAGGTCAATCGATACCCTTAGGCGAACAAAACAATACGAGAGAACAAAAGACAACAAATAGAAGACCAATTCTAGCCCCAAAAAAACAAAGAAACAACATGTAGAAGACAACCAAAAAATTTCCCATCTGACATGTCCAAAGTTGAAGGGTTCAAGAGGCCGGTCTTGGACTGATACAACCCACGTCCCTGGAAAACAATGATTACAGACAGAATGCAGTTTTGGAAATTTTGTGCACTCGTAGGGGTGGGAGTCACATTTGCATTTGGGAGTGACCGAGTGAGTTTCGCAAAACCTATCATAAGATTAGATATAGCCTTCTTGTGTAGTCATGTAGATCATGTTCGCTAAATATTAAGTCGATCCGATACCAATTGTCATTCGATTCAAGAACTTATGTACATTTCTAATTAATCAATGACTTCAAAAATTTTACATGTATGGATACAATAATTCTTAATCTTAGATTAACTTATGGTCTCTTTGGTTGTCTAATTCAAAATTAAATAATTCAAAAAAATTTACATAATATTCAAGGTATACTTCATTATTTTGAATTAATAAATTTAAGAAAATGATAATTATCACAACAAATAAGAGTAATAATTCAAAATAGTAGTAATATAACTATATCAACACGTAGTGACTTGATGAGTGCTATATATATACATATATATATATATATAAAATTTTTATTTTTCATAATATTTATTTTTACAAACTTCACCCGTGCAATGCACGGGTTATAAACTAGTGTTTAATAATTTTAAGAGTAAATCACACGAATCCCTCCTTAAGCAAATTTTGAATTTTGTAAGCAAATCTTGCCCTCAAGTTTCCAAAATTGAAAATTTGCTCACCAACAACTCGACTAACACCTCCATCGTAGCAAACCCAATATTAATCCTACACCTTTAACTTCTCTTATCAAGCATATCCAGGAGGGGAAAAGTGCAAAGGTGTAGAGAAAAAGTAAAAATTTTGATAAACAGAAGACAAAATTCTAGGAAGCGGGAAATGCAATGCCAATCCGTACATGCGACACATTATTATTCTGATAGATTACCTGGGAATGCCTTCTAGCCTTTTAGAAATTTTTTGATTTCTTCCCTAGTTTTTCCCTAGGGTACTCTGAGTCCTAATATGAAAGCCCATAGTATTCAACGGGCCTGTGGAATTGTAAGAATGGGACTTAATTGAAAAAGAGATGAGTGTTAACTGCTGAAGGTGAAGGCTGGTGACGACGGAGGGTGGACACCGGTGAATCGATGAGAGCAGAGACCCTAATTGTCAGAGAGAAGGGGGCTCTGAATTTAGGGCTGCAAACGAGCCGAGCCGAGCTTTGGAGTGTTCAAGCTCGGCTTAGTTAAAAGCTTGTTTATTTATAAATGAGCCGAGCTTTAAACGAGCTTAATTTATTGTGTTCAAGCTCAACTCATTAAGATTTAGAAAAACTCAGCCTCGGCTCGGCTCGGTTCGGCTCGTTTAACTAAACAAGCCGAGCTTGAGCTCGAACTCAAGCTTGAGCTCATGTTCAAGATTGGTTTGATCTCGTGAATGTGAGTTTTAAACATTAAGATAAAAGTTCACAAACTTTAAAAATATTCCTTAGATAAGTACAAGATATAACTATTAAGGAAGTATTATCTCTTTCATGTTAATTGGTCCACTCAACAAAGAGAAACCAAAAATAAATTAGGGTATTTATACAAGCCCCTTAATAAGCCTACTACTAAGCTATTTTACGAGCCTTTTAACGAGCCTATTTGCAAACCTATTCACGAGCCCTTAACAAGCTTGTTCATAAACATAAACGAGCCGAGCTATGGTCTTCTCAAGCTTAGCTCGTTTAATAAACGAGCCTAGTATTCAAGCTCAGGCTTAGCTCATTTATTAATCGAACAAACTCGAACGAGCCTTTATCGAGCTTGTTCACGAGTTGTTTATGAATGGTTCAGTTCATTTGCAGCCCTAGCTCTGATGGTGTCAATAGCTTTTAGACTTTTCCCCATTTTTTTGTATTAAAAAAAAAAAATCTAAAAGCACCATTAAAGCGTCATTAGCAACGCCGCTTTTATTTATTTATTTTTTGACATTTTATTTCTTAAATTTAATATTGTTTCTTATAACCGGTATTTTGTGTCAAATAAGCCAAGTGAGAACGGGTTTGCAACACTAGATTTGGACTAAGAAGCACGGACACGGACACGGGACATGGTTACGACACGACACGGACACTCCGACACGGCAACTTTTAAAAAACTCAGGACACGACACGGTAGAGATACGGCAATATATAAATAATAAATATATATTATATATATATAAATAATAAATATATATTTATAAGTATATATGTATAAAACTGTATATGTATATGTATATATGGGATAATTGTTGTTTGCATTCCATTCTAGGGGACGTATGCCCTATGTAAAAAATTATTGTTTGCCTTTACACCTTTATTTTATTTTTTTCATATACTAACTATAGTTACAATTTGGAAACCATAAAACTTGTTCCGGTTAAAAACAAACTTTACAGCTGTGGGAGGCATGACAAAAGGTCATCAGTCATCATTGTCACACCCCCCCCCCCACATCACTGTCACACACACACACACCCACCCACCCCCAATACTCTTCTTTTGTTTGGTAAACAGCCCACACCCTTCTCCATGCGTCCAACCACCGACGATTTGCAGAGGGCACCGAGAAACGCAGGGAGAGAAGAGAGCGATGGAGAGAGAATCGGAGAGAGCAGGGAGGCCTACACGCCGACGATTTGCAGAGGCGTTTCGTCCACCTCCGGCAACTGTGATTTCTTTTTTTTCCTTTTTCTTCTTTCTTTTTTTTGGTTGATTTTTCCGGCAGACTACGGATGTCCACTACCGTCGACGATGAAGGCCTTGTTGTGAACTTCTCTTACCGTGTCCGCAAAGTGTCTGAACCGTATCTCGCAGGTGTCCAAGCCGTGTCCAAGCTGTGTCCCTTTTTCTTTTTCTTTTTTTTTTTTTCCGGACACTTTGAAACCGTGTCTGACACGTGTCGGAGGCGTGTCGAAAGCGTGTCCGTGTCCGACACGTGTCGGACACAGCCACGGCACCATTTTAGCCGTGTCCGTGCTTCCTAGGATTTGGAAAAAAGGTTGAAAAACAACTAAGTTTCGAAAAAAAGTCTTAAAATGCATGTATTAGATATAAAATAATAATAATAATTTAAAAAAAAAAGCCCTATCTTTTTGCATCAAAGGCAGTTAATGTGATCGACAAGTCTGATTTATATCTAATACACGAGTTCTCTGAATAAGAAGAAAAATAAAAAAAATAAAAAACTAAAAAAGAAAGAATTTATCTTTTACTTAACCTTATCTTTTTTTTGGTACATTTAACTTAATCTTATCAATCAATTAATGAGCATTAACGTCTTTCAATGAACTTAAATCCTATAGCATGTCTTAATAATTTTAAGGGTAAATTACATGAAACCCCTTCAAGCTATAGGTCAATTTTTACAAAACCCCTTTAAACTTTAAAATTAAACAAATAATCCTTTAAACTATCAAATTGTTAAACTTTGATTACTATAGGTCCATTTTTACAGTGTGGCTTTCTTTCTAATTTCCCTTTTGATTACTTCTAGCTCGATTAGAAATGGATAGTGATTGATGGGAACAAGATGCCTCGATTAAATTCTCTATTTAATTACTTGTTTGTTTGGACGGAATTAGGGGAAATATGAATAGATTGTGATTTTAATGGTAAGCTCAGGCGGTCACTATTGAATTCTTATTCACTTTTATTTCATTTTGATTATCCCAATGCCAACCAAAAAAACGTACACTTATTGTCTCAAGTTGTATATTTTTATGGTATGGTACGGTGGATAGCAACATCAACTGCCTTTCATCATAAAATTATATACGATTTCATATCTTTAGCAATTAATTAACTACATGAAAGCAGTAAACCTTGCTTTAAATGAAAATATATGTTAGAACAATTTTATTTCACCATCTCTTGTATTATTTGCTATAGATATGTGAGAAATGTAATTGGAAAGAAAATTATGAGGCTGAAATCTTAGAACAATAGATTGGAAAATATAAACTTATTTCATTTGCAAAATACTTATTCATACATATTTAAGATATATAAGAAAGCCATCAGCCTCCATAAACATCGTTGCCTTCTTACAATATTCTTCTACAACGGTTTTCGCCCGACTTTATTCTACCTGTCATCTTTCTCTTTTTCAATTTTTTTTTTTTTTTTTTTTTTTGGTTTGCTTTGAGAGACTATCCACAGCACGTTCATGGAATGCTGCACACCACACACAAACAAAGAAAAAAACAAATGAGTTGAAAGAATTCGATGACATCATAGGAACTTCCAAACTAGAAATTAATGTAATGTACAAGGAAAAGATAGATTACGATTTGCAATCGATGTCAGGCCTAATTTCGAAGCCGAGCTTAACATGGCAAAGGGAAGGAAGCAGCTTAGCTCTGTCATACTTGATTCCAAGACTAGGAGCAGCATCTTTAAAACATTGACACAGTTCCCTTCGTGCTTCGGTAGAATTGCCCATCTTCGCCACGGCATGCACTCCCACGCAGCACTCAGCACTTGGCTGTGGCGGGCCAGCACCAATTAAGAAATCCTTACATGTTGCTACAGCCGATATGGCCGTTTGGCACTCTACGACGTTCACAGTCGATGTTGCAGTGAGAGTGAAAACCACCAATATCCCAAGTGCCATCACAAACAAACCCATAATCGAATTCTTCACCATCTTGCTATGAGAAAGAGCTAGATATCTATATGTATATGTTGCTGAATTGCTAGCTTCTTGGGAGTGCATGTGGGTGCCTAACTCTTCCTCTATATATAGTGCAGTGGGTGAGGATATTGGTTGTGGTCTCTTAAATGGCCTTCCAATTGTGCTCTAATTTGTAATAATTACACAGGAAGTCCAAATGAATTGAGCACCGGATTTAGTTTTAATTGCACTTTAATTTCAGTTTGTCATCAAGTGTTGTGCATGAAGTGGTAATTAATTGAGGAGTGCAAGTCAATTATGGGAGAAAAGCTTGTGTGACGCTGTCACCACGCGCGTTATCTCTATCCTGAGCCAATAGGAAAGCATGCACTAAAATGACAATGGTGTATCCACTTTTTTAATATATATATCAAGTGACATATATACTTTGGTGTTTTGTTATTGGTTTGTGATAGGAATGACATGACAGACGTACACATTGCATTCGTATTAGTCATTGTCATTAATTTTAAAATCAGCTCTTCTCAGTCCCCACAACCTCCTTAATTAATGAACATTCTTATGAATAAAAGCCAAATCCTTCTAAAGTAATGAATATCCTTATGCAATAAAAACTAAATCCTTCTAACTAGGTAATTAATCAACTCTCTCTGGGGTTAATTGATTAATGTAATAAAAATTAAATCTTTCTAAAAAACCAAAAAACTAAATCCTTCTAATCAAGTAATTAATCAACTCTCTTTATTTTCCAATTGTAATCTCTCTCTATCTCTGGGGTTAATTAATTAATTAATTAATGTAATAAAAACTAAATCCTTCTAATTAAGTAATTAGTCAACTCTCTTTATTACTCCAATTGTAATCTATCCCTCTGTCTCTGGTGTTAATTTATTAGATTTCTTATGAAATGGGCCCTTCTCAGCTCCCACAACCTCCTTAATTAATGAACATCCTTATATGTAATAAAAACTAAATCCTTCTAATTAATCAATTTTCTTTATTAGTCATAATCTCTCTCTCTTGGGTTAATCAATTATTCTAATTAATTAATTTTTTTGCCTACATAACACTAATGGTTCTAATTAAGTAATTAATCAACTCTCTTTATTTTCCAATTGTAATCTTTCTCTGTCTTTGAGGTTAATTAATTAATTAAATAATGTAATAAAAACTAAATCCTTCTAATTAAGTAATTAATCAACTCTCTTTATTTTCCAATTGTAATCTCTCTCTGTCTCTGGAGGTTAATTAATGTAATAAAAACTAAATCCTTCTAATTAAGTAATTAGTCAACTCTCTTTGTTACTCCAATTGTAATGCATTAATTTATTAAATTTCTTATGAAATGGGCCCTTCTCAGCTCCCACAACCTCCTTAATTAATGAACATCCTTATATGTAATAAAAACTAAATCCTTCTAATTAATCAATTTTCTTTATTTATCGTAATCTCTCTCTCTCTCTTGGGTTAATTAATTAAATTCCTTCTAAACAATCTCCTTAATTAATACAACAACCTTATGTAATTAAAACTAGAAATTGAATAGCCTTTCTACAACAACCTTATGTAATTAAATTCCTTTTGAACAATCTCCTTAATTAATACAACAACCTTGTCACATCTCTCTCTTTCCTACCCACGGAGGTGGATTTTCGCAATTTTTCCTAAAGTTGATGTTATACGTGCGGCCCAACTCTCACCTCAAGATCCTTCTGGTTTGGCCTAATACACTAGCTGACCTCACAGGTTTATTCATTGGGCCCTAAGCGCCAAAAACTGCCTCGTGAAGTGGTGTCCACCGGCCAGCATCTTAAACATTATCCAATCCACAAGGACCACAACTGATGTGAAACACTAACAGTTGACCACAAAAATGACTCCACTTACACATCCTTAGCTATATGTACCTCAACAGTTGACCACAAAAATGACTCCACTTACACATCCTTAGCTATATGTACCTCAATACCGGCCATACGAATACAATCCGTTGACACTAATTATCACCTTTGTCTTTAAATATTATATTTGTTTAGCGATCTGATTGGGAGAGGCCAAAAGGCCTTTCATGTTCATTTGAAGTTAGGCTTAGGCTTGGATTTGCCATACTGAGATTTCCCACTTTTTGGACATTTTTCTTTTCCTAGGATCCCACGGTGTGACCTAATTATAAGAGTTTTATTTATTTATTTATTTTGGTGGGGGGTCAGGGTTTTTTTTGCCTACATAACACTAATGATCCAAATGGGGGATCTCTAGATTAGACTAAACTTCACTTCAACACATGGGCTATTGGGCTGGGGTGGTAGTTTTTTCCATTAATTACTATTGTGATGATGCCTTAAATTCAACCCGATTTGTGGTCTACTAATCCCTTTTTTGGGTGAATGATGAGGGATAAACTTTTTGATTATTTACAATTTCTGTTTTTGTAAAAATATCACAGCCTTAACAACAAAATTTTATTCTACCATCTTTTGTATAATTTGCTATAGATATAGGGCCAGGAAAGTTATAAAAAGGAAAATTATAAGGGTTTTTTTTTTTTTTTTTTGGGGCCAAATAATAGGAGAACACACACTCTTATTAGATTGGAACATGCCATTAGACGCAAGGGCTATTGGCAAAAATGAAAAAAATTATTAGATTGAAACCTCAGAAATCGGGATATACGAATAGGAAAATAAAATTTTATTTCATTGGCATAATACTTGTTCATACATATTTAAGATAAGAAGGCCAACAGGAAAAAGCATCCATCGATCTTTTCCTTCCTACAATATTCTCCCGCTACGATTTCCGTCCAACTTTTTTCTACTAACGGAACATCGTCAACTCTAAGAGACTATCCACAGCGCCTTCATAGATTAATGCTGTAAATCACACAAAAAATATGAAAAAACAAATGAGTTGCATAGGGACTTCCAAAAAAAAAAAAGAAAAAAATATTTAATGTCTGTATATTCGAATGTTTAACTTAATTAATAAATAAAAACACGCAAACCATTTGCCAATATGGCTCATTGCTAGGATCAATGCAGACATAGAGCGAAGCAAGTACACTTCTTAAAAACTTTTGTGTTATTTGTGATTTTTATTCAGAAAGTTAATCCATATTTCTACGTCATAATTCTACGTCCTTGGCAATTGCCAAACCTAGCTCAGCCAACCACAACACAATCCTATTATGATACAAGAGCAATGCTGGATGACCGGCCTGTGGCAGGTCATCCTGCACAGAGATAAAGGGATAGGACCCATAGGATGGTGGAGTCCACCCTTATCTCAGTGTGGCATAACCCTTTGATGGGTCCAGCATTTTTTATGATAGAAATGACATTGCAAATCATGCATGCGGCATTTGTGGTGGCGTGATTGGTTGAAGCCATCAATTGGAACTTAAGTTCCCCAAAAGGTTGTGTATGTGAGAGAGAGAGAGAGAGATTACGATTTGCAGTCCATGTCGGGCCTAATCTCGAAGCCGAGCTGGATATGGCAAAGGGAAGGAAGCACCTTAGCTCTGTCAGGCTTAACCCCAAGAGTCGGACCAGCGTCCTTAAAACATTGACACAGCTTCAGGCGTGCTTCAGTAGAATTAGCCATCTTAGCCATCTTGATCAAGTCCCCTTTCTATCATCAATTTGGATTCATCTGCTTAGATTTCACCTGCTTGTCCAAGTCTATATTCTGTAGAATTACATGATTTGCAGTTTCAGAATCTCTACAACCATCTAACACTGTTGTGAAAGATTTGTGTTAAACCACCCTTACAATTACCTTGGCCGCAGCAACGCTCCCATGTCCCAAAGTTTGGCAACTGGGACAATGACAATGTACCTTACACGACGTATTTTGAGAATGCACGCAAAGAGAGAGCCAGTGGTGTAAAGATGAACCCAAACGATCCTGAGGAGAATCCAGAGGCCTTCATGGGCATTGGAGGGAGCCCAGAAAACAATGACGCTGGCTCAGGGCCGGCCCTGAGGTCAGGCCACTCAGGCAGCCGCCTAAGGCCCCAAAATTTTGACAAAAAATAAGGCACCAACTTAGTTGTTACCTTTGTAATAAGTCCAAAAGAAAAAAACAATTTTTTTTTAATAACTAGATGAGAAAATGCCTTAATCCAAGTTTAAGGGCCCCAAATAATTCTTAAGTTTCTAACCAAAGTCCATATACAATAACTCAAATGGCTAAATAATCTACTCAACTCAAGCCAAAAAAAAAAAAACATTTGACCCTAAATCATATAAGATCAAACGCCCCTGTCAATTTGCCTCGAGCCTCTAAACTCCAACCTCCTCTTCTCTTCCTCTCTTAGTGTTCTCAACCTCTCACAGTCTCCATCTTAATCAGATCAGATCATAATTCTATTTAAAATATTAAAAGTATTTGATTACCTCTCAGATAAAACAGTCAGGTACACCAAACGTTCAAACCATTCTCTTTAATTAATTAATTAATTTTTTCACTTTTTCTTTCCTATATATATATATACACACACACACATACACACATAAGGGGCACTCTGATATTATTAGGGGAGATTTATTTTTAAAATTAAAGGTCTTGAAAGAAATTTTACCAACATATCTAAAAAGGGCAATTGAAGTATTGAATTATTTCAAAAAAATGGATAGTTGTTTTCCAAATGCTTGGATTACTTATAGAATATTGTTGATCATACTAGTTACAGTTGCATTTGTAAAAATAAGTTTTTCGAAGTCGAAGTCGAAGTTGATCAAATTTTACCTTCATTCCATTATGTCACAGGAAAGATTGACTGGATTAACTATATTATCCATTGAACATGATATGGTAAAAAAGCATAATTATGCTAACTTAATAAGTGATTTTGGAGCTAAAAATGCGAGAAGAATAATATTTAAGTGATACTTTGCTATAGTTGGTTCATTTCTTTTTGGTATTATAACTTTAAATTTTGTTTTTTCTTTCTTCTTCTTGTATATGTGATTTTTTCTAAATTATAAAAGAAGAAGATTATATTTTATTTATTTATAGTTCTTATAAAGATTTATTTTTTATCTTAATTTATATAAGCAAATTTTAGTACTCATATATTTAGGCAAATTTTGTGTGTATTAGGGAAAAAAAATTGTTGGGTATAAATTTTTTTACGCGTATGAATATGTATAGAAGGCCCCATTTTAGGAGTTCGCCTAGGGCCCCAAAAAACTCAGGACGGGCCTTGCGCTGGCTATGCACATAAGACCTCTGTGCAGGTCGGTTCTGATAAGTCGATGCCTGCTGAAAAACACCACATTGAAGGACGCACAGGATACAATAATGCTCATCGCAGAAATCCTTCTGACCATCAAAAGAGTAGGAGTCGTAAGAGCATCAACACAGAATCTGGCAGTGATAAAAGCAGTTCTGATTACTCACTTGTCCATGCAAACCAACGTCATATGAAATCTGAACGAAGAAAGACTCTGGCTGAGAGTAGTAACAGCTTTGCTCCATCGTTACCAGGATCTACTAGATCGAGAAGTGGAAATCATCCATCTGTTGATGGTGTAAGTGAATTCTTCTCTCGTCCTCTTAAAATCCTTACATTTAGAAATATTGTATGGCTGAAAATCGGTCATAAATCTAAATTGCTGCAGAAAAACAACTAGAAAAAATAAACGAACGAAGAAAAGAAAAGCACAAATATAAAGAAAAGACGGGAAAGAAAGGGAAAAAGGAAATGAGAACTATTGTCACATTTTCATTAATATATCACCAACTGTTGTTCTGTGCCTATCTTAAGATTCTTTTACCAAGCTAGAATGCTGAAAAATACGCACCTTGATGGGAGCACAACAGGAATAGCTCATTTGTGCATTTACTTTTCATTCATTTTTGTAACTATGATGAATAATACATTGATTTTGCAAGTTTTGTTGGGAGTTGCAGCATCATAGAGTAGCATCAGTACCCAAATTTGGGGCTTGGGATGAGACAGATCCTAGATCAGGAGAAGGATTTACTGTCATTTTCAACAGAGTAAAAGAGGAAAAACAAAGTGCTGCGACCCAGTTTCCTGCTCTACCCCCACAGCCAAGCAATTACTCGAAGAGTCAGAAAAAACATGAAAGTTCATCCTGCCTATCAAATTCTCTATTTAATTACTTGTTTGTTTGGACAGAATTAGGGGAAATATGAATAG
The DNA here is from genome assembly GCA_039720395.1 of Liquidambar formosana. NCBI lineage: Eukaryota > Viridiplantae > Streptophyta > Magnoliopsida > Saxifragales > Altingiaceae > Liquidambar > Liquidambar formosana. Next base: position 1,670,277 of record CM077835.1, on the reverse strand, counting down.
ATTATGATTTTAATGGTAAGCTCAGGCGGTCACTATTGAATTCTTATTCACTTTTATTTCATTTTGATTATCCCAATGCCAACCAAAAAAACGTACACTTATTGTCTCAAGTTGTATATTTTTATGGTATGGTACGGTGGATAGCAACATCAACTGCCTTTCATCATAAAATTATATACGATTTCATATCTTTAGCAATTAATTAACTACATGAAAGCAGTAAACCTTGCTTTAAATGAAAATATATGTTAGAACAATTTTATTTCACCATCTCTTGTATTATTTGCTATAGATATGTGAGAAATGTAATTGGAAAGAAAATTATGAGGCTGAAATCTTAGAACAATAGATTGGAAAATATAAACTTATTTCATTTGCAAAATACTTATTCATACATATTTAAGATATATAAGAAAGCCATCAGCCTCCATAAACATCGTTGCCTTCTTACAATATTCTTCTACAACGGTTTTCGCCCGACTTTATTCTACCTGTCATCTTTCTCTTTTTCAATTTTTTTTTTTTTTTTTTTTTTTTTGGTTTGCTTTGAGAGACTATCCACAGCACGTTCATGGAATGCTGCACACCACACACAAACAAAGAAAAAAACAAATGAGTTGAAAGAATTCGATGACATCATAGGAACTTCCAAACTAGAAATTAATGTAATGTACAAGGAAAAGATAGATTACGATTTGCAATCGATGTCAGGCCTAATTTCGAAGCCGAGCTTAACATGGCAAAGGGAAGGAAGCAGCTTAGCTCTGTCATACTTGATTCCAAGACTAGGAGCAGCATCTTTAAAACATTGACACAGTTCCCTTCGTGCTTCGGTAGAATTGCCCATCTTCGCCACGGCATGCACTCCCACGCAGCACTCAGCACTTGGCTGTGGCGGGCCAGCACCAATTAAGAAATCCTTACATGTTGCTACAGCCGATATGGCCGTTTGGCACTCTACGACGTTCACAGTCGATGTTGCAGTGAGAGTGAAAACCACCAATATCCCAAGTGCCATCACAAACAAACCCATAATCGAATTCTTCACCATCTTGCTATGAGAAAGAGCTAGATATCTATATGTATATGTTGCTGAATTGCTAGCTTCTTGGGAGTGCATGTGGGTGCCTAACTCTTCCTCTATATATAGTGCAGTGGGTGAGGATATTGGTTGTGGTCTCTTAAATGGCCTTCCAATTGTGCTCTAATTTGTAATAATTACACAGGAAGTCCAAATGAATTGAGCACCGGATTTAGTTTTAATTGCACTTTAATTTCAGTTTGTCATCAAGTGTTGTGCATGAAGTGGTAATTAATTGAGGAGTGCAAGTCAATTATGGGAGAAAAGCTTGTGTGACGCTGTCACCACGCGCGTTATCTCTATCCTGAGCCAATAGGAAAGCATGCACTAAAATGACAATGGTGTATCCACTTTTTTAATATATATATCAAGTGACATATATACTTTGGTGTTTTGTTATTGGTTTGTGATAGGAATGACATGACAGACGTACACATTGCATTCGTATTAGTCATTGTCATTAATTTTAAAATCAGCTCTTCTCAGCCCCCACAACCTCCTTAATTAATGAACATTCTTATGTAATAAAAGCCAAATCCTTCTAAAGTAATGAATATCCTTATGCAATAAAAACTAAATCCTTCTAACTAGGTAATTAATCAACTCTCTCTGGGGTTAATTGATTAATGTAATAAAAATTAAATCTTTCTAAAAAACCAAAAAACTAAATCCTTCTAATCAAGTAATTAATCAACTCTCTTTATTTTCCAATTGTAATCTCTCTCTATCTCTGGGGTTAATTAATTAATTAATTAATGTAATAAAAACTAAATCCTTCTAATTAAGTAATTAGTCAACTCTCTTTATTACTCCAATTGTAATCTTTCCCTCTGTGTCTGGTGTTAATTTATTAAATTTCTTAGGAAATGGGCCCTTCTCAGCTCCCACACCCTCCTTAATTAATGAACATCCTTATATGTAATAAAAACTAAATCCTTCTAATTAATCAATTTTCTTTATTAATCGTAATCTCTCTCTCTTGGGTTAATTAATTAAATTCCTTCTGAACAATCTCCTTAATTAATACAACAACCTTATGTAATTAAAACTAGAAATTGAATAGCCTTTCTACAACAACCTTATTTAATTAAATTCCTTTTGAACAATCTCCTTAATTAATACAACAGCCTGGTCACATCTTTCTCTCTCCTACCCACGGAGGTGGATTTTCATAATTTTTCCTAAAGTTGATGTTAGACGTGCGGCCCAACTCTCACCTCAAGATACTATCTGGTTTGGCCTAATACACCAGCTGACCTCACAAGTTTATTCATTGAGGCCTAAGCGCCAAAAACTGCCTCGTGAAGAGGTGTCCACCGGCCAGCATCTTAAACAATATCCACAAGGACCGCAATTGATGTGAAACACTAACAGTTGACCACAAAAAAGACTCCACTTACACATCCTTAACTATACTAGATATAGCACACGTGCGTTGCACGTAAATATTTTTAAATAATATTAGTTATACAAAATAATAAATACATAAAGATTTTATGTTAATAAGTTTAAACGGTTTCTCAAAACTATAGATATTTCATTTCGAATAATTTTTCACCTATTATGATTATAAATTCATCTAACTTAAAAATTCATCAAAAACAAAACTTATTCTCTAACAGTACTATATATATATATATATATATATTATAATTTGCAGAATAAAAATTACCAGAGAAGGGAGAAGTCGCCGTTAACCAGAGAAGGGAGAAGTCGCCGTTAATGGAAAAAGTGGAGAGAAGGTTGAATCTACTCTTGATGGAGAAACAATCCGACTATTTATTTATTATATAGGAATTATAGTTTCCGTATCCTTTGAATTCCTATTTGTGTATTATATATTAAAGTATGTGTTTTGAATTCCTATTTGTGTTTTATATATTAAGGTATGTGTTTTAGAATTATAGTTTCCATATTCCTATATATTTCTATTTATTATATAGGAATTATAGTTTCCGTTTCCTTTAAATTCCTATTTGTGTATTATATATTAAGGTATGTGTTTTAGAATATATTAAGGTATGCGTTTTAGAATTATAATTTTCATATTACTATATTTCCTATATATGCAGAAAGGTGGGTAATTGTGTATTTAAAAATTAAAATAAAGGTATATTAATCAATCAAAAGTTTTTCTGACATTCATCTTTTTATAGGTAGTATAGATGTACCTCAATACCGGCCACACGAATACAATCCGTTGACACTAATTATCACCAGTCTTTAATTATATTTGTTTAGCGCTCTGATTGGGAGAGGTCCAAACGCCTTTCAGGTTCATTTGAAGTTGGTTTGGATTTGCCATATTGAGATTTTCCACTGTTAGAACATCACTTGACCCCAAAAGCTTAAGTTACTAGGGAATGGGTCAACAACGTATATCAAGCTAATATTCCTCCTCACGTGCAACCCCCACTTGCACGTGGAGAGATGAACCGATACACAGAAATGAGTTAGACTGAATTGAACCAGTATATGTTATAAGGGGATAAATGAATGGGGGGAGGAGGTGTGAAGACTTGAAACCAGGACCTCCTAGAAACCAAAGCTCTGATACCATGTTAAAACACCACTTGACCCACAAGTTTAAGCTATTAGGGAATGGGTCAATAATGTATATCAAGCTAATATCCACTTTTTGGACATTTTTCTTTTCTTAGGATCCCATGGTGTGACCTAATTATAAGAGTTTTATTTATTTATTTATTTTGGTTGGGGGGGCAGGGGGTGGCGGTTTTTTTTGCCTAGATAACACTAATGATCCTAATGGGGGATCTCTAGATTAGACTAAACTTCACTTTAATACATGGGCTATTGGGCTGGGGTGGTGGTTTTTTTAATTAATGTTACTATTGTGATGATGTCTTAAATTCAACCCCATTTGTGGTCTAACAATCCTTTTTTTGGGTGAATGATGAGGGATAGACCTTTTGATCATTTACAATCTTAGTTTTTGTAAAAATATCACAGCCTTAACAATAAAATTTTATCCTACCATCTTCTATATTATTTGCTATAGATATGGGCCGGGAAAACTATAAAAATGAAAATTATAAGGGGTTTTTTTTTTTTTTGGCCAAATATATAATAGAAGACCACACACACATCAACACGAAATCGAAATCAAGACCTTCGTAAACTTCACACCCTTATTAGATTGAAACATGCCATTAGACCCAAAGGCTACTGGCAAAAATAAAAAAAATTATTAGATTGAAACCTCAGAAATTGGAATATACGGATAGGAAAATAAAATTTTATTTCATTGGCATAATACTTGTTCATACATATTGAAGACAAGAAGGCCAACAGGAAAAAGAATCCATCTTTTCCTTCCTACAATATTCTCCCGCTACGATTTCCGTCCAACTTTTTTCTACTAACGGAACATCGTCAACTCTGGGAGACTATCCACCGCGCCTTCATAGATTAATGCTGCAAATCACACAAAAAATATGAAAAAACAAATGAGTTGCATAGGGACTTCCAAAAAGAAAAAAAAATTAATTAATGTCTGTATATTCGAAGGTTTGACTTAATAATAATAATATGAAAAAAAAACCCATGCAAACCATTCGCCAATATGGCTCATTGCTAGGACCAATGCGGGCATAGTTGCATTCGCCAATATGGCTCATTGCTTGGATCAATGCGGGCATAAAGTGAAGCAAGTACACTTTTTTAAAACTTCTGTATTATTTGTGATTTTTATTCAGAAAGTTAATCCATATTTGTACGTCATAATTCTACGTCCTAGGCAATTGCCAAACCTAGCGTGACCAATCACACCACAATCCTATTATGGCAATGCTGGATGACCGGCCTGTGGCAGGTCATCCTGCACAGAGATACAGGGATGGGGCCCATAGGAGGGTGGAGTCCACCCTTATCTCAGTGTGGCATAACCCTTTGATGGGTCATCCGTCTTCCAGCATTTTTTATGATAGAAATGACATTGCAAATCATGCATGCGGCCTTTGTGGTGGCGTGATTGGTTGAAGCCATCAATTGGAACTTGAGTTCCCAAAAATTTGTGTGTATGTGTGAGAGAGAGAGAGAGAGATTACGATTTGCAGTCCATGTCGGGCCTAATCTCGAAGCCGAGCTGGATATGGCAAAGGGAAGGAAGCACCTTAGCCCTGTCAGGCTTAACCCCAAGAGTCGGACCAGCGTCCTTAAAACATTGACACAGCTTCCGGCGTGCTTCAGTAGAATTAGCCATCTTTGCCAAGGCCTGTGCGCCCATGCAGCACTGAGCACTTGGCTGGTCTGGCCCAGCACCCACCAAGAAATCCTTGCATGGTCCCAGAGCCGCGATGCCCTCTTGGCATGTTATGGCATTCACAGAGATTGTTGCTATGAGAGCGAAAACCACCAACCCCATAGCCATCACAAATAAGCTTATCATCGAATTCTTCGCCATCTTGCTTCAAAAGCTAGTTTGCAATAAGAGATATATGTGTCTATGTGTTGCTTGCTTCTTTGGAGTGCATGTAGGAGCAAACTCTTCCTCTATTTATATAGTGCAGTGGCCAAGGGTTTGGGTTGTGGTCTCTTAAATGGCCTTCAATATGTGCATTGATTTGTAGTAATTACACAGGAGACTGTACAAGTTTGCTTTGGTTCCAAATGAATTGAGCACCACATGAGGTTTTAAGTGCACTTTAATTCAGTTTGTTTTCATGTGTTTAGTGCTTGAAGTAGCAATTGAGGAGTGCAAATCACCTACACGGAAGAACTTGAGAAAGGGTAATCATCCATGTTACAAGCCGATAGGAAAGTTCCAGAGTGACATGGTGTATCCACTTTTTTGGCATATCAAGCTTAAAAATGGGCCCTTCTCACCTCCCACAACTCCTTAATTAATGAACATCCTTATGTGATTAAAACCAATCCCCCTAATTGATCAATTCTATTTATTACTCCATAATTGTAATCAAGTCTCTTTATTACTCCATAATTGTAATATCTCTCTCTCTCTCTGCGGTTAATTAATGAATTTGATTCCTTTTCAAATGGGCCTCTCTTTCTCTCTCACCTCCCTCAACCTCCTTAATTAATGAACGTCCTTATGTGATTAAAACCAATCCCCCTAATTAATCAAGTCTCTTTAATACTCCATATTTGTAATCAAGTCTCTTCATTACCCCATAATTATAATATCTCTCTCTCTGCGGTTAATTAATTAATATAATTCCTTTTCAAACGGGCTCTCTTTCTCTCTTAACTCCCACAATCTCCTTAATTAATACAACAGCCATATGTAATTAAGGCTGAACCATCTAATTAATTAATTAATCAAAGTCTCTTTATTAATGTAACTTAAATTCTCTCTCTCTCTCTCTAATTAATTAATCAAGTCTCTTTATTCAACTTAATTTTTTTTCTCTCTCAATTAATTAGATTCCTTGAAGAAATTGAATAATCTCCCAACATGTAATTTTTCCTAAAGGGAAGAAAATCCATTTTATCCCCAGGGGACGTATCAAACACGGCCATGTCAGCATTGGAAGGAGAGTTACAACCAATCAAACCTCTCCATCTCAGCATACATATTTTCATTAGATGACATCAGCAGCCTTCGTATTGCGATGTGGCATAACACGTTCTGTGAAAATGAAAGAACAGTGACAACTTTTTAAGTCAATATCGAATTAGAAGTACTCCAGTAATCTAGAGGAATATAGTACTCCCATCAAGGAAAAAACAAATGTAATCTAAACAACAGGAATACTAGCATCAATCAATAGTAAGAAGCTCTAACACCTTTCTCCTTTGAACATAACCTATGTCTGTTGCCTAATTTTAGGAAATCTACTCCATATCTGTTTTCGAAAGGTGTCCTTATTTTTGTGAGTTACATGCATTAATTTCAAAGATCGATGTGGGATGCAATCCCCAATGCTAATATTGATATAACTTATATCAGCATGTTCTCACCCGATTGATATCCTACATAAAAATATTTTCGCAGCTGCACAATAATGAATCTAAATGCTGGTATTGATATAACTTATATCAGCATATTCTTAACAAACTTTTAAATTCGTACACAACTAACAGTTAGGTGAGCTGGCTCAACTCATACAGCCATAGCTGGTTGACAACCCAAATGATGGAGGAACAGCAAGGTCAATCGATACCCTTAGGCGAACAAAACAATACGAGAGAACAAAAGACAACAAATAGAAGACCAATTCTAGCCCAAAAAAAACAAAGAAACAACATGTAGAAGACAACCAAAAAATTTCCCATCTGACATGTCCAAAGTTGAAGGGTTCAAGAGGCCGGTCTTGGACTGATACAACCCACATCCCTGGAAAACAATGATTACAGACAGAATGCAGTTTTGGAAATTTTGTGCACTCGTAGGGGTGGGAGTCACATTTGCATTTGGGAGTGACCGAGTGAGTTTCGCAAAACCTATCATAAGATTAGATATAGCCTTCTTGTGTAGTCATGTAGATCATGTTCGCTAAATATTAAGTCGATCCGATACCAATTGTCATTCGATTCAAGAACTTATGTACATTTCTAATTAATCAATAACTTCAAAAATTTTACATGTATGGATACAATAATTCTTAATCTTAGATTAACTTATGGTCTCTTTGGTTGTCTAATTCAAAATTAAATAATTCAAAAAAATTTACATAATATTAAAGGTACACTTCATTATCTTGAATTAATAAATTTAAAAAAATGATAATTATCATAGCAAATAAGAGTAACAATTCAAAATAGTAGTATTACATGAATTCTTTAAAATTGATTTCTACAATATCAACTATTGTAATAACTATAATATTTTAAAATATTTTAATTCAAGGTGATAAATTTATGCTTTCAACTCTATGTAAAATTTCTTGAATTGTTTAATTTCGAATTGGACAACCAAACAGGCCATTGATTTTTGACATGCAAGGCTTATAAGGAAATTTATCCAATCCAATATAATATTGTAAATTTCGCAAAATACAAATCACATATATAAAAATTTCACATTCATGAATGAAGTGACTTTTATTTTTGGATCAATTTCATTTTTTACTTGCATATCTTACATAAAAAGACTAATTAACCGGTCCAGTGAGTTTTACAAAATATAAGTCATAAATAAAAGAGGGAATTACAGATTGGTCCAGCCACGAACAAATAATTACAGTTCATAGTCATTTTTTGCTATAAGTTTTTTTTTGGGGTAAGCCGTTCTAAGCTAGTAGTCATTAGCTATGAAGTTAAATGTAAGATCTATTGATGTGTAATATTTGCTCGTAGTCAGACCAATCTGTAATTCCCCCTAAATAAAATCACAAAAATTTATTCAGGAGTATAAAAATTTGTAGCCCTCAATTCTAACCCTAGGTATAAATGTGACACATGCATGCAGCACTGCAATCCACACAGGGAAAACGCAGCTGTAGCAATTGCGTAACCTCGCAGGCAATACGGAGGAGCAAAAAGATATTGCAGAGGACGACAAAACGCCCGATTCAAAGCAATCATAGCGGATCTCTGATATTTATATTCCGGATGACAAAACATTAGACAAATGGCATATACTAATGGCTTTGGAACATATCAAGCATTGAAACCATCGAATAATTGTCTGTAGCTGCCACACTCTTCGGGATTTACGGGGGGTCAAAACCCAACTTATCAATCGTCCAAACAACACTTTGGCTCTTTTTTCTTCTTCTCAGAGGATTAAGGCTTTAAGGGTTTCTTTCAGAAATCAGAAATAACAACACCGACCCACTAGACTGATGGCTGTAAGTATTCTCTTCATAACATTAATTTCTGACATTTTGGGGTATTAGGTTTTGGTTTGTAGTGTTCAATTTGTTCTCGTTTAGTGTTTTACTTTGCTTTGGGGTGCTACATATTGTGTATGTGAAGCATCTCGTGTTTTGGGTGCTCTGTTTTGGGGTTTAAGGCTTCAAAAGAGTGCCTCCTTTTCCCCCCCTAAAGGACAGTGATATTGTTTGGCTGATTCATAATGTTTCTCTGGGCTATTTTTTATTTTTTAATTTTTATGGAGTCACTATTTTCCTGGTAGATTGCTTTATTATCTTTGTAAACCAGACTTTAATTTTCAATTAAGAAAGTTTGAATTTTTTATTTTGGGTCTATAATACTGTAGATGCTTAACCAACATGGTTTTTGGCAGAATGTTTAAATGACTAGTTCATGTGAAAGATAAAGTGGTCTCAGTTTAATTACTATATAATTTCCAAGCATACCCAGATGCCCTAATAACTCCAATGACTTTGCAACCTTCTATGCACTCTATTTGCTGACAATATTTCTGTGTCATACACAGTAAGTTTTGGTGATTACCGAACTTTGAGTGCACATACAGAGAGAGCCCCAGAAAGCATTTTCAAAATAAATAAATAAATTGTTCACTCATGAATTCATTCTTTTTTCTTTTTTCTTTTTTTTTTTTTTCACGAAAGAAAATTAAACCGGCTTTTCTGTTCAATCAAACACTTTGCCTATGCAATAAAGTTTGGGCCAACTGGCCAAGCTTCATTGTTTTGCCATGAATCTGTTTATCTTAGCCCATATGGATACTTAAAGGGGAAGATTCTTGGTCACATCTCAAGCAGAAGTGCAGAACTTGTGAGTTAACTTGAGATTTGAGAATCATCCCAAGTAAATAATGAGTTAACAGTTATCCTTCAACAACGCTTGTATTGACAGTGCAGAGATTTTCTCTGAGTCACATGTAGTTGTAAATATCCAGAAACAAATTTGAACTACTAAGAGTAATTGTTGCACCTGATCAAGTCCCCTTTCTATCATCAATTTGGATTCATCTGCTCAGATTTCACCTGCTTGTCCAAGTCTATATTCTGTAGAATTACATGATTTGCAGTTTCAGAATCTCTACAACCATTTAACACTGTTGTGAAAGATTTGTTTTAAACAACCCTTACAATTAACTTGGCCGCAGCAACGCTCCCATGTCCCAAAGTTTGGCAACTGGGACAGTGACAATGTACCTTACACGACATATTTTGAGAATGCACGCAAAGAGAGAGCCAGTGGTGTAAAGATGAACCCGAATGATCCTGAGGAGAATCCAGAGGCCTTCATGGGCATCGGAGGGAGTCCAGAAAAGAATGACGCTGGCCATGCACATAAGACTTCTCTGCAGGTCGGTTCTGATAAGTCAATGCCTGCTGAAAAACACCACATTGAAGGACACACAGGATACAATAATGCTCATCGCAGAAATCCTTCTCACCATCAAAAGAGTAGGAGTCGTAAGAGCATCAACACAGAATCTGGCAGTGATAAAAGCAGTTCTGATTACTCACTTGTCCATGCAAACCAACGTCATGTGAAATCTGAACGAAGAAAGACTCTGGCCGAGAGTAGTAACAGCTTTGCTCCATCGTTACCAGGATCTACTAGATCGAGAAGTGGAAATCATCCATCTGTTGATGGTGTAAGTGAATTCTTCTCTCATCCTCTTAAAATCCTTACATTTAGAAATATTGGTTCTGGGAATATGTTACCACGCAATTAGATTTTGTGAACTTCTTGTTCGCAGGCTATTTCTATTTTGTGCATTTACTTTTTCATTCATTTTTGTAACTGTGATGAATAATATATTGATTTTGCAAGTTCTGTTGGGAGTTGCAGCATCATAGAGTAGCATCAGTACCCAAATTTGGGGCTTGGGATGAGACAGATCCTAGATCAGGAGAAGGATTTACTGTCATTTTCAACAGAGTGAAAGAGGAAAAACAAAGTGCTGCGACCCAGTTTCCTGCTCTACCCCCACAGCCAAGCAATTACTCGAAGAGTCAGAAAAAACATGAAAGTTCATCCTGCCTATCAAAGGTATGCATGTGAGTTAGATTTGGTTTACTTAGTTCGAGATGATTAATTTAATTAATTATTGACGAATTGGCCCAAAAAATTTAATTAACCCAGTGTTCGATTACTTGATTAGTCGACTGACGAAAAATTAAGAACCAAATGTGCAATTTTGTAACCAATTCCAACTCCATCCCAAATTATTATTTTTTTTATTTTGTTTTTTTGGAAGTGTAGCAGCGCCTCAATGGCAATTAAACAATGCTCAGTAAACGACCTTTTTCTTTATTTCATTTCTTCTCATATGTGGATCCATTTATATATTATATCTTTCTCCCTAATCCTTACTATCTTGTATACGCAGATATGTTGTTGCCTGTGTCCAAGCTCAAGCAAATGATCCACATGGCTCGGCTTTGACATCTCCCAGATAAAAATTTCATATATGGGCGTTTGATTTTATTTTTGTTTTTATCTCAATGTGTCGAGAAAGGACTCCCTGATTAAGCGATATATTCTTTATGACTTATGTATAATTATTCCTTAATTTTTTCCCTCTTTGGTGAAGAAAAATGTCTTGGAAGTTTATTTGCTGGGAGGATTCCGTTGACACCCGGTGTAAAACTTTTTATTCTTACACCCATCAATATCTTTCTATAGAAATCAAATTTCACTAATCCAACCGTTGGATTGCGTATTTATGTCATACACGTCATGCATGCCAAATTTTAAGTTAATCGGAAATTAGGAGCTATGTCATCCAATGTCATCCATAAAGTGCTCAAAATTAAAGTTTTATTTATTAAAAGAAATGTAAGTTTTCGAATCAAATGCTTTCTAATATCTGATTAACTTGAAATTTGGCATGCATGACATGCATAATAAGAATATGTAATTCAATGGTTGGATTAGTGAAATATGATTTCTATAGAAAGATATTGATGGGTGTAAGAATAAGAAGTTTTACATCAGGTGTCAACGGAACCCTTCCCATATATATATATATATATATTTGTTTGGCTTGTAAGGTCTGCAAAATGGGCTACACATCATTGCATCCCAGCAATGTGAAACAAACTCTGGCTACTCTACTAATCCTTCACACAATTTTGGTATTTAATATCCTTCACGCTCTTGTTTGATGGCATAGATTGAAAGAATATATCTTCACAGATTTTCCTAAACATGAGGAAGTATCTGTTTGGATTAGATTCTGAGAGGCCCAAAATCTCTTTTGGGAGCCCATAATCTATTTTGGACCTATTTGGGTTTTTTTTTCTTTTAATCTTCATGATCTATCTCAATTATCAAAAGTGATTTTAGACCCACTTTTTGTTTAGTTGGAATACCCCAACTTCTCTCAAAATTGTCCAGAAATCAGGTGAAAGCTTTTAATAAAATCTATTGTATTATTAAATATACCCTTCACATTTCAACACCTTAATGAAAGAATACCAACCTTATCCTCTCAGCCCACTATCATAAGGTTTTATTTCATCCTCAAATTTACTATTCTCGCTCTCTTGTCTCTCTATGAGCACTGTCTATAACCAAAAAAACACATCCTCTCTGACAAAGATTTTATCAAGTAAAACCAATCTCCCTCTCTTCAACATATTTTTTGGTATCTTTTCTTTTTCTCAAATCATTCTTATAGAAGCCCTAAACCTTTAATTTTTTTTGTTCACTTCATTGCTCTCTTTGTGAGGGTAGTAGTGTTATTTCAATGTCAAAATTACTTCATCAGATGTTGTTTCCAAACAGATTAAAAATCACTTGTGATAATAAAATCACTTTAAAATATAATTTCTAAACACTAATAAGATTCTTTACTGCTACTAGTAATTTCTGATTCTCTTCTGATTCTATCTAACAACATAAATTGAAGTTATCCCAAACAGGCACGAAGTGTCAATCCCACACCACATGAGGAACAATTAACATGAGCATGAAGGATATTAAATAGGGGAAAATCTACCATCTTCCTTTTGTTTGGAATGCAAATGCGGACTTCAGATTCTACTGCAACCAACACAATTGATCGGTTAGAAAATCCAGTATAGTACCACTCTCACGAATGAGGTTGTGAGTACATTGTGTGAATGGGTACATGAATAGTTTACCTACACATTGAGACCTTGGTCATGTATCAAATCATTCTCTTTTGAGTTTTGAATGGTCTGAAAGGAGAATTCTTCACAAATTTTCTTTAGTCATTGATCAATAGAGAAATGTGTGACCCACCTGGATGTGAAATATAATGTAATATACGATGCAATTTGGGCCGGGAGCCTGAGTTGGTGCATGGCGCTGGAATTCAAAGTTTCAAACTTCTAGACTGAGCAATTATTCCCTGTGGGAACCTGTTTTTGCACTAGAAGACATGCCTTACCAAGATCACCACGTCGTATGCACTATGCAGCGGCATCCAAATTACAACAACATCCCATAATAAAGACCCCAAAAGTACTTTAAAAACCAGGTTATCAGTCTGGAGAAGAAAGAGTGCTAATCAGATGGCTATGTTTTATCTCATTGAAACTCCTCTTATTTCATTAGATATTCCATAAATCTAGAGTCTAGAGATACAAATTTCCATAGGTCTCATGTAGATAATTTCATATAATTTGATCCCGCCCGTTGATCAAAGTTTAAAGTCTTCTCATCTCATAGTGTGACTAGAATTTTTTACTAACGCGTTTACGCCCAATTTAACCTTTTTTTTCATTGAAGTTATACTAATATGATAAATAAAATAATACTAATATGATGATATAATGCATGTCTTGAATTACTTGCCCGAAATGGCTTTAAAAATGGGAGTTCTTGCCGCAGAGGAACCAAGACACTGCCAACAGCCTCACCCATTCCAATAAATAAAATAAAAATTATGGGTAAAAAAAAAAAAAAAAAAGGGAAACGACCCCGTATCGTGCTTCAGAACGACGCCGTTTTTTCTGCGTTGGCAATTTGGATTCCCAAGCGCGAAAACTGTTATAAAAAGGGGGAAACCTCTCTCTCTCTCTCTCGCACATTTCCTCTTTTGAATTTCAATCTCTGGAGTATCAATCTCCCATCCATCATCGGACTGCGTAGTAGCCTGAGATGGAGATAGCATCAGGTCCGATCAGTTCCTGTTCGAAAGAGAACCAGAAGATGTACCAACAATGGTTCAACTTCGCCGATTCAGGTCCATTTCTATACTCTTTCTTCTCTAACCTTTTCCATTACACAAGCTCATCTCTTTCATTCAAATCCTTCTTTGCAGATGGAGATGGCCGCATTACTGGAAATGATGCGACCAAGTTCTTCGCCATGTCGAAGCTTTCTCGATCAGAACTCAAGCAGGTTTCGCCCATACGTCCCCCTATATATCTAATCGCTAACTTCGTTTGAGTCAATTTGGATTAGTCAAGTTTATTTTCCCTTAATCACTGATACTCGAACTGTTTTGAACCTAGCGGACTTGTAATTTTGCGTGCTGATTTGCAGGAGTTGTTTATCCGGTTGATGATCCATGATAATTTCGAATAAGAAATCGATTAGTCACTATCTGGTTAAATTTTTTTTGAAGTACTTACCAAAAAAAAGGCATCAATTGCATTGATTTTCTGTTTTTGAAAGGCGAGAAAATACTTCCAAAATGCTAACCAAATCGTTCCTTTGTGATTCTTGTGTTATTTGGGGAACTTTGATGTATAGACTTATAATTATCCCTTATGATATTATGCTTTGATCCAAGTGTTGAATCAACATGTTTTTGCCAAGTATTCAAGTGATTTTTCTTTTGTACTTCCAGGTTCCAAAGAGAAAAGTGCTAGTCAGGAGTCAGCACAATTTATAGTCTATTAGATGTGTTTTTTTCTTTTGATCAGCAGGCTATAAGATGTATTTTTATTCAGTACAGATCTTATTACGAAAAAAAAAAAATCTGAACCGTTCAATGATTTTGTTTGGTTTTTCTTTCTTGTACTCCTTTTATGTAGTGTGGACATTTAGGCCTGTTTGGTCATGTTCTCCGAGAACAGTTCTTTAGTTCCATCTTCTCTTTGTAATTTATTATGTTACATTTTTAGTGTTATACATATGTTATCTATTTACCCCTTTTTTTTTTTTCCTTTCAAAGGTTTGGGCAATTGCAGATTCCAAACGACAAGGATTTCTAGGACTTAAAGAGTTCATAACCGCAATGCAGGTTTTACATCCAATCTTTTTTCTTCCATACAATGTTAACTAGTATTTTATAAAAATCTAACCCTCTTTTTTTTTTTTTTTTGGTCAATTATCTTAATTACCAGTTGGTTTCTCTGGCACAAGAAGGAAATGAGTTAACCCCAGATATCCTAAAAGCTTCAGGCAAGCCATATCATGCGTCACTTTTGCATTTGCTCATACAATTAACATTTAAGTAGCATATTTGACTGTGTATAGACTGCCATTTTTATTTTTATTCATAAATTTGTATCCAATTTTTTTATTTATTTATGTTGATTTTATTCTCCTCATTTAGTTTTTAGATCAAGAACTCTATCTATAACTCTTAAGTTAATGGCATGCGTCAAACCTATATAGTGAATGATAATGAGACAGGTGAAATTGCTGCTCCTAATTCTATAACATCGGTTACATTAGGAATCGAAAGAATTCCTGCTAAAATACATTTAGACTCTGTTTGGATCTTGGAAAGAGCTTAGTTCTAAGCAAAGTTCAGCATTTTTCTTTCCTTTCCGTTGACTTCTCTGAATTCTACAAGAAGCTTAGGGTTAGTGAGCCCAAATTTCTCCATTAGTAGGGAAATCATAGCTGTGACTTATACCCTCACATAGTCCGGAAATTTAAATAAGTTCGATAATATTTATGAAGTTTGAAGATGCATGCCTCTTGAGTCAAATGCAAAGCTTGTGTCAAGGCATGTGCCCGTCATGAGCCCTTCTCCCTTATTGCATGCACGGGCTTCTAGGACACAAGCCTGTTAGATTGAGATGTGGCTTTGGAGTTGCTATCCACAAGCCTTGCCTCAAGGCAAGTTTCAAGGTTGTGCTTTAAACACTTCTAACACATGATTCATATTTTTATTTAACCTGGATTGATGCATTCTTCTTTTACTGCAGTTGACTTGGAGAATATAAAACCTCCATTGATGGAAGGTTTGGATGCTTTAGTAACTGTAAGTACTAAGTAGTCTTCTCTATCTTTACTTTGTACTGTTTAATTGCTTTTAATGAAATTTATAGTTCAACGATTACTTGTTCTTTTTCTCAGACAAACAATGGATCAATAACTCATAGTGAGCCTGAAGTAAATGGTTAGAAAACTTGTCATTTGACTCATTGTTCATTGGTATAAGTGAAAAGGGTCTAATCAAATGCCCACTGACTAAATTTGTTTTCTGCTAATGATGTAGGAACTGCACAGCCTCAACCAGTACCATCAGCTCATTGGTTTACTTCAAAATCTACAAAGAAGGTCCTCTTTCTATACTGACTTGATCCAATTCTCATGTGTGAATATGTGATTGTTTTGATTTGTGTCATTTGCATTCATCATTATTAAATCATAGTTGTATTTTTGATACATTGTGGATAGTGTTGGTTGGATTTTTTTATTTTTATTTTTATTTTATTTAATTATTATCATTTATCAATGATCATTTTGTGTCATTTTCATGCGTTTGTATGTACTTAACGGCTTCCTAAAAATTTTCTTTAATTTTCCATTTGGTAATATCTTGATATTCTCTTTAAATGATTATTGTTCTTTTATGAAGTTGTAAATGATAAAAATTTTCATTCAACAAGTACTGTTTTGTGGTCTCCCTGATCTGTTCTTCTATCTCAGGCACCTCTCAGTGCTGTTACATCAATAATTGATGGCTTGAAGAGATTGTACATTGAAAAGCTAAAGCCATTGGAAGTCACCTATCGTTTCAATGATTTTGTTTTTCCTCTACTGGTGAGCGGACTGAACATGTGTTTTAATTAATTGGTGATGAGATGTTTGGACAGGCTTATTTCCACTCTTTCATTCTCTGAACTACTAGTTGTGGTTTTATAAATGAAATATGCCATGTTCTTGTCAGCATATCAGAAAACTTGTTTATAACTTTTTGGGTTGATTAGTGATTTGTTCTTCTGCAGACAAATAGTGATTTTGATGCTAAACCCATGGTTATGCTTTTGGGTCAGTATTCAACTGGGAAAACAACATTTATAAAACATTTGCTCAAATGCGACTATCCAGGTTAGTTAAATTTTGTCTTTTGTGTGTGCGCACTACTGAATTGACTAGTTTACAACATCAATGTCCCTTGGCTTACTATTACCTTCTCTTGATCTGGACAGGAGCTCACATTGGACCAGAGCCTACAACAGACCGCTTTGTTGTTGTTATGGTATTTTTACAAGAGTTTTAATTTTTCCCATATCTTTCAATGGTATTCCCCACCCCACTCCCCCCCCTCCCCCCACCCCCCCTCACCGGGAAAAAAAAAAAAGAAAAAAGAAGCTTAGGGGAGGTGTCTAACATGTGCAGTCCATCCCATCATGTTATTTTGCTTTGGTCAAGATGTCTCTTAATGCAATGTGTTTTCTGTATTGAAAATTAATGAATACCTATTATGTGTTGTACTTTGGTGAAAAGTTGTGATTTGAGTTAACAACAAAAATTGCTGCTTTTTAATAGTGAGCATTGGTTATGAAGGTTCAGACTTTACATGTTTTCTTAATTTGTTTACATGGTAGTGTTTAATAGCTTAATCGATTCTTGTACTCAGTCTGGACCTGATGAGAGGAGTATTCCTGGAAACACAATTGCTGTTCATGCAGACATGCCATATAGTGGTCTGACGACTTTTGGAGGAGCATTTTTATCAAAATTTGAGTGTTCACAATTGCCCCATCCAGTGAGCTGAATCTGCACTTCTTGTTGTCATCACTGTTGTGTTATTATTATTATTTTTACCATCTCTTAACAGAAGCCAATATCTGCAGCTGCTAGAACACATCACGTTTGTGGACACTCCTGGAGTTCTATCTGGAGAAAAGCAACGAACACAACGAAGCTATGATTTCACTGGTGTGATATCATGGTTTGCAGCGAAATGTGATCTCATTCTTCTTCTGTTTGATCCCCATAAACTTGATATCAGTGATGAGTTTAAGCGTGTGATTGCATCTCTACGTGGTCATGATGACAAGATTCGTGTGGTTCTGAACAAAGCAGATCAAGTTGATACCCAACAAGTAAGATCTTTAGCTAGTAAATTGTTTTTCATTGCTCTGCATTTGTATCTTTACTTTTTAAGAGCAATTTGATGGAAATGTTTCAATTTGCTTCCTCTGTGATGTCATATACTAGCTGATGAGAGTTTATGGAGCATTGATGTGGTCACTTGGGAAAGTTCTTAATACTCCAGAGGTGGTGCGTGTTTATATTGGGTAGGTACTTCATCATTTCATATGTGATTTCGTTTTGGCAGACTTTAAGTCGTACTTAGGCTGGAGATCTGCCATCCTGTGATGAGTTTGCAAATTATCTTAAATATCTGTAGCTTATTTCTGGCATCTAGATGAAAACAAGGCTTAAATGCTTGTTTTTTGTTTCTGGGCTTAATAACTTTCTAGGTATGAGATATTTCTGAAGATGCCACCTGTCCTAGGTGGAATGTTGGCTTGCAATTTAAATTTAATTTCGTAGACCCCAGATCCACAAAACAATTCCACATTAGAAGCAATATTTTGAATCCCACAGAAATGGAATTCCACATTAAATCCAATTCTGCACAACCAAAATGCAACCTTGACATTTTCATTAGTGATTTGTTTAAAGTGACAGAATTGCACTAATGATTGCCCAATGGTAACCCAAAACACTTTTTTGTGACTGTTGCTTTTGAGCCAAATTTTATGGGTTATGCTTTCTAGGTGCAATGCCATTTGCCTGACCTGATATTACAGGTTGAGTGTGTAATTATTATAAGGTAGTGTTTCTCTTCCTGGTGCAGATCTTTCAATGACAAGCCTGTTAATGAAACAGCTGTTGGTCCCATAGGGAAGGATCTTTTTGAGAAAGAGCAGGATGATCTCCTAGCAGACTTAATAGATATTCCAAAGAAGGCTTGTGATCGTCGAGTATGCTCACCATCTTCATATGTAGTTTGATCACTGTGTTTGTGTGTGCTCCTGTGTGTTTAATTATTATAAAATATTAGTTAAAAGGTTGTTTGATTGCGATTGTATATTTTTCAGATCAATGAATTTGTGAAACGTGCAAGAGCAGCTAAAATTCATGCCTACATAATCAGCCATCTTAAAAAGGAGATGCCTGCCATGATGGGCAAAGCTAAGACCCAGCAACGACTTATCGATAATCTTGAAGACGAATTTGCAAAGGTCTCTCTCTCTATCAAACTCTCTCATGTCGGTATGTGTGATTGCATGCTTATTACTGTAAATTGTGTGCAACAGGTCCAGAGGGAGTTCCATCTCCCGGCAGGTGATTTCCCAAACGTGGAGCACTTTAGGGAGGTCTTGAATGGTTACAGCATTGATAAATTTGAGAAATTGAAGCCTAAAATGATACAAACTGTAGATGACATGCTTGGCTATGACATCCCAGAGCTCCTGAAGAATTTCAGAAATCCTTATGATTAAAGAAGTCAAAAATAGAAAGGTGGATTGGTTTTGCTTCTACATGGGTATAGCAGCAGGCTTGGCTATGTTGTGATGCATATTGTTTGTTTCATCTATTAGAATTCTTCCATGCTCAAATGTGTCAGTCTGAGCATAGAGTCATCTGTTTTGGGTTAATATAGTAGGAGGGACAGTTTGGCTGTCTTGTTAGGTGGTCACATTAGTGAGGCTGCTGAGTGAAAGTTTGGATTTAAATTGAGAAGCAGTGTGGGAAATTTCTGCTGCTATTCTCACAAACTATTCATTGCTTCTTTTTCACATGTTATAGTTTCGGTGTCTAGCTTGTTACTATAAATTGTGCTATGTCATTGTATGTGTAGGTTATTTCTCAATGATCTGTCAAATGAAAAGATTCTTAAGAACTAAACGCATCAAAACGTGTAATGATGTTTTTTTTTTTCCCTAATAATATTTAATGCTTTGTTTGATTTTGAGAAAATGTAATTTGAAGAGAACAAAGTTGAGTGGCAGTTGTATGGTTGTTGTGACTTATCATCATCAATTAAAGGGTTCATTAGGGTTTAGTTGGTTCGAGTCGTAATGCCAATGACCAAATCAAGGCGGCCATCTTTTGAAGAAAACCATGGCCAATTTTAAGGTTGCTATTTTCAGCATCGTCTAGTGCTTGGAAAATGCTAGACGTCCCACAGGGTAAGCCAACTTTCTGTCCCTCACCACTCATGGGCCATGGGTTACACTTCCATGAGTCTCGCCTTATGAGGGATGGCTAAGGTCGAGCCTCTGCTGCTGGCCCTGGCATTTCCCCCCCACGGCCACCTTATACGTGGGATATGCTACAAAAAAATTATTCCACAGGTGAAACGTATAGGCACTGCTCATAGACTCGGTATTTGAGTAGTTTTATTGTGATCTATCATCTGACGGTACATTTTATGAAACAGTTCCTTTTTCCTTTTTTTTTGACTTAATGAAGCCATTATTAAAATATTTAGAGATGGACGAACTAGTTGTTTGGTAAGAGGTACTGGGTTTAATTCTTATTACTCCCTCTTAAGATTTTGTAATGTAATTGTCATGTACTTATAGAATGGAGGATTACATGTGATCAGAAGGATTAGTTGGATACAAAACATCTAAAGTCTTTTCATATAAAATAAAAATTTTTAATTTTTAATTTTTTTTTTTTAAAAAGGCCATTACAGAAAATGATAATGGCCGTAACAAATGATGGTATTAAATTCAATTGGCATTATTCTTACAAAATCCTATACATATCCTAAATTTTCTTGGAGAAATCGTTTTTTAAAGCATATGCTTTGGTTTAGATTTAAGTGGGTCCCACTTAATCCTCGAATTTAATACGGAGTAATCTACTAACTACCCAAAAACTACCATCATTTATACTGAGTCAAATCTGGAGCGAATCCCAAGAAGAGAGAGATCCAACGGTGGAAATCCAAGGAAGACGTACTCCGTTGGAGAAGTCTTACAAGGCTCTCGTCTCGACCGTCTCAACAGTATAGAGTTCGGTCATCTCTTGCGTCTGAAACGCAAGCGAGCTGCTTGGTTTGCGAGAAAAATACAAAGAAAATCCACGGGATAAATTGTTTTGGTGTCTTTCCGAAAGACGTTATTCAGAGGAAATGGAGAAGATTGGGAAGAGATTTGAAGGGAAGGTGGCGATTGTGACGGCGTCGACTCAGGGAATCGGATTCAGCATCGCAGAACGGCTCGGCTTGGAAGGTGCCTCTGTTGTGATCTCTTCACGCAAGCAGGTTCGTTATATTCGTGGTTGTTCCTCAAAATCTATAATTTTTACCTGTTTTTATGAGAAAATTGTACTTTTAATTCATCTGGGTTTATCGAATTTTGCCTTGATTTGTAGTATTTCGTTTTAGGCTTTGTTTGGTTGCTGAGAAAATTATGGAACGAAACAGAAAAGGAACCAATGGGGAGCTGATTATGTAATTGTTTTATATGTGTATATTTATATACATGTGGGAATTTGGAGGTGAATTCGTTTGTGTTTGATTGGGTTGTTGCAGAATAACGTAGACGAGGCAGTTGAAAAGCTTAAAGCTCGAGGGATTGAAGTGTTGGGGGTGGTTTGTCATGTTTCAAATGCACAACAAAGGAAGAATCTCATTGACAAGACCGTTCAGGTGTGACTATGATTGATCCTCTGAATTTTCTGAAATTATTCTTGTGGTGCATGGATTTTGTGCTTTAAAATTCAAACAATTAAATAAATGTAATTCGAAAATTTTATTCAACCCAAATGAATCATACACTACGAAAACTTAATATATTTGTACAAGTACAAGTACAAATGGCACCCCACATCTTTGCAGTTGTATTAGTACAAGTATATACACCAAAATTCAAAGACCCAAATGCGCAGATATAATTTTCTAGACCTACCATCCATGTTAAGTTTGTACCATCTTGAAGGAGGAGCTTGCCATTTTGTATGAATATCTTGTGTTTGTGGCCGATGATGCATCGAATTCAATCAGGATAAGGTCCAAGGCCTAAACTTTGATAGATAAGAGGGCGTTAGAAATTAAGTCATGTAAGATAGGGATTAAGTCCTTAGTAAAGAATCCTGCAAGTATAGTCTGGTGTTATCGGGGTTTCTTCCGATTTCCATTTCATAATTGTGATTTACTTGATTTAAGGCACACTTTTTGGGTTCGAACATATACTGGATTGTAACCAGCTGAAGAATCATATGCGGGGATTTTGATGCCAACTCATTGTTCTTAGAAATTTGTTCACAGCATGTTTATCTTAGTGATTTGAGCATTTTGTTCTGCAGGAAACTCCTATGTCATAACTAACTTTTTGTTTCCACTCTTTCCATTTTGTTGTGCTTCTTTCACCAACCACTAGTACAATGACTCTGTAGAGCCAATGATTCAAGCAAAGATGGTGTGGGTATATTTATTTAATGATTAAAAATTGGATTTTGTTATGATTTCTAGTTTTGTCTCTTTTGATGAATTCGTTGTGGAGAATCAAGAAGCTTGTTCCTTCTTTCTTAGTTCTATTTTTGTAGCCTTATTGGTTTCATTAGTCTTTACTATGTTGATGTGGTCTGTCAGATGATTGAAACCTACTGCTTTGGTTGCAGAAATATGGAAAAATAGATGTGATTGTATCCAATGCTGCTGCCAATCCATCCGTTGATGTCATTTTGGAAACCAAAGAATCTGTCCTTGACAAGCTATGGGAAATTAATGTCAAATCTTCTATACTTCTTCTAAAGGTAAATTCTTTTGATTAATAAATTCTCTATGCAGGAAATAAGAATGGCACAATCCCACAAATGCTGCATGCGTGGCACCTGCTACACTATTTATTAGTGAGTTAATTTCATCAAATGGTCTAGTTGTTTCCCCACTGATAATATGTCAGTGGTTTACATTGACTTTAGGTTCCACATAACAATATATTTTTTTAAATATATAAACGAGGATGCCCTTCAGGCAAACCCTAGGCCCATATAAGACCCCACATCCCTATGGATCAGGCAAGTCCAAGGCCCATAAGAACCATGAAACCTTGTGTGGGTAGCTTGGCTTTAGCAAAAAATTGCTGCTTACATGTTTAATATCAAATGAACCCCCCTACATGAAGTCTTAATCTGGCCAATTTTTCCCTCTTGTAATCAGTTCCACTGCATCACCCACTGCTCTAGCTAATTGTGCACCCTTTTCAAAGTTTATAATCTCTTTTGTCCTGACATACTTGACTGTAATATGTAAGTAAGGTTTGATGCTCAGTCATTTATTTTTACAGGACGCAGCTCCTTACTTACAGAAGGGTTCATCAGTTGTTTTCATTTCCTCTATTGGTGCCTACCAACCGCAGTCTTCCATGGCTATGTATGGGGTGACCAAAACAGCCCTTCTTGGTCTTACTAAGGTAGCTGAATAGGTTTCAGACTTTTGGTTCATATCTGCTGTTGCTTTAAGAATTCCATAAACCTCTACTTGCTGCTTCAAATAATGATTTATATAACCCTTATATTACTGGAATAATTATTTTTGGTTTCTCTTATTGCTTGTACATCTGGACAATTTCTATGTACTGTTTTTCATATTTGAAGTTTTCTTTCCCGTTCTTCTGTTAGGCCCTTGCGAGTGAGATGGCCCCAGATACTCGTGTGAATTGTGTTGCTCCTGGTTTTGTACCCACACACTTCGCTGATTTCATCACAAAAAATGATGCTGTTGTAAGCGGATTCTGGCCTTCACTATATCTTTGTTTTCTCACTTTAAAAGATCTCAAGCATTTGCCTTTGTCATACGCTGAACTAGTGTTGGGAATTTTTGTAGAGGAAGGCCATTGAGGAACGGACTTTGCTCAACAGACTTGGAACCACAGAAGACATGGCTGCTGCTACTGCCTTTTTGGCTTCTGACGATGCTTCTTACATTACTGGGGAAACTCTGGTGGTGGCTGGAGGAATCCCTTCTAGACTCTAGTTTCCTTTCTGTCTTTGCATTGCAATTTTATTTACATATAATTTTTGTTCTTATTGTTCTTGATGTCTTGTAATCTCCCGCAAAAACCCATGGTTTTGATATGGATATCATTAAGCCAAAATCAATAAATTCCCACATAACTTGGGCTTTATATAGACTTACATTCATTTACTTCTCATCATTTCATATATTGGTTAGAGGTATACTTTGCCCAACAACCTAGGCATTTTGCGCTTTACTCCCTAGGCATACTTCGCTTTTGAAATGAACATAACAAAAACAAAGAAATTGTACTTGAGATCTGTTAGATTGTTACAACATAACCTTGAAAAGCTTAAATTATCAAGGAACGAGTCTACAATATTTTTCGCCTGTCACCCCTTCCCAACCGTATTACACTCCCAGTCAATGGCCAGACGGTCACTTAGTTTACTTAAAAATTGCGTATGTGGGCTGAATAGAGGCATCGCATCACTAGAAATGAAATGCAAATTTGTGTCATTCAGTGACGTGCAATTTAGCATTTATTATCATTTATATACTGCTTTATCCTAACACAATCAAGAACCCCATTCCAGTCTTCAGTCAGAAGCATGAGAGAGAGAGAGAGAGAGAGAGAGAGAGAGAGAGGTGCAATCATCAGCCCAGATTGGCCTGGGAATAACCTCTCCAAATAATCTTTATACCACACACAATAGACCACCATACATTAGATACTCACAATCAATTAATTAATATAGTCAAATAGACAGATAAATAATATATTACCCCAAAAAATAATAAATAAAAACATAAATATTAATTACCTACTTTCCACGCTAGAATTTAGTGTATCTGAAGAGATCAACCTGCCATTGGCTATGCAACCTCTGCAAACTTTTATGTACATAAAATCAGCTAAATCAGATTTCGCAGCATCATCACAGTTCAACATTTTCTAGCCACCTGGATAGGGGAGAACGTTTTCCCCCTTTTGGATCTGCAATAGAACCCCAAAACATATACTCATGACTAGACTACCGTCACTTATTACGTGGTCTTCCTTCTTCCTGCTCTGCAACCCCTAGGCCATTTTTACATACACTTAAACCTGGAAAGGTAAGAACAGAATGATAGGGCACTGTGTGTGTGTGGTGTTTCCGGCGGCTTTCACCTTCCCAGTATTTTACTCATGACATTCAGTTGTAAAAGAAAATTGGGATGAGCATGACATATCTACACAGGAACCACTTCAGCATTCTGGTTATCATCGCATGTCAAAATGAGACCCTCAACGTATCTAGGGAGAAGACAACGGATCCACTGACAACCTGTTGAGACGGGCTCTGCTGGAGGAACGATCATGACAACATTATCCTTGGCGCCGGACAACCCCCATCACACTAACAGTGCTCCCTTCTTTGATATACCTGACATATGACATTATCTTAGGAACATTCAGTTGAAATCAGCTCAGCATGGAAAAGGATTGGAAAGGAGTGTTTAAAAGGAGAAATAAGTGAAAATCTGCAAACATGCCACTGAAGGAGCATAAACCAGGCCCAAAAAATAATCAATCAGTTTCTAAGTCCCATTTATTTAAAATCACTTTGAATGAAAACTCACAGTATACCACTGGAAAAGCATAAATCATGAACTACAGAGTAGAACCAGAACAATAAGAGACTTACCCTTCTTTGAGGCGCATTATACGGTCATCACTAGAAAGGCTGCGGTCAGCCAGCCAGCGTAGAAAGCTCGGAGATAACTCTCGATTTTCCTTTGTTACATCAACTACAGTTGCTGGTTTGACAAATGCAGCAACCTTGGCTCCATAGCCTGCTTTCACTAATGCTCTCAGCCCAGATTGGAAGTCTGATATGTAAAAATCAGCCACGTACTTCTGTTAACATGAGGCAAGAAATTGGCTATAGTTACCACAGAGAAGAGGTGTACTTTCTCCATGCATGGTTGGAACTCAGGCGTTGCCAAAGAAAGAAAAATTGTCATATACAGCATATGCTACAGTGTAACACATAGATTCACAACCACATCATTAACTATTGAAATACATTTAGAAAGTCTTGGTACTCTAACAATGACAAAGTTGATGAAATACCAACGAGATCAGAGTGAGTGTTAATGTGCATGGAACTTTGATGTTCTAAAATGTGTATGCCTATGAAGTTATAACGACGGCATATGGCCATTATCTGTCTAAGAAGACCTCTTATTGGAGACTCAATAAAGTCCCAGGAAATAATATATTAAGAAAGGTTCATGCATGTGCTTCATGTTCTCAAGCTCTCAGCATACTAGACAATGTAACAAACACATAAATGGTTATTTCTCGCATGATATGCAGCTATACACTTATCTATAACTCTGATTTTGTCCAGTAACCATGTACTGTCGTATACTACATGCCCACACACAAAACCACAACTTCCATGCAATTGATCAGCTATGTCCTTTTCGTATAAACACACATCTTTACTCTTCAAGCACTTTATATGGCATGTACAACGCGGTATTTTGACAATCAACACAAGTTAAATCATCATTTACCAAGTTCTTGATCCTCTAATAATTAAACGGAGAAGGTTGAACATAAATAATTCAATGGACTAACCTCTGAATGTCTAGATCCCCACGAGAAGGAACGATGTTTAGAATTTGCAGATTTTCCTCCCCATCCTCTATATTCGTACAATTCTGTGGAAACATATACACACCTAGGTACCCTCTGGTAAGATGATTCCAGAGGAATACTGCCACAGGTGACAACCTACATGAAAAGATATGCACATGATAAAACAGGGCATAAAAAGGTTTCGTATCCAAAAAAAAAAAAAACAGGGCATAAAAAGGTTCTTTCTTAAATCATTACACTAAGATTAATCCAATCACTTCAAGTCAAATTCTACAAATACATTTACTGACATAAAATGAATAAAATTATAAATCAAAATTTACCTTCTTATGGTAATATTCGTTTTATATGACCATAATAGTGCTACCTACCTATTGATCCCTATACAGAAGCAGATTGCAATTCCAAAATCAATCTGGCACATTAAAGTTACAAGATGTCCCCAGGTTACCCATGGAATTCTCTGACCGCCAACAGGCTTTAACAGCTGAGCTAGCTCAAATCTTCATTTGCCTAATATTTTTTTTGATGTTCTAAAATGAGCCAAATCAAATTCAGATAAATGACATGTAAACAAAGAAGTTTGTATCAAAACTAAACATAGGAAAAAGGCCAAGAAGTTGAATGTCATTTCTAAACACCTCATATTAAGATAGAAGACATATTTGACATACTAAAATGAATTAGCCTGGCATCTTCATTTGCCTTTTGTCACATACTGACCATATATATTTCCAGATGCTCTCAAATCTCAGCCTGCACTCTGCCATTCAAACATATACGATAGAAACCCTCCACGCTCAAGGAGCAAAAGCTAATTCACATAATGATATCAATATGACAAAGACTGATCATCTATAAGGTGTCCTATCATCGTCATCCAACAAGATGTGAAACCTCGCACGAATTGGAATAAGTAAGAACAGAAGCCACTTTCCTCTGGTGCCCTTGAGAAGCATTTTTATACAATAAAAGGATGGGCCCTATTTTGAACGTGAGACTATATAAACTAAAAAAATCGTAGTAGAGTAAAGACTAGGGGGTAAAATCCTAGAATTTCAACCTTGAAGTCTTCAGCTTTCAACTAAAATTAAACCTAAATTTCATTTTATGCCAACTTCAAATTGCTCTATAACTAAGAAGCATGAACACTTCCCGGAAAGTGCAGTGGTAGTATCAAACACGTGTCGCACTCATCTGACACGCCTCTAACATTCTCTTCGCCGTCTTCTTATTCTTCCTCTTTTTTTTGGGGTCCTGTGTTCTCTGTTAATAACTCGACTAGACCTCGATTAGGGTTGCTGATCAAAAAATAAATAAATAACTCAACCAGGGTTTATAAAAACGCTACAAAAGGATATGTTTTGCATGTGATTATGTGAAGTTACATGATATGAAATAACTATACGTATAAAAATATATATTTTAATGTCGTATCCCCACCATGTCGTATCTTAGATTTTGATAATTTGTTATGTCGGCATGTCTGTCTCATGTCAGAATTGTGTCATCTGTCTCAGTGTTCGTGCTTCTTACCTCTTTAATTTATTGTGCCAAGTGCCAACTAATTGACCCCCTAAATACTATTAGGAAAAGAACAAAAGAGTTAAAGGGGAAGGCTCCTCCTACACTTCGCAAAAATTCCTGTCATATAATTTAAAGAAGTCACCTCACAAATTCTATCCTTTAACCCCAAAACAAGCAAATCTTGGTACCTTCGTTATCTAACTTGCACATGCAACCAAGAAGTTACCCATGAGAGCTTAACTCATTGAACTCCATCGATCATTCAAATCAAGTGTGCAATAAGTTTCCTTCATTACAAATTGAGGATGAATCTGCACTATGCACAGAATTTTGTTTCCGACACAGTATCTAAAACCAAAATGAACTCTTAGAGGAATCATCCCAAAAAATTACACCCTGTCTATAACCATAATAAGAGCAATGATTTGTCGCACACTAGTTTAGGCCTTTAAGGTTAAAGGGACTCAGGAAAATCCAATTCGAAAACTGGACTAATCGCCATAAAATCGGTAACCCAACCACCCACCCCACATCAATTAACACAATTATAAACCAACTGATGGCTAACCCTACAGGGAAGGGGGGGGTTCAACAATGGCTGATCTACCTCCATGACAAAACTATAATATAGCAATGAAATATTTACAATATACAAACATCGGCTAGTAGGTAGTTTCTAAAGTTCACAAGTAAACTACAAAGAATAAATAAAATTGACAGAAAAAATAATTTAAAATATTAATGGAAATAAATAAAGAAGTAGAGAAAATTACCCCTGTAACCTTGACATATTGTCCATCAATGGCACCTCTAAGCTCAGCATCAGGGTATCGATTCACAAACCCTAACAATCCTTTTCTGCCCCAAGCACAATTCCACAGAACAACCACAATCGCCGGCACCAAAAGCGCACCGAACGCCGCCAATATCACCACCTTCTTCACTGCCACCATCAGAAAAGCTCCCACCAACAACCCCATCGCCACCGCCACAAAGAAAACCCACATTACCGCCTTCGGCACCTTATACCCTGACTTCACCTCCTCGTTCAAGCTCGTCACGGCCGTACCGTACACCGCCTTCCCAATCGAACCGGACTGCTCCAACTGACCCGACCGCCGTCCCCCTCCACCGCCTCCGCTGCTGAGCGGACCTGACGTGATGAGACCAGTCGGCTGAAGCGGCAGCATCGGACCGGACGATTTCTTCGGGATCGGACCAGAGTTCGAGTGCTTCCCGGAGAGCTGGCCGGAGTTCGAGCCGGATCGGACGGATCCGCTGTTGTGTTGGGAAGAGGAGGAAGGGCGGGAGGGTTTGAGGGAAGGAGGACCGTTAGACGAGGGATCGACGACGGCGATGTCGAACATTTTGCCCAGCTCCCCGGATTTCTTGACGTCACCGCCGGTGTACGGCACGGCGCGCGACGCCATTGTCGGCTGGCGTTCCTTGAACTGATCTGGTCGACCTGAGACGTACAAGCCACTGCTCAGCTGGTGTGACGGAATTCGAGTCCCCATGGCAGACTGAAATATATTTATTTATATATATATACAGAAATCTATATATATAAGAGAGTAATATATGTAGATAGAGAGAGAGGGTATGAGGAGGAGGAGGAGAATGTTAGAGAGAGAAAGTGAAGTTGCAGAGTGGGGAGAGAGTGTGTGTGTGTGTGTGTAGGTAGTAGTGGTGAATGGTGATGAAGGAGAGACAGACTGAGAGGTGAGAGGTAAAATGACGGATATGGGGATGGTTTTTGTGATAATGACGTGTGTATCCCTGTCTCCCGTATGTCAGTACAGCGGGTGTTTGTTATTGTGGTTTTCACTCCTGGTTGAAGGTTGACGTCTACGGTGGCTATTAAATTTACTCCTTTACCCTTACTACTTGAATGGCGGGTTTATTAATTTCTTTTTTTTCCTTTTTAAAATCTCATGATTTCGTGCTCCACGGAGCATCATGCTAAAGTAGTCAAATTCCTCGAATTGATCTGACTTGGACTTGATAAATTAACATGTTCAAAAATAATAGCATCTGAAGTTGACTTCTTCACCTTAAGAGCCAGCTGGATCAGACTTTCCTCAAATTGATCTAAAGTCAAATTCACATAATTTGATGATGAGAAGAATTAACGAGTTCATCAAATTCGAATAATACCCTATTACAACTCCACACGAAGATAATTTTAATTTTCAAGTGTTCAAATAATTTGGAAAAATTATGCTTCAAATAGACTTAGAAGCTCAAATAAACTCGGAGGTTTTAAGTTTAATGTCTCATTTCTTTTTTAGGCCAAGCACCAATCTTATTTGTCCGGTGTTTACCAACTCAATCTCACTTAACAAAATTAAAATTATAGAATATAAAATAAACAAATTTGCCCTACGAAGTAACGGTTAAATACTTAGTGTATTTTATAGAGATCATCGTTTTGGTTCTTCATAAAGATTATTTATCATTACTCATGTGAATATAAAATATCTCACGTAAATCATCAATAGATAATTTAGATTGAAAGCTCGACGGAAGTAAAATTTCAAATATCCCTAATTAATACTCCCTCCGTTTCTAAATAAGTGTCTTTTTTTTTTTTGGATGTTTCAAAATAGTTGTACTATTTTAAAAATCAATTATCATATTTGATTAATTTTCTAAAATACCCTTAAAAAGGTACTCTCACTTTTTCTAATGTTTTATCCATTTAATAATAAAATTATAATTTCAAAACATATGCATTAATGTAAAAGCATTTAATATAGTTTTCTTAAAGAAACGTGTTTTTTTGAAAATGACACTTAATTTAGAACGGGGAAAAGTAATAAAATAAATAAATAAACTTAAACCAAATTATTTTCAAACTGATATCAAATGGAAATGGAGATGGAAATTTTATCTGTCACAGGCTCACAGTCAAAGCGGGTTGGTATAGGTCCCACTAACGCAAAGCACACAGTAAGGGAATTAGAGGGTCCCATGATGCAGATATGTTGGCCAGAAAATCTTCAAGATTGTATCATTACATTGTACGTAACAATTTGATTTGATCCAACGGTTAAAAGTTTTCAAAATTCTGCCTTCCGTGAGTAGGTGGGACCCAACCTTTTTTTTCCTGTTGTTGTTGCTGCTAACAACTAGACTAGAGTTTTTTTTTTTTACGAGCCAATGGTCTTTATCTAAAACAAAGCCCACATCATCGTCAATTATCTTGGAAATTATCTTTAGCTCTAGCATCCCTATCAACAATGTTACGTTTCCGAATTTAAGATTCCGAAACAAGGTGAGACGTGTCTATTAGGGAATCCTAAATTTGACACCCAGCATTTTTTTTCCATCTTTATATGGTAATTTTTTGGAGACAAAGTTAGGCATATGGGACCTACTTCATTCCATATTTTCCCATTGGGGGATTGATCTCACTACTTTTATCTAGTGAGAGACTAATTGATGGACCATTCTAATCTTGGCATACATTAATGGCGTGTTGTCCAAACGGCATTTTTTTTTTCCTTTCGAAGATAAGGTATTCATTCTAACTAGTGGTAAAATAGATTTAGATATATTTATCTATTATTTCAATAAATGAAATGCCTTGGTTATTCTAATTGTTACAAATGGGATGGAATTTACATTCATGTGACATCAAAGTTCAGCATATCATTATATATATATATATATATATATATATATAGGATAATGATCAGGTAAACATGTATTGATATAACTTATATTAACACCCGTATTGGAAGTTATACCTTATGCATCAATGGAATATAAGATATATTGGATTAATGCAAATAATATAATTCTCAATGTATAGTACTGATATAACTTATATCAACACGTGTTGATGGAAACATAACCAATATATATATAGTATATTTTAATGGCATAACATCATTGTAATTAATTTATGTAAATTATCATGTCAAGTGTCCAGTTGAAGTGAAATATTACAATAACGATTGTGTTAAATTTTTTTTTTTAAAAAAAAAAAATTGAAAACTATTAATAGATGACAATGCTTTCGTTCGTGTATTTACTTGCTACCCTGTAATCAAATAATATTGCAATATTTTAAGTAATATCTTATCATTGCATAGAGAGTCTTATGAGAAATTTATTTTTCTTCTTAAAAAATATATTGTAAGAGCATTTCTAACCCCAGGGAGCTATTTTGGTAAGATAAAATCTATTTTTAGCTCAAAAAATGTTAAAATAGCTCTTTATAATAAAAATAGCTTTATATAGTAAAACGATTGTTCCAATATAGTAAAAGTTATTTTTTAGATCACTTAGTTTTCCCTTTTTCTAATTATCATTTCTATGGCTAAATAACTCACCATTTAGCTTTCTCATTGGAAATAGCTCTCTCGAACTAAAAGCTATTTATAGCTTTAGTTTACACTATAACTTTTTTATTGGAGATGCTTTAAGATGTCACGTGGTATAATCACTTTGATATTTTCTCCTAAACAACTATGTTTGGTCAAAAAATTTCATTCATTAACTTTGGTTAGTGTGTTTGGGTACATTTTAAAATATAAGTAATACTATACGTACCAATTCTTTATACCAACTCACATGAATAGTACAAAATTATATGACATTGGCTCATTCAAAATATAATAAACCATTTGATACCATCTCTTCTATCACGTAAATTGGTATAGAGTGTAGAGAGTTAATTCAAAGAGAAGATCATGTCTTAAATTACATACTTGAAATAATTAGAAAAATAAGAAAATTCATGAGTTATGATAACAGAGATGAGAACACCATCATCCTAGATTCGTAGACGAACCCAAGAACACCCTCATCATAGACGATCCCAATTTTGTGTTTACCCACAGAAAAAAAAAAAAAAAGAAAAAAACCCCAATTTTGTGCATGATGATGGGTATTTATGGAAAATCATGTATTCTAGTAGGTCGGTCGTGGTCCATATAAGATTATAAGCATCCAAGATTCTTAAAAATCGCCACATAAGGCCGAAAATGTCCTTGTACTCTTTCGCAGGAAAAAAACAGCTACAATAAATTGATTTCTACGATTCTACATATTGTCAGCGGGAGGAGGCGCCCAGTTCCCAGGTTAAGCAAGGCACGTTGGATGCCCTCTCTAACAATTTTATTTTTCTTATATATATATATATAGAGAGAGAGAGAGAGAGAGAGAGAGAGTACTATTCAAGTGCAGGATATTTCGAATTATCCTGCTCGATCACAATCGTCTATAGATAACACGTGTACATTTACGAATGCACATATATTACAATATATATAAAAGACTGTTTAAGTGTGAGATATCTTGAACTATCCTGTTCGATCATGGTTATCCATAAATGACACATGCGTATTTATGAGCGTACACGTGTCGTTCATAAACAATTATGATCGTACGGGATATGTGCATATGATTAAAACTATATATATCTCTATATATATATAATATTAGATAAATCTAGATAAACTTAATTGGACCCACTTGTTCACTTAGCAGTAATAAGTTTTGTATTCTTTTTCTTTAGTAATATTAGAAATTGGTCTTGTGTTTGAGTCATTATAATAAAGTTTTTTAATCAGCCAAATTAAAAAGGAAAAAAAAAAGTAAGAAATAGGTAAGGACAGGGTGTCCACTGGGGGGGGGGGCCATTTTACATTCGAAAATCCCATAGAAGACATGACAATAATGTGTTGGAAGCCTCTGGCAACGTGTTGAAGTCCTAAAATTGTTCACAAATGAGATTATTTGATTTGATAGCGCTTGTGATTAGTTGGTGCGAAGAATGCACATGGTTGTCTAAACATGTATGATATTTAGTCTTTTCGGACATTAGTCAAATTAATTATTAGTACGTTCCTTTCTTGTACTAATCAAATATTTAACACAAGTTCAAGGGTCCTTTTTGGACCACATCTTTGTGTATTTAATGGAATATTTTGTCACTTCATTAAAAGTGTGGGGGTATCAATTACCCAAAGAAATAAATGATGAAAATCTTAAAAATATTCCTTGCAGTTCATTTCACTGATATTTAATAAATAAATAAAAAAGGTTAAATTGCACTTTATTCCTTTTAAGTTTAAACCGATTTCAGCAAATCCTTTATGATTTAAAATCAGACAAATGACTATACATATTTTGTAGAAAATATCAATTTGCTCTCTTTTATTGATAATATGTCAATTAAATGAATTATCATGTGTTATGTGTAAGGGAACAAAATGTAATTTATGAACCATAAAGGGATTTGTTAAAAACGACTCAAATTTTAAAAAGGCAAAGTATATTTTACCCCTAAAAAAAATATAAAAATAAAAAGTAAAGAAGAGAAGAGAAAGAGAGAGGAGGGGTGATGGGACAAATGCCTAATGAACTCCATATAGGCGTGTGGGGTTAATGTTTTTTGTATTTGTGAAAAGATGGAGAGAGAGAGAGAGAGAGAGAGAGAGAGTTTACAATGATTCCTTGAAGTGAAAAGCGCCCTCAATATTTTCCTTTTGAATTTCAAATTCCTATAAAATTTACGGTGGTAGTTTTGTCATTTTGCCCTGTGGGGTAGACTTCCAATTTATCATTTGTTCTACCTCAAGGCTTTTCATTTTAAGGACCCTTCTTTGATTATTACGTTAGGTTGGTGGCCTTGTGACTTTCTCCTTTGTTTTTTAATGGCTGATAGCTTGTTTTTTTAACCGACCTTCGAAACCTAGCTATCAAATGTCCCATATTACATCTCACACCCATTAATTAATCAAGTCCGTTCAATAATCATATCAAAGGCCTAAACTTTGATATTAGACGGTGCCGACCGATCGACATCGATTATGTAAGATAAGATGATCATTACTCTACCAATCATGTGGGGACTTAGACAATTTTAGTGAATTTCCAACATTCATATGGCACTAATCTATGGCTAGTGATTGATGAGTAATGGGCCATAAGACCCCATAAGAAAGGTAATAGATGGCACTTGGGGGGCCACTTCTTTATAAATTGATCCTATAGAAGGCCAACTTTATCATGGATTGATTAGAGGGATAGGAATTAAATTAAACACAAACATAAAAAGCTCATTGAGATTCTATTAGGGGGGACACTTAGTACTTGATTTAGTGATAAGCTATAGTCAATGAGACGAGTTTAAGAGACCCCATTTGAAAAGCTTTATAAATTTTTTTTTTTTTTTTGAGTTAATTATTCCCATCGCTTTCAGATCTTTTCTACAAGGACGTTGGGTGATCTTTTGTTTTCAATAAAATTAAATCCGTACAACAAATGTTTGGCTTGGTGCATGCTTGACAATCTTGCATTAGTATACAAGCCTTTTGTTTTTTAAAAGTGTTTTTGGAGATTTTTAAGATACGCTATGTGTAATCATTTTTGTTGTGAGTGTGCTTGCTTGTTCCCATCATCATCATTAATAATGTCATTTTAGAGATGGATTATTCTAAATTCTTGAGCATTTCTTGATGCACACCTATCATATTAAAGGAAGAACTAAAAGAAAATTGTCGAAAGCGACTATGGGGTCAACTAATATTTAAGTGAAGATATTGACATGAATCAGTGACAATACAAAAAAGTAATACTATATGCATCAACTTCCTTCACTAATTCATGTGACTAATTTTGTGACACAAACTTATTAAAACAACTATCTGACACTCTCTCATTAGCTATATGAGTTGGTGCAAGTACTCCCTCCTCCGTTTCAAAATAAGTGGCTTATTTTTCTTTTTGGGATGTTTCAAAATTATTGTCACATTTCAAAAGTCATTGAATCCTTTCGATTCATTTCATAAAATACCCTTAAAAAGGTATTCTCTTTTTTTCTAATGTTTTGCGTACTGGATGGCAAAATTGGAATCTCAAAACATATACATTGATGTGAAAGCATTTAATAGGACTTTCTTAACAAGCTTGTTTTTTCAAAAGGGACGGTCAATTTAAAACGAAGGGAGTAATATTTATTTACCATAAACGATAGAATTAAAAAGCAAATGCAATTAGTTAAAAGTAACATAGTGGAGGAGAAAAAATGTGAGAAAGGTTGTATAATGTGAACATATACAATAAAAAGTGGACAACAAAAGCAAGAAGATTTTAAAGTTGAAAGTCCTACAAAGTAAGACCAAATTGAAGGTTGGTTTATGAAAAGAAAATATACACAATGTAAATTAAAGTAGGTAGCATGTGGCATGGCATTATCACTTCAACATAAAAATCACATTGGTTGACATGGTATCACCACGTTTTGCATTCGTCTTAGTGCATTGAATTGGCATGGTAATACTATATTGGTAATTATATATTATATATTTTATGTTGTGGTGGTAATGACACGTGTCCCTTCAGACAATAAATAAATGATGGTAAAAATGATAGGAAGAATAACAGTACTCTTTGAGTCAATTATGGGTTGGTGGGAACCCTAAATATCAAACCAAATCAAGATTGACCACAGGCTGGGTCCTATTATCTCAAACTAAGGCATGTGTATTGTGCATTTATCAAGTAAAGAGTGGTGATACAAGGGGCACATGGAAATTGGCAGTGTAACCTCCATTGAGTGGCAGTGGCAATGACAGTTTATGATTATTTAAATCAGTATGAATTTCTGGTTATAAATTTCAATTTAAGGAGTTGGCTAGCCCTACTTAATCTATGGACCATTCCCTTTAAAAGGATCCCTTTCAAACACCCCACATATTTTTTTTTGGGTACAAAACACCCCCACTTCAATGGCCACATAATAAAGGGCTGTACCAGTAATCACACAGTGCTCCATTATCACAAAAATTAATGGATTTTCTGTTTGTACTTTGATTTTACCCGTGAGAGTGAAATTATTTTTGTCACCCAAAAAAAAAAAAAAAAAAAGCAAATTTATTTTTATTTTATTTTACTTTTTACAAAAAGATGTAATCAGAGTCTTGTTTAGACTCTAGACAATTGGATTGGTCTAGGTAGAAGCCCATTGGTTTGAGGCTGCACTTAGGAAGTCTTTCGACTGGGTTTGGAGAAGCATAGGCCCGATGCAGCTCATATTTTCCATACTATGACATAGGGTAGCACTCATGTTTTGTTCATCATTGCAAAATGGATACCTAGACATGTGTCCATAAAAACACAGGAGCCCACCCACGTGTCTGATAGGTGTTTACTTGTTCACGTGTCTAGGTGTTTGTTATTATCCTTTTTTTTTTTTGTTTTTTTTCAATAATGGACCGTCATGCAAACTAACTCGTATGACACATTGATTTGATAGTCCAATAGCAACTGCTTTAATCATTTAGTGAGTGGTTTCAGGTTCAAGTTCATGGAGACAAAAATATAGATATTAAAGAAGGTTAAGGGTCAAGGCATTAGTCGAAAGAGTAGTAGTATATGGGCTTTGAATACACCCCATTGAGAAATGCTATGCAAGCTGAAAAGTCTTGCAAAAAATCTATGTTGGCTTGCTACATCAGTGATATGAGCTTTGAGTACAACTTCATCAGTAAGAATAGCTTGATCTTTTTTCCAATGTTCATGTGCAATTATGCATTGTTAATTGTTTCTTCAATATAAAAGGGCCAGCCCAAACTACTGTGACCCTTGATATGCTTGATGGATTCAACTTGGGCTCAAATCAAGTTTGGGCCAGAGGCTTTGTTCTTTGGGCTGAGCTTGAGTGGATCTCACTATCTCAGCATGGACAAAAGTCACAAAACTGAAAGCTCAAATTTTTCCTTTCAACATCCATTGGTATCGGGATTTGGATTTGGTGCAGTAAATGTAGGATCGATGACACGTGGCAAGGAGAATAAATGAAGGGTTGAAATTCGAGAGATGCATTTGAGGCCCAACGCCTAACAGTTTCTCTATTTCTCCTCCCTACCCATGTGTCATTGATTCTACGTTTATTGCACCTATGCAGTAAAAGTAGCCAACTGCACCAAATCCAAATCCATTGGTATGTACCCCACAAGTTATGAGGGGTTAGGGAAAAAAAAAAGAACATGGAATCTTGGATTTGTTTTCCAATTGCCAAAGGAGAGGCAAAGCGATGGTCCAATTTCTAGATAAGTTACATGCCCTCGTTTCAATGATATCTATTAGGGCCCTGTTTGGGTGTTCCAATGGAAATTAACAATTTAGTACATTTGACATAGTATTTAAGATACAAATCCATCATCACCTTGATCATCATAAAAAATGAAATAGAAATTCAAAATTGGGGCATTTTGATGAATTTCTAAAAATTAATCCTATAACATAAATTAAAATGATGGCTCCTACTTTTTCTAACTAGCTAGTGTTCTTCGATACGATGGATTTATACCTTTAATTGTTTAATATATTACAATTGTTTAATTTCTATTTGAACATGATGGATTTTTACCTTTAATTATTTAATTTAGTTGAACAGCCAAACATGCATAGCCTTAATTTAATTGTTTAATATACTATAAATTGGACATAATGTTTTCCCCAAACCTGAAATGATCGGCCAAAAAATTGCTACCTTGCTCTTAGCAACCGGATCTTCTCTCACATTAGCCTTTGGCCATGTTTAAGAGAGAGAGAGAGAGAGAGAGCATGTGTAGGCAGTTTCGTGCAGATGGTTGTCTTTAGCATGCATTATCCAAGCCACCATGGTAGACAAGGACAAGACAACCTAACTTCCAATGGACGACATGGAAATGGGGTCTGGACTCCCGAAGGAAATAACCCTCGGACCTAATGGTTTGTCGGCATGGAAATGGGCTTTCAACTCTTAAGCGCTGGGAAATAACCCTTAGACCTAATGGTATGTCCAGTTCATTAAAAATGAGATTTATAGTGATCTTGATTAGATGCACATATAAACATGTGAGTTCTTCGTTTTTCTCACTAAGAATTGAAATTTTCCTATTTATCAAGATTGGGTTGGCGCAATACTTGTCATGAGAACATCATTGGTGAAATTAAAAAGGCTTGCTGCCTCTACAATAGTGGCTAACATTTAGCAACAAATCAGCTTGGTACCTGAGCCTCAATTGGTGATTGGCACCCATCTCCAATTCAAGGGACAATCACTTGAAAAATTTGAAGGTTGCCATATGCTGGCTATGCTATTTCCCGTACCAAAAAGAAACAAGAAAAGGGGCATTTGGGCTCAAGTCTTGATTTGAACTTATGCCTTCACAAAACTTGGAATATGGACTTAACGCCTTCACAAACGATTATGCTTTTTCATTGTGTTAAGGAGAGAATGTTCTTTGGAGCTGATTCCATGCTCAAAAGTGCAGGTCTAGTGCTCATTGGAAAAAGCATAAATGCTTACAAGCCATGAATGGAGAAATTCATGCTTGATTCTTTGGTCCCTTGATGAAATGCTTAGAGAACATTTTCATTTATTCTCACTCTAAATCAGTGATTTTCTTTTAGGGGAAAATGCCATATTATATCCCCTATTCTTTGCAATCAAAATGGAGCTTTAGAATAAAGTGATGTGTTTTTTTTTAATTTATTTAATTATTTATTTTTTGTGTTTTCAATCTGATTGCCCATGTCCAAAGTAACTTGGCCTAATTCAGGATAGTGGGGAACAAAATTTTGACCCCTACAGATGCAATTTTGTCGTGCAGTGAACTTATTTGCCGCAACTTTTTCCCAAAAAAAAAAAAAAAAAAAAAGTTTGGAACATGATACCATAAAATTAGAAGACCTTATCGAAGCATTAACCAAGAGGATTCTTGGGGTTGGAAAAATATTTTGAAGGCTCGTGAACTGTGATTTGCCTAGTCTAGGCATTAAATAGTTCCTAGCAATGGTAAGGATATATTTAATTAAATCAGACATAATTCAAGTCTAATGATGCAAAAGCTCAGTGGATATGGAATATCAACTGTGCCCTAAAGGTCAAAAGTTTTCTGTGGTTGTTTATAGAAAACAAATCAATTTGTGAAGACACCGAAAGATCAAAATCATCGGTTCATAGAGTTTCCATTCGCAAAAGAAATGTGGCAATTAATTGGGAGAAGTTGACTGGTTCCTAAATATAATGGGTAGAATATTGTTGAATGGGTATTAATGATCACCAAAGAAATTAGTATGAGGGATTAGTTGAAGCAAATACCCTCTGGCATGGCAAATATGGTGCTCTAGATTTTAGAAATAAAGCTATTCTTTAATGATGGAAAGTTCCATAACTTTGCTTTTGTTGAAAGAGCCACCATGAGGTTCACAGGGATAAAAAATAGAGACCTCCAAAAGGTGATTAGATAAAGTTAATTAATTTTGATGGCTCAGTCTTAAAATCAAAAAGGAAGGGAAGTCCTAGTCCTTACAAGCATGATATAATATCTATAGTGTAAATTATATTTACACCTCTTCTGGTATCTGACAATTATAGATGCACTGTTTTTTTTTTTTTTTTTTTTTTTTTTTTTTTTTTTTTTTTTTTTTTTTTTTTTTTTAAATTACACTACAATCCCCTACTTTAGTAAGTAAATTACAAACACACCCCTCATCATAACAGCCGACTATAACTCCATCTTATTATGATGACGTCACACTTAAATTTTTTGAAAATGCCAAAATTACCTCATATTCTTACTCATAATCTCATCTTCCTCTCCTTTATTTTATCTTTCCAAACAAACCAAACACTACACTTCCCTTTTCAAATAAATAGTTTTTAGGGGAAATATCCAAAACCTCCCTCAAATATAAATTCATGTCTAAAAACCCCATTAAATATTTTTCCTATCCATCAAATCCAAATAAAAAAGAATTATATCCATTAACTCCAATAAGTTAAATTTTTGTTTACTGTGGTTAAAAGAAAAAATTGATCCGACTAAAATGGCCTTTCTTTCACAATATTATGTTTAATGACAAAAATACATATTCAAGTGAATTTTCCCTTTTACCCCCTCTTTTCCCAAACTTGTATACCTGCTCTCCTACTCTCTCTTTTTCTTCTTCCTTCCGCCCATGTGTGCATTAGAAAAGAATTAATTAATGATAGTTAATTTTTTTTCTAATTACATTAAAAATGATAAAAGTAGAAATTCAGTCAAAGAAGGGTATTTTAGTCGAATCACTCATTTCTTTTAACAACAGTAAACAAAAAATTAATTGGTTGGAGTTAATAGATATGATTCTTTTTTATTTGGATTAGATGGATAGGAAAAATATTTAATGGAGTTTTTGGATATAAATTTATTTTTGAGGGGGTTTTTGGATATTTCCCCTAGTTTTTATTTACTCTTGTATTTTAATGGAGAGTATTACAATTTTGCTTTGTTCCAAAAAACACATCATCAAGTCCTTTTTTTTTTTCAAAGAGAAAAAAAAAAAAAAAAAACCTACTTAACCATAGAGTTATGATGAGATCGGGGCAATTTGGGCGAAGACGAAGAAGAAGGGGAGGAGAAGTAATGGTTCTACCAACACATTGCTGAGGGTACATTCATTTTATTTTCATCTATTATTTTCATATGTGATTTGTAGGAGCAATATTGATGTTTAGGACTAGCATGCCTTATTCTACCCTTCTATTTTGTAGTCATTTTTTATACTTAATTTATTTATTTCTTGCTCTTAAATCTTACTTTATGTCATATAGTTCTTTTGCAGGAAGAATTAATGGATGATTACTTAGCAAAAAATAAAAAAAAAGAATTAATTTACAGAATATTTAACAAAAATTAATTTCCAAGCAGAAAGTTACCTCATGGAACGATGTTGATCTCCCACCAGGCCACCTTCAATTCATTGTCTTCATTGCTTGAATTTATGGGCATTTATGTCATTTTACCTATTTTGTTAATAATGTTAAACTCATTATCATAAGAGGGGTGGCAGTGTAATTTCATAAATAACAGGAGGATGTTTCCATAATTATTAGATATTAGAGGGGGACTAAATGTAATTTCCAACATATATGGGTGGTGAATGACATTATAG
This sequence comes from Liquidambar formosana, assembly GCA_039720395.1. NCBI lineage: Eukaryota > Viridiplantae > Streptophyta > Magnoliopsida > Saxifragales > Altingiaceae > Liquidambar > Liquidambar formosana. The sequence continues at coordinate 1,628,124 of CM077835.1, read as the reverse complement.
TTATCCTCAAACCCATGCAGCTATGGTCCCACCTAGAAAAAAATCTTCTCCAATTAGTAAAAACTTTTCTTTGGCAACAATCTCATTATTACATCTTTTTTGTTAAGCACGGTAAAGAGCTCAATGAACATCTTTATCAAGAGCTCAATGGACATCTTTATCAGGAAGCCCCAAGATCAACCTCTCCGTATGCTACTAGACTAAACTGTACATAGCTCCCTATGACTCATGGAGATCACACCAACAAGATGGATTCGGATTTGGTGCAGTTGACTATTTTTATTGTATAGAGTAATAAACGTAGGATCAATAACACGTGGGTAAAAAAAAGAAATAGAGGACTATTAGACATTGGGTTTCCAATGTACTTTTAGAATTTTAGCCTTCTATTTTTTTTTTTTATCATGTGTTATTGATCCTACGTTTACTATACCATGCAATAACTACGTAAATCCAAATCCCTAACAAGATTATTGTATATCATATTACATGTCATGTGGTGAATGGTGAGGTGGTAATACCACACAAGTATGTCTCTTTAATAAAATGATTGATTGGTTGACAAGATGACATCATATCAACCAGAAGAAGAAGCGCACTAGGATTCTTTCATTTGACACCTTGTGTAACCTTATTCCTACTTGGATTGAGATCAGATGGTTACCATTGTGCCACATGTCTATGTCACAGTTTGCCGACGTGTACTCCATGCCACTTGTATGAATGAATCCAAGTAGGCAAGTATAGTAAAGTGATTTTGCCGTTAGGAGGATGTCACATATCCCAAGTTTTTTCAAGTGCCAATTTTTTTCCCCTTGGCATTAATAGATGCAAAGGAAACACAGGAGTTGGATTCGGTCGAAAAAAGGGCTCTCTCTATCTCTCTCTCTCTCTCTCTCTCTCTCTCTCTCTCTCTCAAGTCTACTTTCAAACCAGGCAATCACGAGAGGCCCCTGAAATCTCTGCTTTGAATTCATCTTTCCTACTGCTAAACGACCTAATCCTTTTGATGATCATCATCCATCACCATATTAGAAAAAGCCGTGAATATCTGACAAATTAAAAGCTCCTAAAACTACACGCCATAGCCTTCAATCTCTTATCTTTTCTGGGAAATCTGCATTTCCATGAATTCATTCTTCATTTCATTCCAATTTTGTAGCCATGAAACGTCAAAAACTTTTCTATATATGGGTTCTCTTTCCACACTTAACTTTTTGTGTATTCATGACGTGCGATTTGTTCTCTAAAATCAAATTGTTTTTTGAAAAACAGTGCAAACTTTGAAAATTGCCATTTAATTCTCTCCTTCCTTCCATAGATTTTGATGGGTTTTCCTTCGTTTCTTCATTGGTATGATTATTTCATGAGACTTTTTGAAAAACCATGCAAACTTTTTGATGGAAAAGTGCCATTCGGTGCTCTTTTTCTATCTGAATTTTGATGGGCTTTCTTTGATAAATTCATGAAAATCCCTCTCTCTTTTCCATTCTCCTTCAGGACCCATGTTTTTGAATCAGTTCATGCACTTCCTAAAATCAATTCATACATTCAGAAGGAAAACTCCTTTTGATTGTTTGTTTTGATTTTTTTCAGCAAAAAGGAATATTATCTGTTTGATTCCTGAACTTTTAAATGGCGACCTCATGTTTCCATGCACTTCGACTTCGAAAGGCAAAGAGCAAACCTTTGCCAGTCCCTTCCTCGTCGATGACCCATGTCAATTCTGACTATGGAGAATATGGAAAGGAAGAGGTTTGACAGTTTGGATTCATGGTCCATGATTTTGGAATCCGAAAATGTGGAGACATGGGAAGCATCAAAGGACGATCAGGAGGAATGGAACGCCGATCTTTCGCAGCTTTTTATCGGTAACAAGTTTGCTTCCGGAGCTCACAGTCGGATTTACCGTGGAATTTACAAGCAGAGGGCTGTTGCTGTGAAAATGGTGAGGATTCCAAAACAGAATGAAGAGACCAGAGCTTTGCTTGAGCAGCAATTTAAGTCTGAAGTTGCAATGCTTTCACGCCTCTTTCATCCCAATATAGTGCAGGTAAGGTTTTATGAGCCCAGTTGAGAAAAAAACCTAATCCTTTTTCTCTGTTGTTAATTGCAAAATGAAGTAGTAGATGGTTCCTATCATTTATCTTAAAAGGGATTCTTTTGTACTTTGCGCCTTTTTTTTTTTTTTTTGGTATGGTGCAGGTGAAGTCTTATGATCCCAATTGAGAAAAAAACCAAACCTCTTTCTCTGTCGTTATTGTAAAATGAAGTAGTAGATGGTTCCTATATATCATTATCTTAAAAGGGATTCTTTTGTACTTTGCGCCTTTTTTTTCATACTGTGTTTTTCCCAGTTCTCTGGAATTGGTTTCTTGGAATTCTATTATGCTTTGATTGTCAAGTAAGACTGGGTAAAAGAAACGAAATTTTTGAGTCTCGCATCAGTTTTGTCCAATGCCAAATCCTAGTAACATTCCAAATTTTCTCTTGTATGTCTGCGTCATCCTTGAGCATTGTGGATTTGGGTTTACGATTTTTATTAGGATTTTAGCTTGTTGCAGGCTTGTTTCTTTGTTCTTTATATATACTAGAGAACCCCTCTTTGTATTTGGCCCCAATTATCTTTAATTGGTTATATTAATTAGAGTGAACACAATCTAACAAAGTTTAGTTACAACTCTCTAGGTTTGCCTACATATTCCTGTTTCGCCATTCCACACCAATTAGGGCCATACTTGCTGTTAAATTATCAACACTCGCTAACTCAACCCATGTTCCTTTCAGTCTTCCTATAGGCCTGATGATGGACCTGTTTAAACCCACATTCCCATTGTAGAATTTTTATGTCTATATTCATGAATCACCCTTAGCATTTTTCCCCTATTTGGTTCTTCATAGATATTCCATCATTGTAGCCAGCGGGTTCGTTGGCATGTATATATATGTACAAGACATGAGCCTGGAAGGAAATCGAGTTCAACACTTCAGTTGAATGGCTTGTGAAATGTGAACATCATAGTTTTATTTCTAAATTGGTGAAACTTTCTTTGCAGTTCATTGCAGCCTGTAAAAAGCCCCCTGTATATTGTATCATCACAGAATACATGTCACAAGGAACTTTGAGGATGTATCTCAACAAGAAAGAGCCATACTCCCTCTCAACTGAGACAATACTGAGGTTAGCTCTTGACATATCCCGTGGAATGGCGTATCCTTCATTCACAAGGGGTGATCCACAGAGATCTCAAGTCAAATAACTTGCTTTTAAATGATGATATGCGGGTAAAGGTGGCAGATTTTGGTACATCATGTCTGGAAACACAGTGCCGGGAAACCAAAGGAAACATGGGAACTTACCGCTGGATGGCACCAGAAATGGTCAAGGAGAAACCTTATACTCGGAAAGTTGATGTGTATAGTTTTGGGATTGTGTTATGGGAGCTAACAACAGCTTTGCTTCCCTTTCAAGGAATGACCCCTGTGCAGGCTGCATTTGCTGTGGCTGAGAAGGTTAGATTTTAAATTTTAAATTTTAAAGTCTTCCATTTCTACGACAGATATGCATTCTACTTGCTTTCCTGAAATTTGGCTATTTTGATGATTCTCCAGTTTTTGGAATATTTGATGTTGTGGTCAGTCTAGTAACACCTCTTTTTTAATTTTTATTTTTTTTGCCTCTCCCTTTTTTCTTTTTGCCTTTCCTTCTACATTTTAAACTTAGGATTTTAAATCTTTCAATCCAATTGACCACAGAGACTTTCTACTAATGGCATAGCAGTGCACGTAAATCTTGAAAATTAGTATCTGAAATTTTTTAAGCTTATCTAGATAGTGCAATGGCCATGAATGGATCCAAATGGAAAAACAGAATGTGTCTAGCTGAACCCTGCTGGTTCCATAATTTAAGGTTGGTTTGAATTGAGAGAATGGAATGGTCTGGATGGCTATTCGTGGATTTTGAACTAGAGGTTTGGACTAATTGGTAGATTATATATCCTTTTACCCTTTCCCATTAGAAGTTGAAGAAGTCCTATCCTTGATTGGGCTCCAAATTTCTGCAAAACCTCCACACTTCTCACTGAGGTATCAATAACATTTTGGCTTAGTGGGTCCAATGTTGCTTTCATTTCTGTAAACTTTCCTTGTTTGTTCTATCCTCTGAAGAACAATTTAGATGTCAAGGAATCAATATTTCCTGTTCAAATTTTATAAGGGTTTTGATCATAAATCAGTGTACTATTGTATAATGAATACATAATGAAATGCCTTTTTAGGTGTTAGAATTTTTGTTTAACCAGTTAATACAAAACTTATTTAAGTTACCATTGCAAGGAAGTTAAGATTACATCTTCAGTGGACTAATATGTATTGCAAAGGGGAGATTGCTTCTGTTCTAAAACTGGTAAAGCCATCAATGCATATAATTGACAACCTTAGTTGAGGTATAGCAGTTGCACCAAGAGCTTTGCTGCTTAATTCTGCTTGATGTATGGTGTTCTGTTCTGATAATTCTTAGTTCTTGAGCTGCGATATATCCCAACAGGAAAATCTAAGGTGTCAAAATTTCCTTTTGCCAGTCCTTTGTTTACCAAGATTCTGTATCAAGATCTATTATATAGGGTATAATCATCTAGAAGTCTTCCTAGAATAAGTTTATCGAGAGAAGAGAGATTATGCCGATTCTATCATATGTCAAGCATCAATCTCCTAAATTTTTTTAAAGGATGATTCATGTGTTGGTGCATAATATGCTATTGAGCTCAACCGCATGTATATACTTGATGGGCATTTCACAAAGCTTTGATATCCTCTCCCCTATAGGTGAGTACCTTCTGCTTTCCTTTCCTCCTTCGATAATCTTAATTATACATCTCTTTATATTCAGTTAAATCTTCTTCAATGCGGTGGGTTTCTTCCTTTGATAGTCTTTGATAGACCATGAGAGCAAGAGAAGACAGATGACAACGCCCCCCTATCTCCTCCCTTGGTGCCTCCAATCCACCCTCCCACACACATGCATACAATTTTACAGTCATTTACTATAGTGATTATATCCCCTAGAGTTGATAGCTTCCCTAATGAATATTTTGGAGTATTCAAGGTTCTTGTAAAACTCTCAAACTCAATCCAAAAGCTGGGTGGCACTCTTAGTTTGACTCACCCACAATATAGAAAGTTCTACCTATAAGAGGAATCTGGACCTTTTTTTAAATTTTTTTTGTAGGGATACTGCTTCATATCCCTTGCCTTTTTTTGAGACACAAGACACATTCAGTCATTCACACACACTCTCAAATACATGTCTATTTGTTGTTTCCTCATTTTAAATCCCCATTTTTATTCTTTGTTACTTCAAAAATCTGAAATTCATTTTGCAGTCCAAAATTAAACTTTGGAAAGACATGATGCTTTGTTCCTTCACATGTTTTCCATTTGGCAGAACGAACGGCCACCTCTACCAGCTAGTTGTCAGCCTGCAATTGCACACCTCATAAAGCGCTGCTGGGCAGCAAACCCCTCAAAGCGACCAGATTTCAGTGACATTGTGTCTGCTTTGGAGAAGTATGATGAGTGTGTCAAGGAAGGCCTCCCTCTCACTTCCCACTCAGGTCTGGTAGACCGTAATGTCATTCTTGAACGCTTGAAACGTTGTGTATCATTGTACCCATCTATATCTGTACATGCCTAACTCCATGTCTCGATTAGAAGTATCACCATTGTCTACTTTCTATCAGGCACCATATTTGTAGATTATTTCATGATAATTTGTATATATATAATGTTTTTTTTTTTTAATCAGCTAATGTAATTGTGTTTGAAGAATTTAAGCTTGGTGGCATTTCAATGTGGTCAGCATGGAGTTCTTTGGCCATTGATACTTTCTTTGATCACCTAAGCAGTCAATTAGGGTCATCGTTAAAGGAACCGAAATTCCCTAAAAATGGATTCTTTCCTTGAGAATTTTATGATTTGGATAAATTCAACTTCTGCCACTACTCCCTCAATCTTAGTTATTGAATGGAGGATCCTTGATAACTGGGCTTAGTAGAAGACCAGAAATTCCTTCAACCAGAGTAGTTTTGTTTTCTATAAAGTAGAAAATTTTAAATTTCAATGATGGGTGGAAGCTGAAAGAGTAAACAACGATCAGTTGGAGGAATCTTCACCTAATGCTACCATTAGTCAATCTTGATCACGACCCTAATGGAAGATTTTGGACTTGACCGCTAGGCATCATGCCATTTTGTTATTAATTTATAGTCAATACAGGGTTTCACAAGGCGTGTTCGGAGACCATGTCCACTTTGCCAAGTGAGAGCCACACCTATCATCTATATCTCACAATGATCTATTGTTAAGATTAGGACGTGTGTGTCGGGTTTATGGGTAATCACCTTTTTTTTCCCTTCTATTACTTGCAAGGTTTTCTCCATACTTTATGAACCAATCACACGATGTTCTATTGTAAAATGTGAAGGAGTCTTCAATTTTTTGGTTATCCCATGAAATTTGAATGAATCAATTCATTTTTTTTTTATTTTTTTTTTGCAGCACATTTGAAGTATACTCATTCGTCACTTTGTTTTGTTTAGTTCTCGTCTTCTCTTTTCCATTTTGCCATGTCATCGGTCTGACTTGCTCGAACCAATGAACTGGAAGCCTTTTACACCTCATACACCACTATGAATATCAGAAGCACTTTACATACAAGCATGGACATCACGGCTGCCCACTAAATGGGATCGACTTGTCCGATGAATGTTACCATTTAGCAAGAATGATCAGGTGTGAACCATCCTAGATCATCCGGATGAGATCATACGGTTCTCAACCGTGTAATCTGTCTTGAACGATCTGCACTCAATCATCATCTTCCGACCATATAGATCGTATACACCCATGACTATATATTATGGATTGATTTTATTATGGTTTTGTTCTAATTCATGAGACGAAGACACTAAAACTATTCTAATTATGGTTTTGTTATACAACATTACACAACTACACCTTATCCCATAGGATACTCATTTAAAGTATTCTAATTAAAGGGTGAAGATCCGACCCGAAACTGTCCCTAACAAGTGGAGAAGAAATTATTAAGATAGAAATGCCACTAAATCAAACTACAAGGCCATTTGTTTTTCTTAACATCATGACTGAACTTGTTTTTCCGCAGTTGACCCATTCCAATTGGTAATAAAAGATCATTGTGTCTGGCAATGATGGGCTTAACATTAAAACTAGGCAGTGGTGCAAATCATGGTCGATCAGACGGTTCATACATGTATGTATCTTGTTTGAATTAAAGCTTCACTTGAGAATTGAGATTGTCCAAACCCACAAGACTTCTATCCCAACAAAAAAGAAAGACCCATAAGACTGAGTCAGACCCGACTCAGACGCATAAGGTTAACTTCAAGAGAGCTCTCAACATCTATCATATATGGACAGTCCGAGAGCTTACAAATTCAAAAGTTAAGATGTCAACAGAACTCCAAGTAGTAATTAAATGTAGGTTCCCCACCCCCCCTCCTTTCTTTTTTTTTTTTTTCAGAGGAGACATTGTCTTGTTTTGTGGTCGTCGATCAACACTTAAAGATCTTGACCTTTGACTCATTCCTACCCCCAAAAAAAAAAAAAAAAAAACACTTGGTTCTTTAAGGGTATATTGGACCATGTCAAGCTCAAATATTTTGACTCCAGACAGCCCCCAAGTGCAAGTCTCATGAAGTGCCTGATAAATGAGAACACTCACTGGCCCAAAGAGTAGTTCCACCAACCCCAAAGACAAAAATCTTTCCCTCCTATTTCAAGGAGTTGGGGATGAGAACTGCAGAAGTCATATCATTACTTAAAATCTTGAGAGTCTATTATAAGTCCAAAACGATGAGTTAAATAGCATTTTTCATAAAGAAAAAAATATTTAGTCTCCTCCTATGTGTCCCTTTTATGCTTGCCTTTCTTTTTTTAATTTTTGATCTGCTTATTTAAATTGAGAAAACAAGAAAAATATAGAATGCTCATGAGGGAATGCGAATATCATTTCCCTTTGTATATTGCTTTATTATTGAAGAGAGGGTTGAGTTACGGAGACTTGAGCCGGTTGTCCCCTTCTTTCTTTAATTATTGGAGTCACACTAGGTGGGCAGAGATGCGCATTCCTAAGATGCCCAGTTAATTATTTATTATTTTATTATTTTAAAATTAAATAAAGGGGGTCCAAAAGATAAAGACAAAGGAGCAAAATTTAATGGAATATCTTCTGCCTACCTTTTTTCACTTGACTAGACTACCCTTCAAAGCCTCCAACCTTCAGTAAACTTCCTGAGTGAGTTCCCCACTCAAAAAACTTTCTAACATGACCAAACCGATTAACCCCATTATTCTAAACCAATTCACATCTTTGCTTAACTAAATAGTCTAAATATCGTATGAGTGTGGTGATTTTGGGACACTCACTCCTGCACCTATGGGCCATGCACTTGATAGTTTATTGCTCAAAATTAAATCAAATGACGATCATGGTAAAGAGGGTCATTGATCTTTTTTTATTTAATGGTTAAGAGTTCAAATATCTCTTAACTCCTTGCGACAAAAGCGAGATTTTGAGAGTATCAAACCTATATAATGAAAGGTTTCTAATAATTAATCTCAAAAGACGGACGGGTGATCCTTTTCACTAACATGGTTGCTCTTTCAAAAGGTGCAATTTTTTTTTCTTCTCTTTGATAAATATAAATAAGAAGGGAAATTAGGTGACTTCAAGTGTAGTATGGTTGTTACATGACTAATTTTGTTGTGTAGTTGAAAGAAACACTAGATTTCATTAAGTTTCTAAGGCGTATCTAGATAATGTTCTAAATTTGCGTAGCATAAGCGCAACCATCGTGATCCACTAATTTTAATAAGATGATGTTCAAAACTCTAGTTTAATAAGACGTACAAACACGTAACGTATGAGCTCAAGACATTTCACTGTAGTAACTCATGGTCAAGGATGGGATTAAATTAAATTTTTATTTACTATAACTGAGATATACCTCCATTGATTTTTTTTAAATTTTTTTTAAAGGTTGGATTTGGTGATACCACATGCATAGTCATTGATTGGAAATTAAGATTTTAGAACCAATATTCTTGACTTGGCTTGGATAAAAACAAGGGGCAAGGGGTCCAAAAAACTGTGGCTCCAAATAGGTAAATCAAAGAAGTTATGAATGGATGGGGGGGTAATATAGTCGAAATGGGGGAATTTTTTGGTATAAATTTATGAAAAGAAGAAATGCACCTTAGGGAACAACGAAAAGAGTTTTGGCCTCAAGTCATTAGTGGGACTTTTCGGCTATCTCCCTTAGCTTTAATCGAAGCCTACTTTTGCCGACCTCGTTAATGGCGACACCTACTCAAACATCAGATATCACGCACCTCATAATGACCGTTTTACCCTTTCTCTTTCAAGTAACCAAAAGTGCCCAAAGTACCGTTCGTATGGAACCAGCTACAGAGGTACTTTTTTTTATATTTTTAATAAGCAATTCAATAGATAGAAGAAAGCAAGGCCATACTTCTAATCCCTTCATCTCTGTTAGCCAAGATAACATTATCTAATAAGGAGGTGATTGGGATGAAACCTAAATCAATTACAATGAGCTGACCATTGAGCCAAAGAATGGGCTGCTTTGTTAGCCAATCGGGGAACACGTCTATCTACCCGCATGAATAAACCATCTAACAAAACTTTAGCATAAGATATGACGGCCAAAATAGCCCAATCAGGAAGAAGGCTCCAATCAACCAGGGGTCCATCACGATAGAAGCATCTCCTTCTACAATAACCCCTGTTAAACCCAACTTGTTGATTTCATTCAATCCCAAACAAACAACTTTGGCTTCAACCACTTGAGACTCAAGGGGGCCTTTCAAACTGGTCCATACAAAAAAGAATACTCCATTGAAATCCCTCACAATGACACTCAACACCGAAAAAGATGGACGGATAACAACTTCAATATTAAGCTACAGGGGTACTTGCGTAAACCCAATTTGCCCCCATTCATGTAGTGAGAATTTCCGGCAATAATGACGAGATGGGGACCATTTTGCCTCGCCGAAGGCAATTTTGCCGCGGATTTACGACGTCGTTTAGAATTTCCCATTACAATACGGCGTCCTTTACGATATCTACGACGCTCACAGTGACCGTGAGACTGGCTCACTGGCAAGTGGCAACATCACAAAAGCAAAAGGGAAAATTTCCCAGAAAAGAAGGGATGGCTTCTCCTTAATGAGAGGAATGACCCACCATACCATTTTGCCATATATGTCTGAATACAGCTCTTAGCCGCCGCCGCCGCCGCCCCTCCTCCCCCCCCCCCCCCCCCCCCCCCCCCCCAAAAAAAAAACAATAATATATATATATATATATATATATATATATATGTAGTGAAAAAATATGGTAAACTCCCACTGATGAAGGTGATGAACTGATCACTCCAAAACCAATTTTGAAAAATTAGTATCTTTGACGAATAATTATATAAAGAAAAAGGCGACCATAATAATAATTGTTTTTTACTAACAAATAGAACGATTTCCCCCTAACTATTATTACAGAAAATGGCAAATTTGGTTCATTACCTGCCGATTATAATCTACCCATATATACATATATAGGATGGCGGCCAGGTGAGTACGTGCTGAACATATTCTTAACTGACTTCATGAATTTTTCATTCACTTCTATTAAGGATGACACGCGCTCTGTATCATGCACATATGCCTAAAATTGAAGAGAGAAAGAGATATACATATTATATATATATATATATATATATATATATAGAGGTGCATCAATATTGATGATGGCTTCCTTCAAAGAAAGCTAACTGATCGATCGATCATGATAATTCAGAACTACCCATTTTTACATTGTAAAAGGGTAAATATACACAGAAGAAGAAGAAGAAGAAGAAGAAGAAGAAGAAGACTGACCAAAAAAGAGAACTTTTATAGAGACGAAGCAAAACTAAACCCACCTTTTTTTTTCCTTCATTTTCCTTGACTTTCCTTCAATATTTATTGGCTCCAAACATTCCAAATCCTTTCTCCGATGAGGCTGACAAGCTTCCTCACCGATCCCTTCTCTCCCCCTTCCTCAACATCATCATCACCACAGCCCTCCTCACCACAGCCACCACCACTTCCACCACCCGTTTCCTCCACCGATTCCGACTCACCGGGCTCATCCCGCCCAATCCCCATCTCATCCCGCTTCAACTCACCCGACCCATTATTACACCCTCTCTTCCTCCTCTCTTTCCTGTTCTTCATACTCTTGTTACTCTGCACCAACAACCCATCCTCAAAAGCATCAATAATCTCATGTATCACTTGCCGATTCGGCGACGAGTCCCATCGAACCCAGTAACTCATGTAACACCTGAAACAGCTACAATTAAACAAAGGAGGATGCTCTCCACCCTTCCCACCACTAAGACTCTTCTGGGTATTATTCTTCCGGTGGCCGGAGATGTTTCCGGCGCTATTAGAGCATGACAAAAGATAAGCCAACACCTCTCTGTCTTCCGGCGAGAGAACCGCCGTGAGGGTCAAAATAGTGGCTGGAAGAAAGGCAAGTTGATCGGAGATGAAGGGCGGTGATGGGTGGACCGTCCCCTTGCGATAGAGTTTCTTCATGGCTAGGGTTTTTCTTTGGCTTGTGGGTTGGACTGAGAGATTGCAACCTTTGAACTTTGAAGGGTCGCTGAGGCTATCTAGAGAAGTAGAGATAGAGAGAGGGTGGCAACTGGCATCGAAGTTGGTGACGTATTTCTGGGGGCAATGTAGCCTCGGGGAGCGTTCGCATGCGACGCGGTACCTTTTGGAACATGTGGGAATAGTGTTAGAGTGAGTGAATCAGTGAATCGTATCCGTTGGTTCAGTGAATCAGTAGCAGCAAAGTGATGTGATGGGACCTAGTGACCTACACATGATGGGTCTCACTCACACTGCGCCCAATCATTATTGTGGAGGGCAGGTGGTGCGATTGGTAGGGCTTGGTCCAATCTCATGCTGTCGATGGACCTGTACTGGTTCTTCCAGCTTTGGCCCTATATTGAATTTCATGAAATAAAATTCACTTCTGAATTCTGATTGTTTCCCCTTCATTGGACTTTAAATTTTTTCAGAGGGGTATCTAAATCCGCGGCCTCATTAAACTACTGTATCATTTTTATTTTGATCATTTGCACTCTTTAATTACGGGTTCCAAAAAAAAAAAAAATAATAATAATAATTTTGTTATAAAAAATTATTGACACTTAAGCCGTGTTTGTTTGGTTGAAATGAAATGGAATCACATTCCAATGCATTTCAAACAACGTGTTTGGATGAGATAATTAAATAGGAATGAAATCAAATAGTAGTAATAAATTATAATGATATTTATTTCATAATGTTTATTTCAATCTTATTCCATTCTAGATTATTTTAAACATGAAGTCAGATTCCATTCCTATCCATTTTATTCCAACCAAACAAACCAGGGTTAATGGAATGACAACCCAGATGGACCGAGTAAGTTTTTTTAGATTAAAAAATGTTAGGGGGCGAAGTTGTCTAAACTTACATGGTTATTCTTAGTTGGGCTTTTTCAAAATTTGGATAACAAGCCTATTAGTGCTGCTTGCAAATGATATTGCTTTTTTTTTTTATTTATTGTTGAGTTCTCATAAACTATATATGGGGCAATTTGTATGGAACAAAAACATATTAGTACCGATTTTTCGGCTAAATCCCAACCCCTTCTGTCAAAATCCAAGCTATTAAATAGAAATAAATATATTTTTTTTTAAAAAATAAAATTGGAATCTCATGAAATTGACAATATTATCCCATCTCATAATGCAAATCCCATCCAGAAAGATAAAGGTATCCTGGTAGGGCCTTTTTATTTTAACCTCACATTTATTTAATTGATGAGCATGAAAATGGATTTCGACCTAAAGCCTTCCAGTATACACAAATGAAGACTCTTACCACCTTTAATCTAGGGGCATCTCTGTAGGCCCATTTGAATCTTAAAAGTAGCAGCGTCCTGGTGATAATATCCCCTACGTGATGATTCCAAAAGGGGAACGGCTATTGCAACCCCCCATTCCTATAAGCCCACCCCATATTCTTTAGGTTTTTAAGGTTTTATGCAAAATATAAAAAGTTTTTATGAAAACCGGTTATGACGTTCACTAGAAAACATCATTTTGAACAACTTTGCAGAAGAAAGTTTTTCTAAAATCTATGATTTAGGTGGACTTTTTGGCAAAAAATGAAATAAAGGTTATAAATGGCTAAAAAGTATATTTAAATGATAGATTTTGGAAAAACTTTCTCCTACAAAATTGTTCAAAATGATGTTTTTTAGTGGACATCACGGCCGATTTTCATAAAAACATTTTATATTTTGCATAAAACCTTAAAAACCTAAAAGATGGGGTGAGCTTATAGGAATTGGGGGTTGTAATAGCCGTTCCCTTCCAAAAGCCTGAACTTTTGGACCTGGTCGGAAAGCTCAAGCCCTGAACCCATTGAATTTAGGGATGCTTCCAATTTTCCTTCGCTTCAAGGTCAATTCCTATGGGGTTGTTCGGTCACGAAACTATTGAGACAAAAAAAATTTGTATGATACTAGTAAAGGATGCTCTTAAACAAGGTTTATCCATGGTTATTCTTGAAAGGCATGCTTCCCTTGTTTTTGATTTTCTCATTGATTAGTCCATTGTTCTTTCTTGGGAGTTTGCTTCTCCATCTTTTGAGGCTGAGGATTGGTTATCTAAGTTTTCTATGTGGTCTGTTAGACATGTTTTTAGAGAGCTAATAAGTCGGCTCATCAATTAGCCCCTCTCGGCTACTAATTGTAAGTATTTTGGCTTCATCCCTACCTCTCAAATCTCTCCATCAATGTTATCTGTAGATCTGATAACTGAGGATGGGCGCACCATGTAACCTCTTCTTCTTCTTCCTTTATACAATTCTTATGCCAACTCCGAAATAGCCTCATTTATGACTGAATGGAAAATGCCACACCCACATGAAGAAGAAAAAATAACAAAATAAAATGCCAAATCTACATAGAAAAATGAAAAAAAAAAAAAAAAAATGGTTGTGAAATATAGGATGAATGCCTTAGTGGACCCATCCCCTGATCATCACATCATGTGCTGTGCATGGGATTGGAAGGGGGCCAGTGGGTTGGGGCCTTGCGGACCATTTCTGAGTGTGAGTGCCTTTAATCGATGCACTTAATTTCAATCATTAAATTCGACGTTTGAGAATTATTGAAGGGCATGAATGAAAGGTGTTTAAACTTTTGAAAAAAAAAAGGGGATAAAAACAAGTTCTAGAGTGCAAATAGAGGAAAAATAAAGAAAAAAAAGAAGATAATTTCATATAATGAAACGATGAAATCCTAACCCAGGTTGATTTTAAATAATGACTCTGCCATTGAAGTTGCAAATCATTATTTTACCTTGGTCACTGATAGAGTATGTGATCTAGGCCATTTACCTTGCACGCCAAAAGACGCCGTGAAAGTATGTGAAGTACATAACCTAATGCTAATGCATGACATGCATAATGCATTGCGACCCACATGCTTCAGCAAGACAAGTCTGGAGCCATTTTAGTAGATGGAGACAAGAGTACGGAAGGAGGACAGTCACGGCTAGCTATCAACCTATGACAATGCTGAAAACGCCCCATCAATTAGTTAAACCTCTGCTCATTTCTCCATGTATTACATTGTTCACGAACTTGCTATGGGAAGACCCGTTGGACTCCCCAATATTGTGATCTTAACTGTGGCATCTTCAGCATTTTAAAGAAAAGGATACACGTACGTTGCACAAGGGTTTCCTAAGCTGAAACTTTGTGTGTATCCTTGACATGGAAAACTGGGTAACATCGATGCCAATAAAGAAAGGCACCATGCTTGGTCTCAAATTTAATACGGGTCAACTAGCAGCACTCTCAAATTTAATTAGGGAGACACTATTAGCATTCCCGCGAGGGATGGTGTTTTTTTCTTTTTGATGGGGAGCATGGAAGATAGAAAAACCTTGCGCAGGAGCAGCCTTCGTTCTTTGAGTACTGATGGAGGTTACACTCTGGCTTGGGAGGTTAAAATCATTACAAGCTGCTGCTCCTCTTCATGCCGAAGCCAGTGCTAATAACCTTTGCTGTACCTGTACAATGCAGTGAAAACTTCTGGGCTTTCGCATAGTTACATCTTGGATGGATCACCCAGCTTCTTTTGACACCACTTATCCAAGGCGGATTCATCTGTCAGCCATCTTGTCACATGTGTATGTCAAGATCTTCAAGTGTCCAATACCAGTTAAGTATGGACTTGGTCGTGTGTGTGTGTGTATGGATTCTTGAGCATCCTTCCCTTGCAAGAAGCCGACATATATTCAAGGGTGAGCTCTACCCTTGGGTCCGTATCGACTTTGTAAAAGGCCCAGTATTGTTATCCAGGGATTTCTTGTTGGGTCCATGATTTGCAATGTGAAAAGGAGGAAATAGAAATCTAGTTCAGAGACCCCACCTTAATAATAAAATGAATTGAAATACATTGGATGTGCAATGTATTGAGTGGATTCTTCATCATTTCGAGTCTTCGGGTGAGAGGTAGCACACCATCAGACATGGCTGAAGCTCTAACAGCTTTCTTTCTACGAAAATTAGGTGACCAGCTCATACAAGAAGGAGAGATACTCTCTGGAGTCCAAGAAGACATCGAATGGATCAAGCGTGAGCTTCAAGCCATGGTAGCCTTCCTGAAGGATGCAGATCGGAGGCAACAGAAGGAAGACCGCATCAAAACTTGGGTTGGGGAGGTGAGGGATTTGGTTTATGATGCTGAAGACATCATCGATGAGTTTGTGATTCAAATGGATGCACACCGTTGGAATATTTTTAAATACTTCCAAGTAAGACATCGAGTCAGTACTCGAATTAAGAAGATTAAGAGAGACGTCAAAGAAATTAAGGGAAGGAGGGACCGGTATGGTTTTCATGTTGTGCAAGAGAACGCTCCTCCAACAAGCAGCTGCTCCTCATCTAGAGGACCCGGTGCGACTTCTCCTTTCATCCAGGAGGATGACATCGTGGGAATTGAGGATGATGTTGAACAAATATCCAAGTTGTTACTAGAGAGGGAATCGCGTCAGGCGGGTGATTTCAGTGTTTGGTATGGGTGGTTTGGGGAAAAGTTAAAAGCTCGTTTTGATTGTCACTCTTGGGTTTTTGTATCACAATCCTCTGATTCAAGGGATGTTCTGAGAAACGTCTTGTTCGGGTTCAAAGCAAGCAAAGGTGAACCAGCTTTAGATGTGATGGATGCCATGGACGAGGGACGGTTGCAAGAGAGGACCTATCACTACCTGCAGGACAAGGAATACTTGCTCGTACTTGATGATGTATGGGATGCTCGAGTTTGGGAAGAATTGAAGCATGCCTTACCTCGCGAAAGAGGTCAAATACTGCTCACAACTAGGGTAACTACAGCTTCACCTGTTGAAGAAAATACTTACGTTTACAATCTTCAACCTCTATCCGATGAGTTAGCTTGGGGCATTTTCTGCAAAAAAGCATTTCGGGGCAAGAAAACTTGTCCTGAAGATTTAAAAGAATTTGCAGAGGCTATTGTAAGAAGGTGTGGTGGGTTACCACTCGCAATCGTAGCCATTGGAGGTCTCTTGTTGAGCAAGAACACAAATCTACCAGAATGGCAGTTTGTTCTTAACACTCTCGATTGGGAACTAAACCACAGCAGTGACCTTGAGCGGCTAAACACAACTGTTGTTGTTGAGTTACAATCACCTTCCATTTTACCTGAAGTATTGTTTCTTATATACTGCTCTGTTCCCTGAAGATTATGAGATTGGAAGGAAGAGGTTGATTCGAATGTGGGTTGCAGAAGGCTTTGTCAACAAAAATTCAAGACAGACAGACGAGGAAGCTGCAAATCATTATTTTACACAGCTCGTTGATAGGAGTATGATCCAAGCCGTTACCTTGTTCGCCAGAGATGTCGTGAAAGCATGTAAAATACATGACCTCATGCGTGACATTACAACCCACATGATTAAGCAAGAGAAGTTTGGAGACATTTTAGAAGATGGGAAAAAGCACATTGAAGAAAGACAGCGTCGGCTATCAATCTGTGACAATGCTCAAAATGTCCCATCAAACATGAGTAAGTTGAATCTACGCTCATTTCTTATGTTCAGAATATCTGAATTGTCATCTTCTGCCTTGAAGAAAATATTTGCAGAGCTTAAACTAGTAAGGGTATTGGATTTACAAGGAGTTCCAATAAAGCACTTGCCAAAAGAAGTTGGATACTTGATTCATTTGCGGTACTTAGACTTGAGAGGCACATTGATTGAAAATCTTCCAAGGTCACTGAAGAATCTGCGAAATCTTCAAAGCTTTGGATGTCAGAAACACAAACGTAAGAAGTTTACCAGCCGGTATCAACATGCTTCAACAGCTGAGACATCTTCATATGACAAGCTTCTGTGACAGGGATAAAGGTTTCTTGAAGATGCCTAAGGGAAGAATAGGTTTTACAAGCCTCCAAACACTATCAGGCGTAGAATCCGATGAAGATCTGGTGAAAGAACTAAAAAGCTTAACCAACTTGAGGAAATTATACATTGGCAGAATGACATGGGCAAACAGCAAAGAATTCTGTGTTTCCCTCGGAGAGATGAGGAACTTAAGATCCTTGGCGATAATCAGTGAGGATCCACTTGAACTACAATTAGAATCTCTCTCAAAGCCCCCAGCATATTTGCAGAAATTAAAACTGCAACTGTCTATGAGTAGGTTGCCAAAATGGATTGATTCTCTAAATTGTCTCCATACGTTATATTTGTTCAAGAACTTGCTCCAAGAAGACCCATTCCCCATCCTCCAACGACTCCCCAGCCTCGTGGTCTTAACTATGGCATCTTCAGCCTTTCTAAGCGGGCCTATATATTGCACTGCACAAGGGTTTCTGAAGTTGAAACTACTGCGGATCCTTGACATGGAAAACTGGCTGAAATGGATGCCAATAGAGGAAGGCACCATGCCAAGTCTCCAGTATCTTCTGATTGCAAATTGTCCAAAGCTAACACGGTTACCTGAAGGCTTTCATCACCTTAGAGCCCTTCAAGATCTCACCCTAATGGGGATGTCTACCAACTTCTCATACAGGTTAGATGGAGCTGATCTTTGGAAAGTTTCTCATGTTCGGGAGGTTACAATGACACAACTTGGGAGTAAATTCGTCTGGAGAAAGTCCCAGTAGTAACCCTTTTTTTTTTTTTTTTTAAATATTTTATGGTAACAGCCTTTTTGTTTTCAAGGGAATAGCACTCGTTGTAAATCCTCAGAAGACTTCCATGTGCACATTGTTATTGAATGAAAAACAAGTCAATCCTACTTCAGCACCCAGAACCTTTAAATTCTGAACGAACTCACTAAGGAATGGAAAGATTAAAAACCAGATAAGCTTATTGACTTCAAAAGTAATCAGCAGTTAGCTTTAAAGCACAGCTGCAGTGGATATGACAGCTAAGATACAGATCACAATATAACTGCACTAGAGAGCCACAGCTGGTTGATATAATCCTATTAAACTGATCTCTAACATTATTTTTCCTGATAGAGATTGAGATAATAAATTTTCTGTTTTAAGTATTCTAGTTCACATTTTGTCTTGAAAACCCATATACTATTTTTATTTTTGATGGGTAAGGTGAATTTAACTATCTAATAGCCAGCTCAGCTAACAATCTGCCAATATGTTAGTCAACCAGATTTGGAGTATTGAAAATCACCAGGCTGGAGACGAAATTTCAATTGAATTATGAATGATGATTATCATTCCTTTTTAATTTTAAAGTAAT
Organism: Liquidambar formosana; assembly: GCA_039720395.1. Lineage (NCBI taxonomy): Eukaryota > Viridiplantae > Streptophyta > Magnoliopsida > Saxifragales > Altingiaceae > Liquidambar > Liquidambar formosana. Next base: position 1,609,162 of record CM077835.1, on the reverse strand, counting down.
GATCTTGCAATGCTTAGGGTGATTTAAATTTATAAAGGCATTAGGTGGTCCACAATAGGTTTACACTTTTCTCTCTCTTAATTTTAAGTCCCCCTTTTTCAGTTCACACTACACACAAACGTGCGCACACACTTTCTTACCCATGTTGGGGAACGGTGATGCTGAAGAATTGACAACTTTTCCGGATTCTTATTTCTTGTGACAGTTCTAAGTTTCAGTGTCACAGTTTTAAGTGTCCTGGTATGGTTGGAGTATATGGGATCTGACAATCTGTGGAGTTAGAGAAGCATCTCAAGATTCCCGGCCAGAATTTGTATAAAATGGTTTTTGATTTGAAAACTTCCAGGCGCTTTTTATAGTATATCTCTCTTCTTTGAATGTAAAAAGTGTATGATACGCCTGTATGTGTACACCAACCTGAAACAGTATCAGGAGTCCAAAGCTTGAAAGGATGGCAAGATGCTTCATAGCTTGTATCTCATCCATTTCTCAATGTGGTATGGCATGAAGAAATTAGCAGGCTAGAGTCTATTTGGGTAAATCAACTTAGAATCTATGTTTTCTTCATATATTGAGAAGTCAAGAGAATGCTACAATACAAGAAAAAGTGAACAATGTCAAAAGGGTTCTCACTTCTTCTCACTGAGTTACATTTACCATAACATGCAGGACATCTAATAAGGTTGAGTTTCACCCATGTTTGATGATAACAATCAAAATGCAAGGACCTCCAATAATAAGCAAATGGCAATCTCAGTATACCCAAACCTCTAGGAAGGACTATTCAAACGAGTCTTGATCCATGATTCCAGGTACCGCAGCTCCTCGTTGCTTATTGAATGGCCAAGACCCGGATAAGCCTACAACAAAGCTTTTCAGAAGCGGAATACAAATTCATGAAGCAGTTTGAGAAAGCATAACATACAATACCTTAAACTCGCAACTCATGCCAACTTTCTCAAGGAAAGGGGGCCCAGCTTGTCCAGCTTCAAACAATACTGTTCTGTCAGCTATACCATGAGACCATAGAATAGGTGTCTGCACATAAGTTCAGATCTCAGATCCTTAAACATGCAAAAAAAAAAAAAAAAAGACTCCAAAAAGGCAGAATAGATTACAAGTATGTCCAGGAGGAAGAAATAAATATCTTCGATTTCAAATCAAGGTAACGATATGCTTATTAGCTCTTATGCATAGCTAGAATAAAATTTTGAGGTCTTCCTGTCTACTGACTCTCGTGCACTGATGTGTGTGTGTGGGTTTGTGTGGCTCTATCTGTGTGTGTGTGACATTATTATTTAAATGGATTTTGACATCAATTGAAAAATGAGTAATGACATCAACAAACATCTCAATATAAAAATAGCACATCGATGATATCATCAAATATATAAATAGTTTTAAAAATATATACACCATACCAGTAGATATTGTGACATGTTGAAGAAATAATATGATAATTTAATATCAATGTTTCTTCAAGATATTGATTTTTCACTGAAACAACCTCTAGATTCTAGGGCTTCTCAGAAATTTGAACTTTGCCAGCATAGTAGGTTTGTCAATCATGACAATCAACTTTGTACTTAACTATTTGATTAGTTGAGCCTTCTATGCGCCATCGTCCCCAAATCCCTATCCTAGTCCCACCCAACACCAAAATGAGGTTTATGCTTTTATTTCTTTGATTTATTTGTACTAATAAACCTGTCGGTTTCTAACCAATCCCAACTATATAGTCACAACCACTGAAATATCAGGACAAAGATGCAATAGAGTGAAATCAGAGAGAGTGGTTAGGCTTAGAGATGACTTTGGGAATAGATGTTCCACGTTGGACAGTGGTGAGTAATACAGATTCTGCATGTGGCCATGCTGTTTTTTGACCATTTTAAAAAGGATAGCTAAATTTTTATTAGCTTATGCATGGAAACGGAGAGGCAGTAAGACAAACACATTCTTCCTGAAAATAAAACAAAAAAATAAAATGTTTTTATAAAACAAAGACCAGACAGAAAAAGTGTAATAGAAGAGAACGGAAAGAAGTACCTTTTTTGCATCTGGTGGGATTTGTTCTATTATAGATGAATTAAAAGGAACCCAACCGCTAAAGACCGCAGCCTCCTCCAAGAGTTCTTGGGTACAGCAACACACTTGCCAATGTCAAGGCACCTGCAAAACTCATTACGGTATGCCGGTTACCAGCAGGAATGAGAATGTTGCTGCAAGGATGTTTTTGTGTTTAGAGAGAGAGAGAGAGAGACCTCCTTGACTAAATCCACATACAAATATGTTATTAGGATTTGTGCCCACAGCTAACTCCTTGTCTATCATTGCATGCACATTCTGAACTGCTTTAAGCACGCCATTTTCATCTTTTGGAGAATCCTGATGCATATTAAAAACAAATCTAATCATAGAATTGTACAGTGTCAAAGGCAACTCATACCATCTTGGAGATTCCTGGAGTGCTTGCCATGTCATTTCAACTACAGAGAGTATTAAAGAAAATTATAAAGTTATCATAACCAATGGTCTCATAAAATATCCATTAGGCCATGGTCAAATGGTGACTTGTTATAGGAAACCAGACATCCTAGAGATCCAATTTTCAATATTTAAATTTAAAAAAAAAAATAAATAAATAAAAAATCAACGTCTAACATGGAAGTTGAAAAGGCATCAACACATGATACTTTCCACGGGACACCAATTTAGAACAAACAACTAATGATCAGTCGATCATCAAAGAGTGGACATTAGTCTTAAAGATTTAATGGGTGCAACAATTAAATGATTAGATACATTTTGGCGCCATATGTGTGGGTAAACTGTAGGGATTCACACCTACAGAGAATTTTGTTATTCAAACTGAAAAAGAGAAGAATTAAGTGGCCTTAGCAAGACAATAGCAGAGGGCAGTAATTTAGTCAAAAAATGGTAGTTATGATTTTCAAATAGCAACATTTTATTTGATAGGATGATTCATGGATTCACCGCATAATACTGTGTCAGAAGATTAAGGTATTCCTGACACAAGGTTGCATGACTGAACCACAATTTGTATTGGCTGAGTCTTACTCTTGCCGAGACTACTAGTACACTCAACCATGCATATATACATGTCAAGACACTCGAAGTTGTTGTCAATCAAAAGAAAGAGCCGAGACATCTTGAAGCACTATGAGATTAGCTCATCACAAAAACTATTATATAAAGAAAGTAGGTAGCTCATAATTCAGAACTAAATTCCCATCACTATATATAAAACATAATTGGCTCTCTTCAAACAGATATCAACTTCATACAATAATCTTCGTCAACATCTTTCATACCAACAAACGTCTATTAAAAAGTCCAATTCACCCCTTAAATTTGGTATCTCAATGTAACTAGGTATGATTATCATCCGATAACAAGCATATGCCTATAATGAAAGTCAGAAGATTGAGGATCTAATTAACATGATATAAAAAAGGAATAGAAATATAACTCACAGCCGTTACAGGAATCTCATGAATGTCAAACCATGAAGGCATCACAGCACCATCTGCAAGGAGAAGCACAGTCAGTATACTCCATGGTCTCGTGCAAAGAGAATATTCATAACATTGTCACCAGCAAGAAATATTTTGGTATCTCATAGTCCGGGTCAAGATACGCTTTCCTGCACAATAGTATTGCCTATAGAAGCATCTCAGAATTGCTGAACCAACAACATTGGCTAAGAGTACAAGACCCTTGGAGAACCTATCAAGGATTTGTGTTCCCCACAATGGACACAAAGATAATGAAGGAAGATGCATCATACGATCATTGAACGTGGCAAGATTATTGTAACAGGTCCAAAATGCCCATTTGATTTCTAATCCAAGATCAAATGATTTAATAGGATACAATTATGAGGTTCAATGGATTTTGAACGAGTCAGTGGGGTTTCTAACAGTGCTAAGATGACTCTATATAATTTTCTTCACATCTGTTTAAAATAAGAAACCTTAAGGATTTTAATGACCAACTTGTCTCAATTTTATTATAGCGATTTCTCTGTCCTAGACAGCCAATTTGTGTATTCATATGCTACGTTCAACACAGTGGATTCAATCAATCTCCGTGGGAACTTAAACACCCTCTAATATAATGGAACATTAAAGCTATTAAGATGACAAAAATGGAGTACTTACGATAATCTACTTAATAGGTATACTTAGTGGAAAATGCTTGAATGTGTCATGCATACCACTAATAGTGGGAAAAGAAGGCGAATGACAACAACTTCCACTCTAGAAAATAGACAAATCTATACTTTCTGTGGGAAGAGTGTAATGAATAAGAAAAATTTGAAGCTTGAATCTACAATCTACATCAGTAAATAGTCATCAGGATCGAGGTGGTAGAAATACGAGAATCATCAACCGAAATCAAATGAAAACTTTATTTGTAGTTTATAATTAGCAGTTTATAATTATGGCCACCTCTTACTAAAATTTTTAAAAAATTGAAGTAAGAGTTGTGGATAAACAAACACCACTGATACTGGTACTTGTAATTTTTCATTCAATGTCATTATTAGATCATTGGTAGTTGTCTGTCTAATTGAATGTAATATATCATCTTTTTAAACCAGAAGCAATCAATCTGCCATATAAAAAATCAACATATTACAAGGCATATATTTTGCAATTTTTGTGCATCAAATGTCTAGAAAAGAGTAGCTGATATGCTTTTCCTCTCCCATTGTATTTTTCTCTCATTAGCTTTACAAATTAAACACTCCTTACAGTATCGTTTGAATAATAATCCAAAATAGTACCCCCAAAAAAAAAAAAAAAAACAATTAATTGCTTCGGTCAAGTGCTGAAGAGCTGGGTTTTCACTGATTGGCCCCACCATCAACTTTTAACTGAAACTGCAAGAATTTTAAGCAATGCATTCTAATGCAACCGACACATCCCCATAGATATCAAGCAACATTCAATTTTAATTCCATCAAATATCGTTCGATCACTTGGTTCTCACCCATAATCTGAATCTTCTCTACAATCCACGGGTTATTTCCAGCATATCACATTCATCTACAGATTATAAATTACAACCCAGAGAAAATTTTCTAACAAGACCCACAAATTAGCATGAAAATGCAAAACCCACATACATCCCCTCCCCAAACCCATGCCAAATAATTCACAAAACCCTTATTTATAGCCCGTAATTAAATGTACCTATTTGTACAATTTCATTCTAATCATCAAAACAAAGTCATTAACAGAACCAATTACAAAACAAAAGCAAAACCCAGAATGATAAAGCTTACAGTTGCAGGTGACAGGGTTCGAAGGAGCAGAAGGGAATGACCAGACGGTGTTTCTAAACTCCGGGGATGTGAATAAAGTCTTGATGGGCTCGTTAGCAGGGCCTGAGTCTCCCAACCCATGAAGCCACAGGACAAAGCTTCGAGCCATGAGGTCTCGACTTCGAGAATGATGGGTTGGGCTGAACGGATAGTATGAAGAAGACGGCGCTGCCCTGCGGTGATTGTAAGGAGAATGATTGGCTTTGTTAATAATGCAAGCTTCATCTCTGGTCATCCATGGTGTCCCTTGATTTTGTAAAACACGAAACTTGTCCTGCTCAGTCTGTTTGGACCAGTGAGTTATTGTACCCAGATCAGCAGCGAAGGTTATGCCCGCACCAGTTTAGGTTATTCCAACTTCAGATTAGGGGAGAAAACTGTTTGTTCCCTTACCACATTATTCTTGTCCTGAGTTGGGGTCGTCTAATCCTGAAAGCAAACAGGACTCCAGCTTTTTTTCAGTGCTCCATTGTTAGCCTGGCCCAGCCCACTTAATAGTGTTTTAAATTAATTAATGAACCAATTAGGCCTACTTCTACCAATGTTTGAATTTAAACTAATCCCATACAATATATGTTCCATTCATAAGCTCATGCATGTGGTCTTTCCAAAAGATTTTATATGCAGATCAATAAAAAGTGAAAAGGTGGCACTAGACTACAACTCTCCAAGGTCATCAGCATATATAATTGGAGAGCTAAATTGGCTTTTGACATATCTATGTTTAGTTCCCGTACCATAACAACATTCACTCATATTTTACATGTTGGTTTGCTCCGAGGGTGCCTTCATTCGTTTTGCTACAAGCTATCTCAATTTTTTTCCACTTATTTTAGAAACATAATCTACAAAACGTGCCACATTATTATATTTGAAAGAAATGCTAAAGCTACCAAATAGATCTATCAAGTGTCCATATGGTTTACAAACTAACGTAGCAATGATAAATCTATAATTAATAGAAAACTTAGGTTCTATTTAACCTTAAAGAAGGATAGTGAATGAATCCCCTAAAAATAATCAGGTGATGCTGCACATGATATTCATCACAGTGAGTCCATCCTACTAGTGTAAACTTAGGCCAAATTCTAGTTAAAATTACTCGCATTGGTCAATAAAAAATGACTGGAAAATTCCAATCAAACATAATGTTGAATGAGAGTAACCATCGAATTTCGATGATTCGGCCAATATCCCCTATAACCTTTACCCATTTTAAGACCTTCATCTGTATGGCCTACAAATAAATTCGTGGGCAGTGCCTCTTTGTGGTTCCAAAATCAATGGACCAAATTTGGGAAAGTCTCTGTGGCTTTCAGCTACAGAAAGACCCGCTCGATGTATGGAGAATCACCCCCCGAGTGTCACAATGCTAATCCAATGATCAATTACAGCATAATCAGCCATCCAAAAATACAGCCATTGCTGCCTACAAATAGACGAAAACTCTCCCAGCACCACAACGTTTTTCGAGCTTATCAGAAATGGCGACCTCCAAAGTTTTGGCCATCTGCATTGCAACCCTGCTTGTATGCTCGCTATCGGTCGAAACCACAGAGGCGCTGGGTACTACTGAATATGGAACCGTACACCAAGTCAATCATGAAAAGCAATCACCGGGTTCGTACAGTCCTGGGACGCCCGGGGCGAACCCTTATGAAAGAGACTGCGAAGAGTCGCAACGATGCAGGACGGGACATCCTTAATAAGGACAGTGCCATATGCTTCTACTTACATATTGGGAACATAGTAATATTGTAACGAGTTATTATTCTCCATTTTGGGTATTTAATAAGTTTTGCTGATGAGTTTTGGGTCTAGCGGCATGTTTCTATCCTAATTTTTTTTTTTTCCAAGTAACGAAGTGTCTAATTTGTCAGAACCCAACTAATCCCCGTTCTTCACGCTGGGTCATCACCCCATGAAATGGTTTAACGTCCAGGCTAATAGCCTGATTGGTGGCTGGTCAAGAGAGATTGGTTGGATATAGGATTTGCGGAAAAGGTTTTGGTTTCAATTCTATGTGAGTGCGTGTACCAGTATGTGTTCTCCTATTATTTGACAAAAAAATAAATGAAGATTTGATTGATTTGACCTAAATATTCAGTCTTAAGGTTTGTTTGATTTTATTTAATTTAGGATTTATATAAAAGATTGAATGTATGATTTTTTATAATTATAAATACGTAAATGTCGTAGGGTTAGAAATCAAAGGAATAATGAATTTTAATCGAGCAAAATGCTTGTAGGAGGTTTTGCCCCCTTTGAAGTGGGCTATTCTCTCCCTTATTACTTTATTTTATTTTATTTTGCATCAATTTAAGCTAGGAATGTTTCACAGTGCTAGGTTTTTAATTTGTAGTATAAGCTTTCAGCTTTCCAGGCAGTCTTTTTTTTTTTTTTTGGGTACGATTGGAGGGATTGAAACTTCTAACCTATCTTAATTCTACCCTTTAACCCATCCTCTCTCACCATTATGCCAGCCCCAATGACTTCTTCTAAGCAGTCTCTTTTAGCGCATATTTTTTTCTCCCAACCCAAATCTCTAGAAATCCAATTTCCCAAAAAACTCTAATAAATATGGGCTTTAATTATTAAATTTCAAACTCATTTAGCCCTCACTAGCTTGAGAGGTGATTATTACTATACCAACGTTAGTTAGTAGATTAATTCATACACTATTTTAAGGAGGGCAACTCTTCAATCTTTTTTAATAAGTGGCCTCTAATAATGCAACAAGAAGCAATGATAAAAAGATTAGCTTTAAGGTATTGCATCAATCCTTTGATGCCCTTTTTTTCTTTAATCTGTCTGGTCCAATGTTAGAAGTCTTGGTCTACTGCATGAGAAGGCATAGTTCCGAGTTTTAAGAGTAATAACTTTGTTTTTAAAATGAAGGTTGAGTCCATATCCAGCCCAGGACCAATTTGTATAAGCAAGTAGGCAAAAGTTAACAAAGTCAAAAGGATATCTCGCTTTCCATTTTTTTTCTTCTCCCCCACATCTCAAGTTGCAATTTTGAGAACATGCATATATCTTAGTTTCACCCATATTTAACAATAAAATAACAATCAAAATGCTAAGGACTTGGGAAAGAAACATCTGCTGGCAATCTCGTTATACCCAAACAGTCTACGAAGAAGCTTTCCAACAAGTCTTGATCCATGATTCCAAGTAAAGCCCACAAATTCGTATCAATGTTAGAAGTGGTATAGAAATTATTAAGCCTCCCTTCGAATCTTGAAAAGTTATGGAGAAAGAAAAAAAAAATGATCAAAATTACTTGAGTTAAATTTTTTATTTTATTTTTTATTATAGGCAAAGAAAAGAAATCATTCATAAACAATTTTAAATATATATATATATATATATATATATTTTTTTTTTTTTTTTTTTTTTTCAACTTTCCGAGATCCAAAATGAGCCTATGGGTATTGGGGTTTGAGAAAGTGTGACGTATAATAATACCTTAAACTCAGCAGCTTATGCCAGCTTTCCCAAAGAAATGGGGAACCTGCTTGTGCAGCTTCAGACAATACTTTTCTGTCTGCTAAGCCATGAGACCATAGAATAGGTGTCTGCGCGCACATAGGTTCTCATGCTCATATCAGATCCTTTCTAATTACTTTTTAATAGACTCGAAATGAAGATCTCCACCTTCAAGGGTAGAAGAGTTGGCAAGATGTTAAAATTGGAGATATGATAGGGCGGAGTCCGGAGTTATCTCCAATAGGACATCATGAGCCGTCGATGGTGATTGATCACCATGCATAACTACATAATGTGAGTAGGTTAATGGTAGTGAGTACATTGTGTATGAAGTGGGAACTGAACCCTCTCGAGAGTCTCCCTTCTTTTCCAAAAAAAAATAATAATAATAATAATAAAATTATTTGAGTAAATGGGGACACTTGCCCGGTTGCCCCCATAGGTCCCCACATGCCTGTGCCCCTGAGATCAAAGAGCTTATAGCCATCTGATCACCACACTCATCCAAATTTTAAGAGGGATGGCTTGCTACGAGGGCGTGCTGATTTGTTTTGCTAAGAGTTTTTTTTTTTTTTTTCCTTTCTTTTTTCTAATTATTTCGGGCATGCAATCAGAGACACTTGTCATATCATTATATTTAAGAAAATGTTAGAGTTATTGAATAAATCTACCTCCTTTGATTAGTTACTGCTATGGCAATGAAAAACTAAAAATTTATGTAAAGTGAATTTCATTTAAATTAGAACTGAAAAAAGATAATGAAATACCACGTCACGTGGTGAATTAATTTGTTAAACTAAACCGGTGATTATGAATGCCACATCACTCGAATGAAAAATCCCATGAGCATAACCGGAGATTATACTGCCACTCTAATTTTATCATAAAGAGTATATTCCATGGGCATATATTTTATTCAAAATTTTGTTAATAAGAGCGCCCCATACACCGATCAAGTATAACTGACACTATTTGATAAGAGAAAACATCATCAAACTTTGATCAAGACATAAATGGAAGAACTTGTCAAAATCGCCAACAAACTTTGGAAGCGTCAAGCATGCCCGTGAGGTTTGCGCACTCTGCAGTTTTCCAGCTTTCCAGTCATCACCCAAAGCTACCTGCTCAAACGGACTTCTAAGTATAGGCCTTTCACAAGTGTCACAATGAGCAAATCTAATGATCAAAGGAAACAGAAATATCATGAGTTCTTAGTTTTGAATAAACCTATGATTCTTCTTCTTCTTCTTTGTTTTTTTTTTTTTTTTTCTTTTAACGAACCTAGGATTCTATCATTCTTTAACCCACAGATGTTTTACATCTTTATTTATTTATTGTTCTTGTACGTGTTATCTACTTCTCTCTCTCTCTCTCTCTCTCTCTCTCTCTCTCACAAGATTGTGAGACATGATGACCCCCCCTCTCCCCCCCACCTGAAGATATAGTCCTGAATAGAGCTAGAGGATGAGAAAGAATTCGTGTGGAATAATGCTTTGTTGTGTAGTGGGATATCATGAAGAGCAACAACAGGAACATTGAATTACCAAAATCTGAACACTGTCGACTAAAATTGATTATCATCCATCCTAGTTTGAACTGAAAACAGAGAGAAAGAGAGAGAGGTTTAAGCCATCTGCTAGACACAGAATGACAAACAATACAATCTTTCTTAAAACAGTTAGGGATTGAGCAGCGACAGGTATAATTGAGCTTAGAGTTAGGCATATATGACATAACTCATAAGCCTCTTAAAGATACTTAGCATCTACCAAAAAGAGTAGGTGCATTCTAAGAAATGCACCAGAGATTACATGAATTGTCATGCATTAAGATGAAAATGAAGGAAGTAACAAGCAAACTACAGTCGTGGCAGACATAGATATCATCATATCAGTCATTGGTTCGAAATCACATTGCCCAAGCAGTGTCCAAGGACCTACAAGGTGCAGCAGGTAGCAGACTAACAGTGATTCACAATGAAAAACATATTTCACAAAATTCCAAACTCGTAGTATTACTTTCATTGCTTCTACAACAAAATATTGAGCCATTTGTCAGAATTCAAATTGTATGAGAAACTGGAAACCGAAGAGCATACATTGAAGTAAATAATTTAGTGAAAACATCTCATGAATGGTAACCACTAACCAGTGACACAAAAATAAATAGATCCTACCAAATATGTCAATTTTTTAATAGTACATTAGATGAGATAAACCTTCAGACATCAATAAAAAAGAGATCGGATGGCCATTTTAACCACTGAAGTTCAAAAAAGAGGTGACTCAGGCATCTTGCCAAATCCATCTATACTCCTAAAGAACCTCAAAACAATAGTAGAACAAACCTATGGACATCACAAGATACCCAATGACCTCATGCGATTCCCCAAATGATAAGTTGATGAAATACAAGAGAACCCTCTCTATATCCGTTAAAAAATACCCCGAAGGAATTGAACCATGTTCCAGATATTTCTCTTTCCTCTTCCAATCCTGCATAATGGACAAATCAACCAATTAAATAGAATTATATTATAAAACTTTTGAATATAAAAGGTAAGTTTGAAGATTTTAGTAAATAACATTAAACCTGGGGGATCTTATAGAAATGGAGAGATGCAGAAATTGTTCACCAAATTTACTCACAAATACTATATCATGCCTCCTCAAACTGCACCATGATATTCATCAATGGTTTGTCCCACCACATCCAACTGTGCAATGACGTATTCCAGCTTCTTGCAACATATCTCATTAGATATTCTAGAACTGTAATCACACTTCTCAAATGGACGGTACTCGCAGGCGCTTTTGATTTCTTCCCGCAGTGTCACTTGGATGTCCTGAATTTAAAAAAGAAGGCACAAAATACCATTTTGAGTCCTCAAACTTCAGTGGGACTAGGAAATGGTTAAGAGAGCCATTACAAAATCAACCCCAGCCTCAAACTCAAAGTAATGAGAAAAAATTGTAGCTCAGAGCGCACAAGATCACACTGTTGTGGTTACACCCCAAGTTCCCAGCCAAGCCATACACACCAACCCCCTCACTCATACACAGGCATGCATGCACACAATTTCTCATATATTATGGAGACCATCATAGCGATCGATAGAAAATGAAAGACAGATTTGGGACTTCAATTGGATTTGCTAAATCTATACAACACAACAGCAATAATCTAACCTTCATTTTAGATGCCGGAGTTTTTTCTTCTTTTGTGTGACCTCTTGTGTGTATTGGGGTAAGGGGATATTAGAAAAAATGAAAACCACAATGTGTAAGTCAACTACTGTAGATAAACAATTTCTATGGCTGATAACCATATTTTGAACTTTGGCCAATATTCAAAAGAATTCAATAAGGTTGTGTTTGGTTGAGGAAATTCTAAGCAAAGTTTGCCTATAAAACAGAATTTCCCAGTTTGCAAGAAGCAAATTCCGAGTTTGGATAGCTGGACTCAGAATTTCAAATTTTCAACTCGAAATTTGCAGGGCTCAAATTCCACCTAGAAATTTCACCTCTTTTTAGATGGAATTTGCCAAATTCTAATTAAGGGGGAATTGTGAAAAGTAAAACAACCACAAAGTCACCAACCATCGCCCCCCCCCAACATCAGGCACCACTCACACCACCCACTCCCATTCAAAAATTCCTACTTTCAAAAGTTCAGCCACATAAATAGCTTTACAATCATGACAGTTATAATTTCTGAACTTCGAAATTCCTTCATTTCAAAATATTTTTTTGATCAGCCTTCATTTCAAAATTCAATTCCTCATCCAAACACAGCCTATAATATTACATCCTCAATTTCAATCAACAACAACGCGCCATCGCAATTCTACCCCATCATGACTTATCAATCCAACGTCACAAGCATAATATCTCTATGCATAGATGTACAATCACATATAACTACGCGCAAAAAACGAAAGGAAGGTCGAAGGAAAGACAAAACCTTGATCAATTTCATGAATTCGCTGCAATGGTTGTTGACGATATCCTTCCTGGGACCAGCAGGGTTTGCGAGTTCATCCATCACACCTCCGGCGAGTTCCAAAACCCTAACGATTCTCTGTACAAATCAAAAATGAAAATTTTTCCCCGCTCTTAAATTTCCCCCGCAAAAAACAGAAAACCCTAACTATTTCTTAACATGGGATAGTTTTTTTTTTTTTTTTTTTACCTTCTCGACATTTTGGAGTCGTTGCAAGGAAGTGTTTTGGGTCTGTGAATCCATGGAGTTGCTTTGCGTTCAATAGCCCCAAAGATGGCTGAGCTCACTTCAAAAATAGCTGCTTCGCCGGCGTCGTCGCCGGTGGAGAGATTTATAGAGAATGGACCGCAAGAGGTAGAGAGTGCGTCAACGGTGAAGTTTGTAAAGGAAAAGGGCCGATTTCCAGACGGGTCCGGATTTGCTGCCGTAATGAGAAATTACATCACCCTGCTGCAGCATAGGAGATCATGACACGTAGATGGAGAAGCCATCTAACGGCTGAAGATAAAAGACTTTGTAAAACGACACGTGGATGGAGAATCCATCTGACGGTTGGTCAAACAGGAAAGGTAGAAAAAACCTGTACAGATTCTACCCATTGAACTCAAACCCCGGCCTGAGGTCAGTCGAGAACTCTCAGATCGAAATCGAGAAAGGTTGTCGAATCCATGGCTTCGAAGCTTCAAGCCCTCTGGAACCACCCAGCCGGCCCTAAAACCAGTGAGTTGACTCAGTCCCTCTCTCTACCTAACCTTCTACGGGAATCATTCCAGTGTTAGGTCGTTCAATTTCTGCGATATTATCGCTCAATAATGATCATATTCGAGATTTGGAATTTTTTTTTTCTTTTCTGCTTATATCATCTGCTACAGATATGAGTTGACTCATTTTTGCTGTGACGAGATCGGTTCCTATAAGGTTTTTTGGAATTCTGGTCTGTTATTTATTTTATTTTATTTTTTTTCTGTTTGGATGATTACTTGCTTGACATGTTTGAAAAGTTTTTAATTTATCGGAAATCATTAAATTCATGGTAGATGCTAAGTGGGAACGCAACCATGGTTATTAGTTTGTGAATGGATGGCGATTTGAGCTGAAATTTCTGATATTATTTGTCTGAATTTTGAGCTAAATTAATTGAAAGTTTGGTAATTTATCATAATCATTGAATTCATCAAAGATACTAAGGCGCAAATGTGGTCAATGGTTTGCAAATTGACTGTGATTTTCTCATTATACTCACTCTAATATTTGCGGGCCAAGTTCGCATTCTGAATCACTGAATTTAGGATTTCAGCAACCTTGAAATATTTGCCTTCTGTAGCCGGAATTTTGGATATATTTGTCCGAATTTTGAGCCAAATTTAAAAAATTGATAGGACATCTAAAAAGAAAATTTTTGAAGTTAAATTGTTCTTTGATTTGGCAAAGTTATCTGAATTTTATTGCCGAATTTTACCTCATTTTGAGTCAAGGTGGTTGCAAGAATCTGAATTTAGCCAACTGCTTGATGAGTTAGTACTCTATGGTGGATTGTTGAGCAACATATCAAATTTTAGGGAAGTGGTTTGATTGAGTGTTCCGTAGATAATTAACTATTTGTAGCTTTTGAGTAGGTATGAAGCTTCATATGATGGGAATTTGTCCTGAGGGGGTGGCAGCTCATTGTAGTCGAGCTGATACATCTTGAATCAAATGTGTAGAATTTTAAAGTTCAATGAAATGATAATACTAAAAATGTTGCATACAAAAAATGAGTTCAACTGGTTATTTGCTTGAGATCACTGTGCGTCAGATTTACATTTTGGAAGAGCAATGTTTAATGTTCTTGTTAATTAACTTACCTGTCATTGCAGTTCACTTCTGGGCACCAACTTTTAAATGGGGCATCAGCATAGCCAACATTGCTGACTTCTCTAAACCGCCTGAAAAACTTTCATATCCTCAGCAAATAGGTATGTGGTGTTGGATATTTCTGTAAATGCACTCTTACATATGTGCATTTATATGTTGTCCAACATCAAGTTACTATTATTTTTTTTGCTTGGCATATTATATTTTTCTTACTCTTATCATATGGTACCCAGCGGTTACATGTACTGGACTTGTCTGGTCACGCTACAGCACAGTGATCACTCCGGTACGTTAGATTATTGATATGATTGACTGTCTTTGGAGTTTAAAGATAAATCATTATTCAGTACCTATGCATTGTCATATAGCTTATTTGCAGCAAAGTTTTTACAACATTGGCACTTCATTTTGTCCTTTCCTTGGCACTTTCCTGATCCTTGTATAAGGCTAATTGTATGTTATGTTCAATTGCATCCTTCAAATAGTTGATGTGCTGAGTTGTAATAAAGAAATATATGAATTCAATCTTAATTTTCTCTTCTTAGGTCAAAGAATAACAAACAGAGTAATTTCATGTGATGATGAGTTTTGCTCGAGCCATGGTTTAGGTTTGTTCACAAATGGGCTCAGCTTTTTCTTTTCTCCCCCAGCTTTATTTGATATGTTCCTTATCTCCCCGAAGCCAAATCTACCCCCCTGCCTTCCCCCTCTCTCTCCTAACAGATTTTACAAAATCATGAATTTGTATGCTGGTAGAGCAGTTTCTTGTTCATTAGATATAATGGTAATGTCATCATCCACTCCAACTTTGTGAAAGATATTAGGGATATTGATCATATTTCCTTAAAGATAGGAAAGGGATTTTTTTTTTTCTTTTTAAACCTAATAACTTCTACAATGAATGTCATTTTCATTTCTGATGGTTGAATATGTACTCTATTGATTTTTTATGCCCTCAAATGGTTTTAAAATAAAATTTCCATGTGAAATTTATGTAATGGTGCATTTTGGCCATATTTTGGATGTAAGAGTAAGGGCCTACGTAGAACAAACAATTAGCTGAAGCGAATGGTTTGTGGGCAACATAACGATTTGGGGGACAAAATTGGTCAAGAAACTTGATTGGGAAGGCATCAGACCCCCACCCGCACCCCCTCTTCTCTCAAACATAAAAAATAAAAAATAAAGGGTAGAGTGCATTTCTTTGCTCTTGCTAGGTCTCTTCCCCACTTTGCATCTTATAGAGAAAGAATCTTCTTTTGTTTCACTCGTTGATTCTGCATAATGGAATTTCTTTGGGATGATATGTGCGCTTGATTTTAATTCTTGGTTATCTTATATTCTGGAATGCAGAAAAATTGGAACCTTTTTAGTGTCAATGTTGCAATGGCTGGGACAGGCATATACCAGCTTTCACGCAAAATTCAGTAAGTTGGTTCAAATTTCATGTAATCAGTTCTGTATGAAATTTTGGCAACAATGATGCAGTTCATCATTACTTCATTAGTATGGGGAAGGGAATATTGCCAAACTTCTGGTTAATGGCTTACTTTTTTAACAGGCCAATTAATCCCATACTTTTTGGTGAAAATTGGCCATCAATAGTATTGTTGACATTCTTAAAGGTTCCATTCAATCACACATGTTGGACTGTCTGCTAGCTGTTTAAAGGTTTATGGATGATTAAATGGCTTAGTCATTTTCCCCATCTTACATTGCCACCGAATGCTGCACATCCCGTGAGTCATTTTCTTAATACTTTCAACATTTTCAGGCAAGATTACTTTTCTGAGGCAGAAGCAGCAGTTGCAAAAGAATGATGACGAAACTTCCAAACATCCTTCGGTCCCGGGGCGATCAACCACGATCTTGCCTTCTCACCTTACAGTTAATTCAAGCTTTTGAACATGTTATTAATGCTCGTCTTCTCAGAAGGCTTTGAATGGTTTTGATTATTTTGTGTTGTGGAAACCTGTAACTGCTTTGAATGGAAGATTAGAATTTTAATCAAATGCTTCCATTTGTCATCAATTTTTTCACTTAATTCACAATGCCTTAAGCGAACCATTTCTAATCGCCAAAATCAGTCCGGTTATTAAAATCTATCAAGAGCCCTATGTAGCTTAGCCGTCAATAGTTTCAGCTGAAGGGTTCATGTAGAAATTCGGCTAAGTCCATACAGGCTTCTGATGGATGCTACCCTGCTCCATCGAGGTTGGTACTCACAGTGTGATGACGGGTGCTCATCAAGGTGTGATTTACAAATTGAATTCATGATGATAATTAGAGAGCTATGAAATCAGCTGCCTTATTTGCTAGCCTAAACACCTCCGAAACTCGAAAACCAGCTTGAACCTCCTCTCTCTCTCTCTCTCTCTCTCTCTCTCTCTTCACACACAATTATGGTCATTGCATACTATTTAATGTAGACTACTAACGAGGCATTTGGATCTTTAGTTAGATTAATCCTCACGTAATATTATTTTGTTCACTCTATTTTGATTAATTTTCAAAAAAAAAAAAAATTTATATTTCATATTTTATGGTTGAAATCTTTCAATTTTTGAAATGTAAGTAGCGTAACTAAGGTTAAGACGAATAAATGTTTAGCACACAGAATCAGTGGCATATGACAAGCCTCCTTCAACAAAATGGAGAGGGGAGAGGTGGCACCCAAACCGACAAAAAAAAAAAAATTGGAATCCAGATTCTTCCACCTTGAAGGACAAGACAATGAAACCAGAAATCCAGGATTAGTTTGTAAAATGAAATTCACTAAAATATCCTTTTTGGATCAACCTTGGAGGACAAGACAATGAAACCAAGAGTCCAGAATTAGTAATGTAAAATAAATGGACGAAAATTCCCTCTCCCTTCGTTTAAGAAAATGAACCGCTCAGCACAAATTTGGTGGGGTTCACGTCGTCAAAACAGTAGCATTTTTCTGCCACGGTGGCACTGCCACCGATCTCTCTTACTCCGTATTTCTCTAGACCCTCCTCTTCTTCTTCTTCTTCAGAAACAGCCATTAACGTTTCTCAGCAAAAAACCTTCTCAACGTTTCAAAAATGTTTGCTTGTAGGGTTTTGGCTCGCATGTCAGGAAGTAGCTTGAATCACTGTCGTGGGCTTCTCCTTTCTTCTCGTAATTTTCATTTTCTCTACGATTCTTCTAGCAAGGTAGAGCCTCCAAAAAGGCTCCTTTTATGGTTACCAGTTTATAGTTATTCATATTTGGTTATAATATTGTGATGAACTGCGGGTTTATGGGTTGGAAACTGTGGGCGTCACCTTTTGATATATTGAGTTTAAATATTCTTTGATAATATCACATGTTTTGATTAGTTTCTCTTTCTACTGGTTTTTTTTTTTTTTTTTGGTTTTTTAAATTTGTTTGCTTTTTGGGTAAACCATGCAAAACCCTTGAGTTGTAGGTCAGCTTCATAAAATTCCTGAACTTAAAGCTGAATAAATAACGTGAACTATTAAAATGTCACACTTTGCCCTTTGTCTCTTTCCCGATCAATTTTTAGACCATATGAGCATCAGGTGATGCCATTATACTAATATAATGCGTAGAATGGCCTTTTATAATCGTTTCACATCAAATTTAATGAAAATAGACCATAGATTTGATGGAAATTTAACAGATATGGGCATTAAATTTGACAGATAGGACAAAGTGTTATAGTTTAATAGTTCATGGGATTACCTATCCTTGGGTAGCCCAGTTGGTAAGGGCGAACTTGTGATTGTGTGGTTAGGTGCACGGTGTCAGGTTCAATTCCCCGTTAGGACAACCTAAGATTTAAGTGGGGGGCCGTGACGGTGGGTTGCTGCACTAGTCTTCCCGGGGGTTTAGGTTCTATGGATGGGTCCAAAGGGCCTGTTGTGGGATGGCTCCACTGTTAACAAAAATAAAAATAAAAATAAAAGTAGTTCATGGGATTACATGTTCAGTTTTTGAGTTGGGAGTTAGTGAAACTGGCCCTTAGTTCAAGTGGGGTTTCAAGTAATTTACCATTATTTTTTCTCTTTAGATTTCGCTTGTCTAAGGATATTACCTTTACCAAGCCTATTAATTTTGTATACCCATTTGAATGCTTTGGAAGTTATTGAGAAATGCAGAACATAATGTAAGTATGCTTGTGTTGAAATATGCTCTAGAAAACGATTTTCACCAAATTATTAAGGAAATTAGGAAATATTAGTCACATATAGATAATGGGTTTCAGAAAATTTACCATTTTCCATATTGTATTTCACAGCATAATACTGCCTGTCTTGCCAAAAAAATAATTTTGATAATACTATATTGGTTCGTCGAGACAGGAACATTAGTCGATTATTTAACACTTATAAGTAATATGTTCTAATGTGGAACTTTGGGACAACTGTGTTAAAAATCACAGCTTTTTTCTGCAGGTTTGCAGTTTGCATATGTTCTAGTTGTTGGTAGCATTTTAACTTGTTGACAGTTGCAGTGGTAACTTATATCTGTGTTTCTTCTTTTGGTATCAGTGTGTTCCTAGCCAGGTTAAATTGTTGTGCCATTCAGTCCATAATACGCCAATTGTTCAGAGGTTTGGAATATCGTCCTTTGCATCCCCTCAACCTTCTGAAAAGGAAAGTAATCAGTCTGGTGATGATAGTGGGACTTCTTTTGGGGACAATGGAACTTCTATAAATGTGGATTCTACAGAATCAAGTTCAGATGCCGCAGCTTTAATGGAATACGCAGGTCCTAGCTCAAAACTTTGAGCTTCCCTTTTTTGATTTTTTCAATAGGAGGAGTATACTAAGCGACCTGCATTTTCTGCTTCAGATTTATCAATTGATGATCTAGTAAAGCTTCTTGCGGAGAAGGACAATTTACTGAAGTTGGCGCTAAAAAAGTTAGAGGAAATGCGAGAGATATATAAGAGTAGAGAAGCAGAGTGGCAAGAGCTTATGGAGAGGACAAGACGTGAAGCAGAAAAGGAAAAAGAATATGCTATACAGGTTGGTGTCTTGTACTTGTAGATAACTGCTGCATTGCTTTCTCTAACTCGATTTTTGAATGTATGGTATACCATTGGTATGGTGTACATGAAACTCTTAATTTGCACCTAAAACACGTGTCTCAGGACTTTGCAAAGAGCATATTGGATGTTGCTGACAATCTGGAAAGGGCTTGTTCAGTTATTGAAGACAGGTTGAAGGAGATTGACGGATGTAAAGACACTGCTGGAGTGGTGCCTCTAATGCAAACCCTTTTGGAAGGTGTTAAAATGATAGATTGGGACCTTGAAGAAGTAAGTTAGTTTCTATTTTTGGCTCTGGGCACCCTTGTTATCCTCGGGGAACATTGAAGTATGTGATGCTTGCCATAGTTGTTAAATGTTGAAATTGCCTGAATTTTTCTTATTTATTTTGTTTGTGATTATCCTGGAATGCGCTGAAGAGAAACTACCAATCCAGCCAAGCCTTTTCCTAGAGAGGGGAACAACCAACCTGTTGTATGAGAGCAGCCCTCGCTACCAAGCAAGCTAAAGCGCTTCAGTATTAGCTTAGCCTCATTATCAGGATTTTGAATTTTGTAAAACTGCATAATGCTGTAGTGTGGTCTCTTGGATTGTGATGATTTATTGTGAGATTCCATTGATCTTGGGTTTTCTGAAGGATTGCCCAATGCAGTTTGGAGAAGGTTAAGTTTTCTGGTCATGTGATTTATTCTTATGGGGTGCTTCTGGAAGCAAATCTAGAGGATCACTAGTAATGGCCCCTACAGTTATGCCAACATGAGAAGACTTGACCTTGCAATGTGCTTGGAAACTGATGAAAAATACTACATCCTACATCGATTAAATATCGAGTTAAACATGTCTTCATATACCTATTTGGACCCTCCACTTATGAGCTTAGGCTTTTAAGTTGGAAAACTTAACATGGTATCAGAGCATGTCGTTCTTGGGCTATTGAGCCTGTGTTTGTTGCCCACGTGCAAGGCCTGTGTTAGGCCTGCACGTGAGGGGGAGTGTTGAAAAATACCACATCTCATATCGATTAAATATCGAGTTAAACATGTCTTCATATACCTGTTTGGATCCTCCACTTATGAGCTTAGGCTTTTAAGTTGGAAACTTAACAGAAACTACTCTAGAAATGATTCATATGGAACTCAAGGAAAGCTAGTTCAGTGCTATTAGTTGAAAAGGATCATTCACGAGTGAAGAAACATGTATTTTGAGAATTTAATATGCCTAACCACTGAGTAGTCACCTTTAAGTCGCTATAAGTCATTTTATGATTGTTTATTATCAAGTGTATCTTATAATTTGTAAGTGTTGTCAAATACTTCAGATTTTGGGATTTCTAAACTTGCAACATCTAGGCACTTGAATGTACTGTGGAAATGCAGAGAATATAAGGAAATTACTGCATTCATCTAAAAAGTATTTCTTCTCCTAATTTTCTTGGACGAAAATTTCAAAAATCTTTTCTTGTTTTCCCATATATATTTTTTTCACTTTTATTTTTTATTTGAGTTGCTTATCATCTCTCAAACCTTGTACTGTGTCAGGGTGGATGAGGAGATCCCTGAATTTTATATAGAGACAAAGTTTTATGATCACTTTTTAACAGCTGTGTTTGCATTACCTACTCTCTGCTGCGCTTTATTTCATTGTGTTTCTTGTTCTAGAAGATTGAGTTATTTGTTAAAGTTATGAGTAAGCCTGGTCAGGTTCATCTTCTTTTCCTTGAGAGCCATCTGTTGTATTGCCACAACCATATTCTTTGATAATAACTATTTGCCTATTAATTAGTTTAATAAGTGAAAACAAAACCCATGAGTTTGCATTGACAGTTTGTGGTAGAATTGAATGGTGAAAGATGATCCATGTCTGACCCCAAATAGTTGGGAGCAAAGCGTTGTTGAGCTGAGTTGGGTTGGGCTTTTACACCATTAGTTCCTCTTCTGTTCATGTTTTGAAGTATTAAGGATCCTCTGATGATCGCATGTTCAACGTGAAGTTCTGTTTATGGCTGAAGGACTCCTGGATATTCTCTTTCAGGTGTTGTCGAACTGGCGTATTTTCAAGTTTGATCCCCTGGGTGAGCAGTTTGATCCATATAAGCATCATGCAGTCTTTGAAGTATACGATGATTCTAAGCCTCCTGGCACTGTCGCTGTTGTTCTGAAGGTACTGATCTTTTCCCTTGTTTGTGTTTTTTTCTTTTTTTCTTTTTTCCATGTCAGGCAGCTGGATATGTCCTGCTTGGGATCACACTTCAAATTCATTGTGATCCTTCTATAGTATAAAAATTAACAAAGTTTCTCTTTCAATGTCTTTAGGATTTAAACTGAGCAAGTATTTCAAGCATGAAGAAACTTAATTTAAGGCTAGGGAGAAAAAAAAAAAAAAAACAGAAAGAAAGAGGACCAAACCAAGGAAAGAAAATCTGAACTGCTATCGTTTGGAATAAATGTACATTCACATTAGTACATAATGTCTAAAATGTTTGATATGATTAGGCAATGATTATTACATGATCTAACTGCTTCCATGTTTGTGTTGCAGCCAGGGTACGAGATACGCGACCGAGTTCTCCGCCCAGCTGAAGTTGGTGTAGTAGCTGCAGCTTCGAACAGTAACAAAGCTGATCAAGCTTTAGACAGTAACAAAGCTGATCAAGCTTCTGGAGCTTGAAACAGTGGCTTGTAGAGCTCCTTACTTGCAGCATGTTCCATAAATTTGTTTCATTTTGAGAGGTAAAAAAAAAAGCGTTCTGTTGCCCAGAATTACATAAGTCCTAGGAACCATCTCTAGTGCGATCATAGATAATATTTTTGACCTAAATTTATGTGGTGTTGATGTTTCTTTATAGCGATTATGCCACATGAGGCTTCAAGTAACTTTAAAGCTATAAATATATAGAGTTCAATGCTCTCTCTCTCTCTCTCTCTCTCTCTCTCTCTCTCTCTCCACATTTGTATTTGTTCTTGTAGAGGTTCTCCGCCTCCTAGTAATCAGTTGCAGTTCTGGAAGCTGGGATTGCTAGAAATTAGAATTGGGACATCTGATGCAGTTAGTGTAGAACAAGGCTTTTATGTGTACCCTTCAAATAACATTGATTGATTGTAGTGATGTTTGATTTGGTAACATGAAATGGCAGTGTTAATTTCCTTTAATAGGAATTACAAGAACCAAGGTTTTTTAGTCTAAAAGTGAAATTGAATCATTAGGTCCATTTCGCCGTCCAAATAGAAATTAAACAATTATAATGTATTTTTACATAGCATTGAAAGTTATAAATCTATCATTTTAAAAAAGAATACTTGAAAAAAGTTATGAATCAATATTATATTTGATGTTATATAGGATCAAATTATTATAAATTCATGAAATGTGAATTATCTCTATGATGATAATCATAATTTTTTTTTCCATTCAAAATAGTAAATTTGAATTTTCAATACTAAAGTACGTAAAATACGTTAATATTGTTAAATATCCAATTGGACGTCCAAACAGGCCATTGGTCAACCAACTACTAACCCATCTCAATGGCTTCACCTGCCCGCTTGGACTGATTTTGTAGCATCTAATTTTGAATTACAGGTACAATCTATTATATTAATAGGGTTCAATCAGGAAAGAACTAAATGATTCAATCAACAACCATTTCACTTTGTATGGAAAAAAAAAAAAAGGTCCAACCTCCCAAGTATCTCAAATAAAATCCAGAAACAATTCATTCATTCAATAGTGAAAAATAATAATGTATTTGTCCTTACACAGAATCAGTACAAAATGCAATCAGCTCAGCAAATGAGCATCTAATGAAGAATAAAGTGCATGCATAAGTCACTCCTTGCCCTAAGATGAATGGCAGGTATAATAGAAAAGTCAGGGAAAATTGCATTTCTTAATCAGGCATAATAGGACAGGCCACATTCTTGTTTTATGTTCTCTGCATTTGAGCTGAAAAAGGCCTCTCTTCATGTTCCAACACTACTTGAATTCACTCTTTCCAACTGACCATCTTTGGTCTGATCTGTTTTTGAATCGGAATCAGGGTCACCATCATGGGCCTTCAAACCCAAACTCAAATCCAAAGTGCTTTCGTTCAAATCTTGCCGCTCTAATTGATTGTTGTCCGCAGCCTGAAATAAATTGTAAAAGTCATATAAAATGGCAGTTGGATATGCATCTAGAAAGTATACCAGTGGTGCAGGATTAATCTCTAGCTCATAAGATACAGCACACAATTTTGGAACTGAAATGTTTAATAGGTTCAATCTGTAAGGGAGCATCTGGAAATCACACTGAAAATAAAATCATTCCCTCTGTTTCTCATGGCATTTCAATATGAATCTTCCATTTATTTATTTTTTTTTTTTTTGATAACGGGGGAACCATCCCACAGCAAGGCCTTTGGACTCACTTATGGAACCTAAACCCTTAGTAAGACTACCGCAACCACCCACCACCATAGCCCCCCACTTAAATCTTAGGTTGGCCTAACGGGGAATCGAACCCGTGACGGTGCGCCTAACCACACAATCACAATTCACAAGTTCACCATTACCAACTGGGCTACCCAAGGGTGGGTCTATTGAATTTTCCTTAGCATTTACTATGAAGCATTGCTATACAAACAGGAAAACTGGACAGAAAGTCCATACAGGCTGACATGGTCCATCACCTTTCCTTTAATTTAAAAGCAAAAAATGACCAGTTTCTACCCCCAAAAAAAATGCAAAATGAGCTGTAATTTTTCATTAATAAATGGTATACTTCCACCAAGAACAATAAAGTTGAAACAGGCATGAGAGATGTGTAACCGTGTCACCTGGCTTTCTTCCATTGGCACATCATTAATGTCAGGTTTTTCATCAAAACCATTACTCTTGGAAGTTGGCTCTGCTGAACTTGGATCAGTATCGCCTAGCTTGGCTTCATCTTCCACCTCAGCAGCCTCATTTTTTTGTTCCTCTAGCACGGCAATCTGCATTGTGAAACATCCAAAATAGCCATCCATTAACACAGCGTAATAGAAAACATTTGTCTGAACTTAGCCTCTATCCAAGAGCATCTATGCAAATGGTAGATAATTGGTGGTATTATAATGTTGCCTTCAAATACTATAGTTAGTCACGAACTTCTAGGTAGTGTTTGTTTGCATGGTACACTGTCCCAAACTAGTAGTGAAAAGAAAAGCATTAATGCATGTTTCCAATAGTTACACAAACTAGAACAATGGTTTCCTTTTTCTTTTTTTCTTTTTTTTTGGCTCTCTAGAACAAAGGTTTCCTACAGAAGGATAAATAGCCTAAAAAGACGGTCCACCCTGAACATGTCTCTCCCAATGCTAAAGGGTCTAACATCTCTGTCCCTCTCCACCACACTACTGTCCAACAGAGAAATCCTCACAAACCCTCAAATATCTAAATAGATATTAGTGGAGATATATAAATTCAATTCCAACAGTTACAAACGTAAACTGGGCAACAGATCCCAAACAGAAGAACAAATAGCCTAAAAAGGAACTCTACACTGGACATGTTTTTCCCAAATCCTAACTTGGATTCACCATCTCTTTCCCTCTCCACCATAAATGTTGACAAGCACAAAATCATCACAAAAACACTAACATTCAAATAAATATAAGTAGATAAATGCTATTTGCTTCCAACAGCTATAAACTTTAACTTAGAAGAGAGGATCCTAACAGAAGATAAAAAGCCTAAAAGGGCATAGCAACAAATTCCAGCACTGCCTCAGTCCATAAAAAACATCATACTCTCCACAAGAATAACTCCAACTGAGCCATAACAAATAACTTCTTCGCCAATGATTAATTCCATGTGGATGCACAACATAAATAACTCTAACACTTAGACTTCCTCACCTAGTTCACCCCCAAATAAAAATAAAAAATTTAGTTCTGTGACTATATCTTATTTCCAATAATTTTCCCATAGCAATGCTCTAGATAATATAAATTGATCACATTTCAGCACAACCTCTTTCTATTTTTCTAAAAACTGATATGAAGATCATCAGCCATTGTACATCCATGTTCTACATAACCAATGTCATGGGAAATAGCGAGACAAAGTAGGAAAGAACTCGAATTCACCAGAAAGTAGGTACTGAGAAATATATACATCTTCCCCCTATTCTTCACTCTTGCTATTTCAAAAGCCTTTTATTCCTTACACCCATTCATTAACACATTTCTATTTCCATTGTAACTCAAAACTGAACAGATATCTTGTCTTGGACAATGACATAAAGAGTCAGAGAAAATATTTTAGTGCCCCCCCCCCCCCCCCCCAATTTTTTAAGTGTAAGCAATATCACTAAGACAATTTAATTGACAAAAAATATACTCGATCTGGGAACTGACTCATAGAGAGGCTCGGTGAAATAGAAATGTCTGTGAAGATGCAGACTTTGTATCCATAGAATACACTAATATATATCTCAGTTAGGACTACAGATAAGAAGAGAAGAAAGAAGGACAAGGATTTTATTTCTGCAACATATTAAAGTACATCTTACAAAGGAATTTTATGTTATAAATTTAAAAGCCATGTCCTGGGGATGGAGAAGAATAATGGTCTATAAAATTGCCCCTCTAGTGATGGGCTGTCTAAAGATGTTCCTAGGCCTGCTAGCCTCTCTCTCTTAAGTTCCTTGTACCATTATATGCGTTCCCAGGAAGGAGATAATGCTCTATACACATAAGAAAGAAAGGAAACAAAAGCCTATCCTTGAGAGAAACACATGCTAGTGGACAAAAAATCCATTCCACAGCCATGATAATAACTTCAATGGTTTTCCCTGGTCCAACTATTCTGCAAGCAATGCTTATCAACAATCATATGGTTCACACAAAAATCCGTATGGTATAATGGTATCCCTAGCATTTACAAGCCAAAATGACCTTGGAAGTGCATTCTTCACCTCCTCCACAATGAATGCTAATCATTAACAATATAAACCTTTGGCAAAAAACATCATATTTGCCTTGATGCCTTGACGGAATCCTTGATACCAATCACTCTATCAAATAGAAGAATAGCTTGAGAGTCAAGAAAATGATCACCAAATATCAGTAATTTAGCAATTCAATGTAGCCAGCCTCCTGTCACATCTCTAAGTCAATTCAAGACAGACATGGATATGTATAAAGAAATGAGAGAAGAACGGGAATGACCAATAGATGCAAACCTAGCATATTGAAAAGGCAACATTAATATCAATCTTCATCCATTCTTCCCAAGCCATTTTATATTTCAACTAGAAATCTTAATTTGACCATTTGCACATAAATGACACAAATGACTTGCTGACGTCAAGATACAGAAATGCCTCAATCTTCAAAATCCTCCAATGCAGATGCCCCACTTGATAGATTGCATGGCAGAGCATGTAATCTGGATCATGCTAATGATTCCAAACACTACATTTGCTTATCAGGAAAGCAGAGACAAAGATAGTAAGGTAAAAGCCTCAATTATGGTACTTGATCTGCACAAAATATGAACCCCCCCACCCCCCAAAAGAAAAAAACAAAAACCCAAAAAAAGAAAGAAGAATGAAAAGGACATAGCGGATAAATATGTCCATGAAAATCTCCTTACATTTGCTTCTTAATGTCGCTGAGCTTTGAGAAATCCAACTATAACCTACACCATCAGTCCTTGCTGATCGAAATTCCAAAGAACACTTCTATCACCACCACCACTTCCCTCAAAACCATAGCAACCTCCTCTGATATTTTTAGCATGAATGACAATTTTCTCATTTTTTTACTTTAATGTTTTCTTGAATCAACTAAACACAACTCAACTACTCAACTTAATAAAGCTTAAATACCAACTTTCTGGGGTCAGCTAAACGAATCTTTTGTCCTTTTTTGTGTTTAGTTGAAGGAAAACAAAGTAGTTGATAACAATTTGATATTTTGCAACTTTTAATTAAGGTAGTGAATATCAAAAGGATCTGTGAAATGTTTGATGGAGTACCAAGGTCAATAATACTTTGCCCACTTTGCTATAAATATGGAAAAATACTCTTTTGGTCACCCCAATTCAATTTATAGTTATCTGCTACTCATGCTACTTTATATTGTTCTCTTTAAAAACATAAAGGAAGAAAGAAAGGGGAGAAAGGGGAGAAACCCTACATGAATAGCTATAATGAAGCTCATGATTCGAAGTACTTTCACAGAGGATAGTATAAAGCTAACACTCTTGTCTCAAGAAATCCTATGGTGTCAACTTCCAAAATCTATTCTATAATTCTCACATGATATATAAAGTTCCAAAGTATCTCATTCCATCAATTCCCATGGCACCAAAGCTCCAACTTCTTTACAATGCCTTCTGTTATCCCACTAAGTATCATCTTAATAATAGTGTCTTCATGAATCTATAACTGATTCCTAATTTAAATTCAAACAATATTAATGTCTTCATTTTTTTTGATAAGGTACAATATTAATGTCTTCATGCCCCCAAAACCCTAAACCATTGTTAATCCAAAAACCCATATCACAAATCAAACAATTTAAACAAAACCCAATTCATCTAACAACCCATATCCATTTATTCCATCAGAACCAAATCCCAAATTAAGAGCAAAAATCATCAACAACCCTAAAAACACAGTACAGGGGGGGAAAAAGGACCAACTTGAAAAATCCAAGGAAAATAAAATTAAGAAATGAATTGGGATATAAAATACCGGAACGTATTTAAATTTACGCCTCGGCGGCTCTTCCGGTGCAGCTGCGGAAGCACCGTCGTCTACGGCGGGGGTCTTGTCGCCGTTACTGGTATTGTTGGTGGCGTTGTTGCTTTGGGAAATTGGGGTCCATTTGTAAAGGAGGAGGTGAGAACCGTTATTACCGTTAGTACCGTTAGCTTGAGAGTGATTGTTGGAAGCAATAGATGGCGATACGTGGACCCATTTCTTCTTCCACTTCCTTACAGGTCCACTGAACACGGTGGCCGGCCCGTACCTAGTCGAGGATCGGCCGAGTCGGGCCCCAACTCCCTCCATTGACCAGTGGTGGATCGGCTGCGGAGAATCGGTGGCGGATCGGTTGTGACTCGGCGGGGTTTCCGATCCGCGTAGAAAGAATGACAAAAGGAGATCTCTCTCTCTCTCTCTCCTCGCTTTCTCTCTCTAAAAATGGGCTTTATAGGGTTTCCAAGTTTGGGAAGGATTACATAGTGCTGATACGGTACTAACAGTGTTGACGTAAATCAGGACCGTTGAAAACGTTGACACTATGGCCATGTTTGTTTGGTTGGAATGGAATGGATGGGAATGGAATCCGATTCCATGCTCAAAATAGTCTGGAATGAAATGAGGTTGAAATAAACATTGCGAAATGAATATAATTATAATTTACTACTACTATTTGATTCCATTCCGATATAATTACCTCATCCAAACATGTTGTTTGGAATGAATTGGAATGAGATTCCATTCCATCCATTCCATTCCAACCAAACAAACATGGCCTATCTAAATTGGATATCGGTTTCTCGATGAGATCCTATCTGTGCAGGAAATTGATTATCTCACAATCAGATCTAATGTGACAAAGAATAGTGCTGTCCTGTAAGTGAAAAATAAATAAATAATAAAATAAAATAAAATAGTGGTGCTACATGTCGATTTCATCGACCGATTTATCCATTTTTTTCAAAGTGAGACCCACACTTTTTTATATTAATTATTAATTTATTATTGACATATAAATTAGTAAATAAAGGCAGTGGATGAAACAAATAGTTCTAGAGTTCAAAATAAAATGATTCAATTATTGTATTTTATTTCTAATTTGTCATCATCATATCAATAATAATAGGCGGTGATTTTATCTATTGAGTATTATTTTAGCATATATATTATGAAAAGGTTTAAATTTGAAGGTCCGATAAATTCTTTGTAAAGTTTGTAAAGAGTGAGGCCTGTTATGTGTGGTCCAACCTACATGTAGAGGGTGATTCAAATTGAAAGAAACATTATACCATTTAATATTTCATGATAAGCAAAAGAGGATTGAAAAGGGAGATTGGTGTGGTACCTTGCAAGGTAACAGGCCTTTACCTTCGTATTTTTGGAAATAGGGCTATTTTCAATCAACTTAACTATAGTTGGAGTAGTGCTCGATCCACCAAAGGACTAGTGAGAAAACCAAGCAATGGCTTGATAATGGTCAAGAGTGATGCCTATTTCGAGCTTTAAACATTGGAAGTACTAATTAACAAACCTCTTCAACAGTGCCTGATGCCACTCCTTAAATAATGAAATCACGAACAAAAAATAGGACTTATCTATCTCTCTTCTATTCCATTATCATTCACACTCCATTTTCCTCTATTACATTCACACAAACCAAATATGCTCTCTTTTAAGACATTCATCAATTGCATATTTGCATGTATACTTTTTAAAAGGTTAATTGATACTCTCTCTGTTTTAAAATTTTTGGCCTCCTTTATTTTTTAGGATGTTTCAAAATTATTATCAGATTCTAAAAGTCAATTATTCTTTTTATTTTATTTCTTAAAACACCCTTAAAATGGTAGATCTCTTTTTCCAATAATTTGTACACTTAAAGGGAAAAATTGGAATGTCAAAACATATATATATTAAAGTGAAAGCATTTAATAGGGTTTCCTAAAAAAACGAGTTTTTTCAAAGGGAACATTCAATTAGGGTTTTCTAAAAAAATATGTTTTTTATAAAAGAAAACCCATTTTTTCAAAGGGAACAATCCATTGATAAGTAACCAATTCCTGAATCTGGGTAGTTGATATAAATCTATGTCAGTGTGCAACTCTTTGACTTATTGGTATGTATGTTGTAGGGTTCGGTGCACACATCTGAGGTTTGCCTCTAATCCTAATCCAAGTTATCTAACGAGCTTAACTGCAATGGTCTCATTGGACGAAGGACCAGATAAGGGGATTCATCCTATAATTTTTTAAAAAACAAAAAAAGAAAAAGACTTATCTATACTACCTATAAAAGGTTGAATATCAGAAAAACTTTTGATTGACCTAATATACCCTTATTTTATATTTTTAATACATCAGTACCCTTGTATACAGTATATTGATTGAAAGAGAAAATAGGAATATAAAATATAAAACACATAAATAAGAAATAAGAATATAAAACACATAAATATAAATAGGAATTCAAAATATACTATACTTCTACCCTTATACACGGTACAATGATTAGAATAGGAAATAAGAATATAAAATATATAAATATAAATAGGAATTCAAAATATACTATAATTTGTAAAATCGCATAAATAAGAAATCAAGTTCATATAAAAGCTTAAACCTTAACATATGTCATCACACAATGCGATAACTTTTTCTCAGAATAAAAAAAACGTGCAATGCACGTGTGCATCAACTAGTTTCCAATAAAAATGAGGAAAATTGTGTAAAAATAAATAATAAGAAAAATGAATTTAACCAAAAAAAAAAAAAATGGTGTGGAAATGGCAAACAACCACACGAAGATTTTCGATTTTTTTTTTTTTTTTTTCAAAAAAGACGTAATTAATTATTTAATTTTTTCCCCTATTTGTTCTGATGCACCAAGCCAAAAAGGCAATTGGTCCCGTTTCCCCCTTCTCTCGCGCCTCTCTCTGTTTGTTCGATGGAGATCCGAAGCACCCATTAAAACAGAAAGGCATTATATATTAACACTTCTGAGCTTCACTTCTTCAACAATGGAAGCTCAAAACTTGTTTTCTGGGTGTTGCCCAAACTCGAAAACCCCATCAATTCAGAACCCCAGAAAATCGTTAATTACAACATTACCCTTCTCTTGTTCTTCTTCTTCTCTTCAATTCCAGAAGTGGGCTTCTTTCAGAACCCACAATCCAGTCAATCCACTTACTGCACATAAGGTACTGTCTAATAAGAATTTACAGTGTATCAACAGTGCAGAAAAAGTAGGAGTTTCTACTGGCGATGAGGAAGATTTAAAAACAGGGATTAGGCGGAAAAAGCTGGCGGTTTTCGTCTCTGGCGGAGGTTCGAACTTTCGGTCTATTCATGAGGCGATTCTTCGTGGGTCAATTCAATGGAGATGTTGTTGTTTTGGTAACAAATAAACATGGTATTCTATATTTTTCTTAATGTTATTTTACTGTAATTATCATGTTATCGACGAGTTTAAATGCGTAACAGACTGGAATAATACATGTTTGTGAAAGGTGCTATACCAAAGAGGAGTTTTTGTGTGTGTGTGTGTCAGTGTGTGGGGTATTTTGTATTCATTGTATTGTCATTTTCCTTTATTGGGTGTTGAGATCGTGGTTGTTTTTGCTTTCAACTAGTTTGTAGCCCAATACGCACTTTGATTTGGTTGAAAAATTCGTCCTTTATATGATCAATCCCAAGCATTGAAAAGCGCATGATGGGTATTTGTTTCATCTTCATATTGAATGGTGCTGAGATGGTTATATAATTCTTTTGTCTTTTGAGATATATATAAGTGACTAGTAAGCAGCACTCCTAGTATTACATAATTGGCTAGACTTATATAAATTAATCCATTCGCTTCTCACATATTTCTGTCAGTCTATATCTGAATGTTGTGAATATGTGATCCTTCAAATATTCATTGTCTTTAACACGCACACGCACGCACACACACGCACACGCACACGCACACCACACACACACATATATATTAAATTTGCTTTTGATGATTCTGCATAAACATTCATTTTATTTTTTTTCGCTTCTTCCTGTATATGGCAGGTTGTGGAGGTGCAGAGTATGCAAGAGATAAAGATATCCCAGTTATTTTGTTCCCCAAAATGAAAGACGAGCCTCAGGGACTATCTTCAAGTGACCTTGTAACAGCTCTGAGGTCAGGTTCTTTTCCCAAAACTACTCATTTTATTTATCTTTTTGTTTTAAACCGGCATTTGTATATAGTCAATCACCTACCTACTTGTGCCCTTGTGAGGAGGATCCTCCAGTCAACGCAACCAATATAATTACTGTTGTTGAATCTCTTGCATTCTCTTGCAGTCATAAAATATGTAGTAAATCTAACAGAATGGATGAATGGATGAAAAACTCATCTGTTTGAAATTTTATAGTGATAGGTAACCTGTTGGACCATTCATTGGTGTTATATGTAGGTAATCCTTAAGATCTACCAAATGAATTACTTGAATTTCTTATTTCTAAATTGTTGATATCCTGATCCAAGCCAATCTCTGACATGGCTTTGCTTGTCTGTAAAGAGGTTTCCATGCATTTTCTTTTTCATGCAGTGAAGCATGGACATTTTTCCAATTGTATGATAAATGACAAGTATGTCTTATCATGAACAGGAAATTCAAGGTTGACATTATTCTCCTGGCTGGTTATCTGAAACTTTTACCAGTTGAGTTGATTCGAGCTTATCCAAGATCCATTTTGAATATCCATCCTTCACTTCTTCCGGCTTTTGGAGGTAAAGGCTTTTATGGTATGAAGGTGCATAAAGCAGTCATTGCTTCTGGAGCAAGGTATGTTGGACTTGTATTATCTTCAGACATTTTTAAGAGTTTCCATACGCTAATTTCATTATTGCACCTTCATCCAGATTGCATGCCTCTGAGTTTTTTGAGTTTGAGTCCATGATGTTGAATTAGCAACAGTTTTTGTTGAATCAACCTTCTTCTGTAGACCTGGTTAGAAAGTAGTCTCAAACCAATAAGGCCATGTTATAAAGATACAGAAACAAATCTACTCGAGAGTCTGGCTTAACTCCTCATGTGTACATGTGTTTGTATATTTCCTTCCTTTGCTTTGTCCAGTTTACTACACTCTTTTTGTGGTTACCAGTTTTGATATTTGATTGGTATGGATCCAGTTCTGATTTGATTAGAAATGTCATGCATCATATTGTTTGGTGCTAGTTCACTAGCCCAAACTCAGTTTCACATTTGTTCAATTTAATCCATTCCCTGGTCCCATTATTTCCCAGCTCCATGGGGGTTAACACACATTGCTAGGATCAAACAGCAGATCATGTATATTACTTCTATACAAAGCTAGCTATGTTTGAAATTATGTTTTTAGGAAATTTGCTAAGAAAGCTAAGCCAGTTCTGTGAGTTTCACTCAAAAACAGTGTGGCTTATGGATAAAACTTGGACTGAAATGCTTCCAGTATACACTGCGAATCCTGAACAGTTGATTGCTAAATGGTGTCATTTTGTAGATACTTCTGAGATTTATGATGGATTTATAAGAAACTCCTGACAATTTTTTGATTCTGCAAAGTGGGACACTTTCGGATATTATGACATTTTTATGTTTCTGTGAGGGACACTTTAGGATGTTAAGCGTATGTGTAACATGCAGAGATCTGTGACTTCCAATTAATGGGTGCTTGTAGATTTGTTGACTTTCAATTAATGGGTGCTTGTGGATTTGTTGTTCTCGTAAGGTTATATACTCCCATAGACTGCGTGCATGTACTGCAATAATGGACGAGAAAATTATAAAACATATGATGTGAAGGAGTTTCTGCAAATAATTTACTGTTGTAAAAGGAGATGGAGCGTACAAGTCAATTGAATACTTGTATGATAGCCTAATAAGAAAACAAATCCTTTATTGTATTATAATTTAGAACACTTTCTTTTGAGTTGTTTTTGTTCATTTACTATACATCAATTTTCATTCCACTATCGAAAGGTTGATTATCTCACTTTCTTCCATGTACATGGATTTGTTAGGTTTTCACTATACACCCTTGATAATATAACCTTTAACGCCTGTTTTGTCAGCTTTTTAAGAGTTTAAAAACCTCCTCTCATCTACCTTGTTTTTTCTCTCTTTGTCTTCATAACTTTTGATTCTTGACTTCTGCCATTTTTTCCATTTTCAATATAATGTTACCTGAAGAAGCTTCCTCATATAAATTTTTGCCTTTCTGTGTTTGGTTAGATACTCAGGTCCTACAATCCATTTTGTTGACGAGCACTATGACACCGGGCGTATCCTTGCTCAAAGAGTTGTACCTGTGCTCGCAAATGACACTGCAAATGAGCTGGCTGCAAGGGTTCTTTGTGAGGTAATGAGGTTTATATCACATATTGTCATTTACGAAGAAATCGTGAAATAATTCACCTCCCTCTGCGATATATCATTTCCATAAAGGGAAAAGAAACTTTTGGACAATGATGCAGTTAAAATAATCTGTTTTGACTAAATGACCCCCTATTCTACTCAACTACACTCAACTCAACAAAACACAGCTTTATAAGATCCCTATTGGATGATCAAAAAGTGTACATAGTTCCCATTTGGCTTTTGTTTCTTTCTTGGGTCATCTTTATGCTTTCAATTGCAGGAGCATGAATTATATGTTGAGGTGACAGCGGCAGTATGTGAAGAGCGGATAATTTGGAGGGAAGACGGTGTTCCTCTAATCAAGAGCAAAGAAAATCCCAATGAGTACAGCTAGCAGAACTGTATATCAGCATTTTCTTGCTTTTGGTAGGGTTCCCTACAAACTATTTTGATATTTGATATTCTATTTGCATACTCAAAAAGTATATTTCCTTAACCAAGAGAGATCAAGAACCCCCTCCTCCTTCTCTCCCTGTCAGCATTATGGTCTTTCTATCACATACGACTAACTTGCCTAAAACTTGTTTTTCTATTCTGTTATAGGTTGTGTTTTGTAGAAGAGTGACATTTGCGGATTTTGTTTCAGTAGCATTTCTGCTTTATCTTCAGAACTGATGATTCTTTTCAATATGTACCCAAAAAGTAATTATGACCTTGATAGTGTTTGGAAGCGTATACATTTTTAATTTCTCTTCCAACTCCAAAGATGGAGGTGAATTGATTGGTTTCCTTTCTGGGGTTATGGTTATTTGGGTTTTTAATCTGATGTGAGGGTTTTCTGAATAGCATTCGTGTATAAATTCTCTTTCACTTGCAACGTAGAGAGCTAAAGCCAATTTAGGTATTTTTCAAGAGTAAAGATGGGCTAAAGTTGAGTCTTGATGTGCCACAAGCCCACTAGTTAGCAGAAAGCATTTCATTGGATTGAGGATGTCACCAGCCTGGTGGGTCAGTTGTTTTAAGCTGTGGCCCCAATGCTTACTTTTGCGATTCCTGTTAAATTTGGGGAATTCCTAAAATGGCTCTGGAGGTGACAAAAACTTATGGTCTTCTGTGGGGAAGGAAAATTTCTGGTGGACCTAAGACATCCAAAAGTGGAGGACATAATCAAAGCATCAGTATTGTGTGAAAATAATAATAATAATAATAATAATAAATAAATCAAAAGCGGATGCAAATATTGTGATTAATAGTCTTGATAAGTTATAGAATTGTTCTTGGAAGATTTACAATATTTGAATGATTGAATTAAGATCATTTTAAAGTGTGGTATAGGTGTAATTATAAAAAAGGAATTGATTTTTTTTTTTTAAAAATAATTAACTTAGGTCATAAAATTAAAAGTACTTATATTTGAATTTTATTATTATTACTTTTTTAATAAAGAAACATTTTAGTTATTCTCTAAGAAGATATTATTGATAGATTTAGTCCTTGGACATTACTATCATTTTCTCCTCCTACCAAAAAACAAGAATAAGAGGGTCATGGACAAGTTGAGCTAAGCTTAATTATTTGCTAATTAGGTTTAGTATAATAAATTAACGAGTTTAAAAATGAGGTATGAGTTTGCTCCTTTGTCTTACTACAAATCCAAATGACCCTTGTATGGAGTCGAGTTGGAGCAATTAATTCTAGTAGTAATTTACTCGAGTTTGATTTGATAAGTAACACATTTAAAAATGAAGTTTGAGTTTAGTTCATTTATGTAACTAACAAACTCAAATGAATCTTTTTATGAAATCAATCTTGAATAACTTGATTGTATTATCACCTCAACTCTTACATATTGATGTTGTGACAATATAGAATTTATGACTTCTTTAAAATGTGTGTAATTTAAGAAGAGTTAGGGTTCGATTCTAAGGTGAGAAAACTTGACACCATACGGAATGGAGGATTGACGGCTTGGATGGTGACACTTTGACTCTAAGGTGCAAATCAACAGCTCAGATCTCAAGCCTCAAAAAGTTGTTGAAATGCCAAAAAATGAACTCATATTTTTGAACCTGGGATCCAAGCCGTTGATTTGCACATCAATGCTGAGGTGTCATCATCTAAGTTGTTGATCTGCAACTCAGCACGGACCCTAGCCATTTTAAGAAAGGGTTGTAAAATACCCATGTGGATGAATCCGGTATGCGTGGCCGCACTCTAAGATAATGGATCGTAGTTCTGTAAATGGACCCAATCGTCCATGTGATGAACTCATGAACTGAATAGGATTGCACCTGTGTCGTGTTACGCTAAGACCCGTTACACTCGATCATAGCTTCTGCCGCTAAAAATCTACGGCTGAGATCTCATCCCCTTTCGCACCCAACCTCTCCGATACTATATAAGCAGCCGCTAGGGGTTAAACCCCAACATGTTGTCCGTCTATTCCTCTAGGGTTAGGGTTTCAAGCGTTCCTCCATTTCGAACCTGCTTGTTGTTTCACAAGTTCATTGGCTCTCACAGCTCTCTTTTCTTCTCTTTCCATCTCTTTTACTAGGGTTTAACATGATATGAGCTTATCCTTTAATGGTGATTTTTTATTGTGTGTGCTACATGTACCAAGGGAAGGGTGTGACGAATGGTCTGTACCCTTGATCTTGAATCGCCAAAGTGGCTGTAGCTAGATCAATGTCTAAGAAGTTTACTGGCCGGTTGTTGTGAGATTCTTCAATCTCCGTCGACAGATCTGCTTACCGAACTTCTTACATTCCTCTTTTGATTTTTTTGGGTATTTATGAGAAGGGGAGAAGAGGGAAATGGCATAGGATTTAGCCTTTTTAAGAGGCCCGAGATTCTTCAATCTCCGTCGACAGATCTGCTTACCGAACTTCTTACATTCCTCTTTTGATTTTTTTGGGTATTTATGAGAAGGGGAGAAGAGGGAAATGGCATAGGATTTAGCCTTTTTAAGAGGCCCTTCTCTCACATCAAACCTATATATAATATAGGGGTCACCTTCCAGGCATGCTGCTTTGATTTCCCAGCAGTTTGCGTCTATCGGTGCCTACATATACAGATTCACTTCTTAAAATTATTCTGGGTATTTTTTTATTTTTTTCGTGGTAAAATTTTACCTCTTTATTTTGTCTCTGTTTAAAACCATCCAACCAATTTTTATCAAAAAAAAAAAAAAAAACCATCCAACCAGTAAATCGGCACATTTGGTCGCGGGTTCTATTTTTTGGCTTTGAATCTACTTCGGGATCTAGTTGGGAGTCTTACAGACTTAAGAACAAGGACACCTGCACCTGGGTCTGTAGGATTCGGCACTGCTCTGGCCCAAATGTCAAATGGCCTCTCTCAAGTTTCTGTTTCAAAGTTATTTAACGGATTTTGGGTGTGCTGATGACCACCTCAACTAATTTATTTAATCACATTCTAAACAAGTTTATGAACCAAGGCAACCCCCTTAATTGAGATTGTAAATCCAAGCCTTGAGCCAAATTGGAACTTAATAAAAGCCAGGATATACGAGAAATTTGGAATTTATTATCAAATAGACTTTTGAGAAATAATTCTTATGGAACATTAATTCAAAACACACCCACTTGTTAACAGGATTTGGATATATTGAACCAAGGTGGGCAGTAGATAAATTGAACTGTATGGACCAAATTGGAGGGACTATGTTGTAACAAATCACCCAAATATTAACCTAGCACAAAGATTCTGACATGGCATGGGTGAATGGAGTTCAAGGGTTCTAATCTCATCATTTATGGAAATAAGTAGGGATTAAAGGGAAGAGGGCATTTGCTAATTAAAATGCTAATTAAAATAGACAATAAACTAGAAGGAATTGGCAAGGTCAAAGAGATTTGTTTTCATAAGTCAGGTCTTTTGAGGTGTGCGCTTAAACTCTGCTTTGACTCTGCCCCACGTTGTTCCATTGACCATTGATTATTGCCTTACTGAACAATAATTATACTAGCAAATGCCATATAGGGGTGCGAATTATATACAAGTTTATGCACAATGAGTGCTTTTGCATCTAGTCATTCCTAAAACAAACCAATTGAGAGACTCTAAAACATCATTTTACAAGAAATTCCCAAATCAACTACAACTGCACGCCATTGCCATTGAGGGCAGCAGCCAAAAGCCCAACTTTCAAACCAACCTTGCTAGCAAATTCATCTCTGCAGTAGTACGATATTGCCTTTGGGGCCTCGAACCCAATGGATCGTTGTTTAGCAAAGCCCTCCTCGGTTTCGGACGCCTTCCGAGCCAGAACCCTGTTAATTGTCCGCTTGTATGAACCAAACCACTTAGCCTGCATGTACCCATTTCTCCTCCATGGTGGTACGGACATGTCCATGCTTCTCATGGATTCTTTTACAGCAGCACACATTAACCTGACAACCTCCTTGAGCTCTTCTACCTTACCAACAAAAATTGGGGGGAAAATATTAAGTAAAGAGATGTAACGGCTAGTCGGCCGCGCTATTTCGAATTCGCCACCGAGAAAAACTTCGACTGCGTAACGAGTTCCCGAGACATTAACGTCGATGTATTCATAGCTCCCAGAGGGAAACCGGCCAGTTTTCTCCCACCGGGACTTGCAAAGACCTGTCAAATTCGAGTTCATGGATTTTTATTATTCTTTCATCAAAACAATGTTTCATCACACTAATGCATGCATGTATTTATTTATTTTTGAAGAAAATGCACTTTATTATATGCTGCGTGGCATTTGGTCATGTACGGTGGTCCTTAATTGTGCTGATGGGTGTGCAGTGGCCACCATTTGTGAAACTGTGGAAGGGTCAGGTTTCGTCACTTTGTGTTAAATGACTGTAGCATCCGTGATCATTGAATACGTGACGAAACCGTAATCCGTGTGTTCCACATCAAACACTAAAAGGTCAAAAACCCCAGTTTTCATGGACCATTTATATGTCCAGGACTGAACCTGGATATTTCCGTACCGGTTTTCCATTGGTGAGCCCATTGGAATCAAAACCAGTCTCACAGTTTCAGTTTATCAATTTCAAATAGTTCAGTAATCTACCAGAGTTACCATTTCCGATCTTCCCCTTTCTTTTTTTTCACCCAGAGGAATTTATTTATTTATTTATTTTTTTTTTTCACAGGTGAATCCAAAAATCCCCATTAATTATATCCTAACTACAGAGGCCCCAGAGTGCTAATGGAGTTGAAATACATGAAGTGTTACGATCCTAAGTGCACAAAGGACATTGAACCTTGAGGCATTTGCACATTGTTACAGATTGGTATCATGAAGACAGATGAAGACTCTAATGAACATGTTATTTCCCGGACATTTTTTTCCAGAGACGATTTTCCATAGAACCAAACAGAGCAAAAGGGTACATATATAAGAACAACTAGCAAGAAAAAAAGAATATTTGAATACTCACCAGCATCAAGACCTCTTTCACGTAAGCGACTCATCAACCGACGTTTGAAACCTTCCGACGAACTGTCCCCAATAAGTTTCCACGCCAGCTCCGTCTCGTCACGAATATTTCTCTTCACGTCGTCGCCGTCGCAATCAAACAGACTCCGTAAAATATCCTTCGTCTCGGAATCGGACAAGAAACTATCCGATTCCGACTCATTTCGTTCCTTTTCTTCCTTCATCTCTTCTTCATTTCCTTCATCCCTCTCGTCCCTTTCGATAAACGAATTCACCAGATCGGAAAGATCAGTCGTGGAGTTCTCCGGCGAGTGTTCGCTCCCGCTGCTCTCGCAGAACCGAGCCCGAGCAACCTCGTCGAAGGCGTCCGCCGTCTTTCTGAACCTCGCCGGAATTTTCCCCATTAAAAAAATGTAAAAAACAAAAAAGCTTCAGATATTTATATTTGATACCCTTTTCTCAATTTCCTCTTCTTTTTTCTGGGTTTCTTTCGCTCTTTTGAGAGAGGGTGATTGGAGTGAAGGAAAGGGAGAGGGTGTTTGGCTTTATAAGGACGATGTGGTCATGTTGTCAACATGGCGATAGGGTGTCTACATAATGAAGACAAATAATAGATGAATTTGGTGAGTGAATGTGGGGAGAAAGGGTAGGAGTGGGATAAATTAAGGTTCGAACTTTTTCGATGTACCAAAAAAAATAATAATAATTAATGAATTTGACAGTAAAGAAAAAAAAAAAGAAATCATGTATAAATAATAAATAAATATGAAAAAAAGGTGGAAAAGGGGAGTCTAAACTATAAATGGTGGAAATGGGTTAATTCATGGCGTACGTGGATGTAGGCCATGCATGTCTGAACCTTTGTTTGGGATTAATGGAAGGATGAATCTAGCCATTTTTGCGTTTAGGTACGGTATGTGTCATCACTAAATGGTGGGAAGATAAGGATTATATATGGTTAAGGGGACATTTAAAAGGTTATTAGAGGCTTAAGGGAACACGTTATAATAAGATGCGACCATCAATTATGTGGACATTCATTGGACTTGGATCCAATGGCTTTAGTTTCTCTCTAATAGATATCCTAATGGCTCTGATTGTGCCAAGTCAGCATCCAAAAATA
This sequence comes from Liquidambar formosana, assembly GCA_039720395.1. Classification (NCBI taxonomy): domain Eukaryota; kingdom Viridiplantae; phylum Streptophyta; class Magnoliopsida; order Saxifragales; family Altingiaceae; genus Liquidambar; species Liquidambar formosana. Next base: position 1,567,784 of record CM077835.1, on the reverse strand, counting down.
AGGATCTTCCAAGTCTAATGGGTCTTAGTAAATAAGCGCAAAAATTTGTTGAAATTTAACCATTGGATTTTCACTTTTCGTTCCTTTTAGTTGTTACCCCCCCCCCCCCCCCCCCCCCCCTCCCCAAAAAAAAAATGATAATATGATTGTGATTTTAAGACTAGCAAGTGTGAGTAATGAGTCTTCAATTTTTTTTTTTTAAATTTTTGGACACACCTCTGAGAAATAATTCATAATTTATTTATGAAAATGATTTTCGGTTATACTCAATAACTCTCTCAAATAGAGTGAGACTTGTACAAACCCTATATAAATTTGATCACGTTTATACAAGAGATGTGGTGATTAATGGCAATCCAACTAGCATTGCTTTTTGTTTTTGTGAAAATTCGCTATGTTGTATTTTGAACGCATAGGAAAAATTGCAATAAGGACTAGAAAACACAAAAGCAATGACGGACATTAAATCACGTAACACTTCACTTGATAAGGAGGTTTCATATTGATTTCATGAGCTCTTGTATGTGTTTGCATATTTATAATCATTTTTCCGTAATAAAAGCATTCTTCAACAAGATAATGTATCTTGTTTTACAAAGGAATTCTCAAATTAATGCCTGTTCAAAGTGGGTTTGAAATTTTTAGTCCCAAAAAATAAAAGAATTAAATAAATAGAGAGGGGTTGTGAAATTTAAATTCCTCTCTAGGTTTTTCCACATCTGTTGAGTTTTGACTACATTCAACGCCATACCATAGATTGATGTCCGCATGCGTTATAAGTGTGGCCCGCTTTTCCAAGCACTGGCATCCACGTGGCAAATCAAGGCCCGTCGTAGGTTCTGCCTTTTAACGTTTTTTCCACGTCATACCGTTCTATCGTATGTGGAAAATAGACGCACGGAGAAATTTTTAGATGTCCAAGTGCAGAACCATTGTTTGGGTCCAAGCAAGACGTCCAGGTTCATTGTACCTTTTAAATGTCCACATACAATGTATGTTTTTCATGGGTATTTCGCCTTGAAGCAAAACAATTTATTTAATTTATTCTGAGTGACGGTATTAAATGAAGTCATGGGATCTCACTTCAATCATCCTTATCCCGAAATTTATAGTAAACAAAGGGCCATCCCTAATGTGATTTTTTTTTTTTTCCCCTTTTTTTGGGGTATAAGTTTGCCATATCAACTAGGCTCTTACAATTTTACATACTGATAATAATTTTTTTTTATTCACTTTTTTTTTTTCTTGGTTGGTATGATAACCTTTTTTTTTTTTTTTTTTGAGATATAATTTGGTATGATAATTGAAAAGCAACAATTAATTAAAAAGTGTATGTAAAATTACTTAATAGAAGTTGTATCTGACCGCTTTTCGAATCAGGTGCATAAAGGGGGACTCGACTGTGCTGAGCTTAAAAAGCTCAGCATGGTGCTGAGCTTAAAAAGCTCAGCATGGTGCTGATCTGATCTGAACCATCCATTTCGGTGTTGGACGGTTGATATTGAAAGATGAAAAAAGTTACCTTTATAAGGGCATTTTGGTAACTTTATCATCTTTCAATATCAACCGTCCAAAACCCAGATAGACAGTCGAGATCAGCTCAGCACCGTGCTTGGCACTGAATCCTCTTTCCATAAAGGAAGGGATAACAAATTTGTGCCTGTGGGAAGTTTTGCATGATGACGAAATGGATAGATAACCTTGCCAACCTTTTTGAGAATGCTGAAGTCAAATGTTTGATCAATTCCTTTGTTTACTAGTTGATATGTCAATAATAAGATTATAATTAATAAAAAATAAAGCTTTCTTAAGATATATATAGATATGATTCTCACGTTATTTGAAAATGAATCCGATAGATGTGACACCACCCATTTTTTCATCTGAATGCGATGACACCAAGTTAGGCTAAATTCATTATGATTTGTAACCAATTTGGATACACATAACAAGGAGCAAGTTGAAACCCAAATTTAGTGAAACCTTGTAAGACAAATTTAGAGTTTGGGAGTACGGCATTATTATGCACTCATCCTACTTCCCTTCTCGCCCCTATTAGGAGTGATCGTTGGACTCATGGTCCATGTGGATGTCAAACACTTTTGAGAGGACGGCAAATGACGAAGGCTCATGGTATACAAGATCATCATTTTCCTTGGGAGTTTAATCAAGTTGAGCCAATAACTCGATTGGTGGAATGTAGTAACCAAGGCTCCTGTTAAGTTCCTTTGAGTCTCAACTTTCAAGTCAATTTTCAGTGCTTTCAGCCTAATGACAAGTCTTCCTTCCAAAAAAAAAAAAAAAAAAAAAAAAAAAAAGGAAAGAAGGGGAAAAAGAAGAAGAAGGAGAATTTGTGGGTTTGATTACCCTTGGTTGTATGTGTCTTACATAGCCAAAAATATATATATATATATATATATATATATATATATAGCCTCGGGACCTAGCCCGTTACTTGTTTCTGATGTGAAACTTTTTGATACTCTTTTCCTCCGGTATTGATGCGAAACGATTTAATAGGTTTTAATAAATTTTAGAAAAAAAAAAAAAAAAAACATGTTTTTCAAAAGGTGCAATCAATTAGAAAGGGAGAGAGTACAAGACAAAAGCAAAAATCTTACATAATCTATCCTAAGAGAGTAGTCCAAAAAAGTGGGTGCTATGCTATGTATGGAGCACTAGAGTACATTAGTACATAGTTGTCTAGCATCCTGTGTGAGTTGACGAACCAACTGATCAAAACTGCAGGTGCGATTTCTGGCCATGATGGCATGGATAATAAATGGCTCATTTCCCTAATGGTAGGTTTTTTAGACTTTAATCCAATTTTGATGTGGTTTTGAACTTAATTCCTACACAGTAATAAATTGTGGTTGCTAATCATGATTTATCGTTGTGTGGGAATTAAGTTCAAAATCATGGTTAGCAACAATGATTTATCGTTGTTTGGGAATAAAGTTTAAAATCACATCAAAGTTAGAATAAAGTCTAAAAAACCTACCATTTAGGAAAAAAAGCCGATATCAAATACATGAGGCTTAAGCTGGCAATGCTTGGGTTTAGGCTATTGTCACACCTTAATTTTATTTGCACTCACACTTACTTTACTTTTATAAGGCTATTATATGAAAAGGTAAAAAGTTTTTATGAAAACTGACCGTGTTGATCAATAGAAAATATTATTTTGAGCAATTTTGTATAAGAAAGTTTTTTTAAAATTTATTATTTAAATTGATTTTTTTTTGCCAAAAATTAAAACAAAGATTGTAAATGGTAAAAAAATATACTTTTGGAAAAACTTTCTATTAAAAATTTATTCAAAATAATGTTTTGTAGTGGACGATACAACTAGTTTTCATAAAAATCTTTTATAATTTTCATAAAACCTTAAGAACTTAATATAAATAATAGATACTAGTAATTGCGCACACGTGATGTGTGTGCAACACATCTTTTCAAGTTTTTACTACATTAATGAAATTGCTATGTCAATTTCTAAGTTTTTAAACTGCATGTGTGTGTAGGAGAGAATTAAAGGAAAACAGGTTGTGATGGGTTTTTTAAAGTTGGTAAAATTACAAAATTGTTTCTTAACTTTATTAACTTATAAGGGTATTTTAGTATTTTCAAGTGTAATCTAACCACAAAGCGAATTGACTTAATATAGTAGTATAGATAAATAAAAGGGAACAGCTATTGCAACCCTCCATTCTTATAAGCCCACCCCTTTTCTTTTGGTTTTTAAGATTTCATGAAAACTATAAAAGGTTTTTGTAAAAATTGATCACTTGGTCCACTAGAAAACATCATTTTGAACAACTTTGCAGAAGAAAGTTTTTCCAAAACCTGTCGTTTAGGTAAACTTGTTGGCAAAAAATGAAATAAAGGCTATAAATGGCTAAAAGTATATTTAAATGATAGATTTAGGAAAACCTTTATTTTACAAAGTTGTTCAAAATGATGTTTTTTAGTGGATATCACGGCTGGTTTTCATAAAAATCTTTTATATTTTGTATAAAACCTTAAAAACCTAAAGGATGAGAGGTGGGGTGATAAGAATGTGGGGTTGCAATAGCCGTTCCCTAAATGAAATTGAGGGGTGGAAATAACCGGACCTTAGGCTTGAGTTCAACATGGACCAGTAGACCACCAATACCAATGCCCAGCCCTGATCAGCAAAGCCCATGGCCACTTTCGAGGGGGCCCTCATTATAGCCTTATCCAAACCTGAGCTGCTGTCTGCTGATTTTTAATTACCCAAAAATTAAATAAATAAATAAAAGGAAGAAACAGAAAATAAAAAGAAAAAGGAAAAGAAAAAAAAAACCTATTCTCTGTCCTTCTCTTACTCGAAAGTCGAAAGGAGATATGCCGTCCTTGCCGCTGTCATCCCTCCCTCCTCCCTCCATCGAAGAGTAAATTTAGAGAGAGAAACAGAGGAGAGAGAGAATGAAAATGGGAGCTCCTTCACCCAAAGAGGTCAGTAATATATATGTATAAATATCTATTGTTAGGGCTATATCTTATCTTTACATTTTATTTTTGATCAGGTTCGTAGTATTCTCAACGCATGAATTCTTCGATTTCGCTTCATTTTTTGTGTTAATTGATTGATTGGGTCGCCTGTGAACCGCGGAAAATGAAATGATTTGAATGGGATCCATGAATTCAAGCAATATTGCTGTTTTATTTTATAAATTGATACACACACACACACACACACACACCCATGTAGTGGGGATTAAGGATTGGATGGGTTGAGTTGAGTTGCGTCTCTTGGTATGGTAGGGTTTGCTGAATTATTTATTTATTTTTTAAAAAAATTATTATATTTTCTGTTAACTTGTTTTTCAATGTATATAAAGGTACTTATTTGATTTATTTTACCATTTATTTTATTTATTATTGTAATATGGAGAGATTTATGCTAGTTTTTATTGAAAGCTCGGCGATTAGTTGTGCTGGCATTGCAGTTTTCTTTTGAACTCTCTGTTTGGAAATTGTTCGGACGATAGTTTTGCTTTAGTTTCTTTCGAAGCACTTAGAATTTTTCTATTTTGTGACCCGGATCTCGAATTTAAGGAAATAGCATTTTGTGGTAATATTGGTTTATCTTCCATTACCAGCTTGGCAATATATAGCAATTTGTTTGATTTATTTATATATTTATTCCACTCTATGTTGGATTTCCCTTGTAATAATTCTTAATCTGCTTTTTCAATAGAGTACTAAAATATCAACATCTTTCTTTTAGGCACATGGTTTGCATGTCTTATGAACTCTCCATTATTGTAAAGTAAGGGACGGTTGAGTATTTTCACAGCTTGGGAGTAGATAGAGGAGAATGGCAGATGGATTATCGAGCTTCTGGGGTCCCGTCACATCCACCACTGAATGGTGTGAGAAGAATTATGTGTACTCTTCTTATATTGCCGAATTTTACAACACTATATCGAATATTCCTGGTATTCTTTTGGCACTCATTGGTCTAATAAACTCCTTAAGGCAGAGACTTGAGAAGAGATTTAGTGTGCTTCACGTATCTAATATGATACTTGCTATTGGAAGCATGTTATACCACGCCACGTTGCAACATGTGTAAGTATCATTCCCAGCCATACCATCTTTTGTAGTGTTTTTCTCTCAATTGCTTTCTTGTTTAGCTGCCTCTCTTGGTCGCTTGGTAAAGTAACTGAAATTGTCAGTTGAACTTTATGCAAAAATAGAACTTATATTTTCTGGTTCTTTTGACAGTTTAGCCAATGCTAGCAAGTTTTGTATTTTAAAGAGTACAAATGCTCGACCTGTAAACTATTCTTTTTGATAAGTGTAAATCGACTCCTTAATAGAGTTCACATCTCTTTATGGGCGATCTGCTTGCTAACAGTCTAACACCAATGTCCTTGAATTAACGTTCAGAGACTAGTGACTAGTTTGAAGCTCTGAACCGTCAACTTACGATTAGTTATGTGTTTTATTTTAAGATTTCGCAGGGAGAAGCTACTTTTGGGTTGATTGTCTACAACTTGATGAATACTTCAATTGCTGAGTTGTAGATCAGGTTTTTGGACCTAGTTAAGATTGAACTACAAGATAAAATTTTGGCTTGTTGATTATTTTTGTTAGTATTCTAGTTTGGGCCACACATTTTGTTGCATCACATGTAATGGAGTACTGACACAAATAATGAGCTTATTCATAACCTGAATGGACAAATGTCAAAAAAAAAAAGAAGGAAATTCAAATCCCATCCGTCATATTCTTTTGTTTTGTTATGGCATTCAAGGATGTCAACTTCTCTCTCTCTCTCTCTTTCTTCCTTCGTTGTTTTGGTTAGGTCTGGTAAATTTTGTCAGTATTTATTTTTATTGTTCTATGGTTTTATGGTCACTATGAAATTGAAGTAGCTAGCATTCAATACAATCGCATGGTATGACTTATGAGGCGTGTACACAATTGTCATCCCTCTTGTGTGAGGAACATATGTGCAAACAGGATATTCAGGCAAAGAGTGGAAGGGAATAGGGTTGACAGAGCTGGTTACCTCCCAACAATGGAGATTACACACACGCACACTGAGACATGGTAGGCATTCAGGCCATATACAAATGTGTTTTTGCCATTGGAGGAGTCTGCTTGAGGTCTGGTATAGTTGTAGAATTTGCATATGTGAACCATAGTTGTGGTTCCTTGTACCTGTCTTATTATTGGTTGAGGAAACCTTAGACCAATATCGATGGATGCTAATTTTGTTCCCGTGCTCCACAAAATGACTCACTTTGGAGAAAGTTTTTCTGCCTCTTAGTAATATTGGGTACTAAGTCTATATGGTAGTTGTGAACTCCATTGTACAATTCTTATTTTTTTTGTTGTGATCATTTACCATTGAGATTCACACCTGAAAATGATTTTTGGAATTTATTTTCAGGCAACAACAAAGTGATGAAACTCCTATGGTTTGGGAAATGCTTCTTTATATCTACATCCTCTACTCACCAGATTGGCACTACCGTAGTACAATGCCTACCTTCCTCTTTCTCTATGGTGCCGTTTTTGCTGTCCTTCATTCACAGGTCCGTTTTGGCATTGGCTTCAAGATGCATTATGTGATCCTCTGTCTCCTCTGCATCCCTCGAATGTACAAGTATTACATTTACACACAAGATGCCGCTGCTAAGCGGCTTGCAAAGCTTTACGTGGCTACCCTTTTCCTAGGTACTTTGTGTTGGCTCTTTGATCGTGTTTTGTGCGAGGAGATGTCCCGCTGGCCTATCAACCTGCAGGGTCATGCCATGTGGCATGTATTCATGGGTTTTAATTCCTACTTTGCAAACACATTCTTGATGTTTTGCCGTGCTCAGCAACGAGGATGGGGCCCAAAAGTTGTCCATTTTATGGGGGTTTTGCCCTATGTGAAGATCGAGAAACCAAAAACCCAGTGAAAGAAGATACATAGGACATGATGCAAGTATAGGTTTTCTTTCTTGGAACGTGAGTTTTTTGCAGGTGCAGGTGAGTAAATCAATTATTTTTTTTTCCCTTTGGATGAATCTACAGTGACTGAATTGGATGTCAGGAGTTGGGATCTCATCAAGATTTTATGGTAAAAGTAGAACATGCTTGCAGTGTATCATATTTATATGCTTTTGTTGGCAATATTTGGTTTAGGTGGCTTGTTTTTGGATAGTTAGTTATTGTTTTTTGATTTCAGAAGTAGAAAGCTTTGATGTTTTTGTTATTGAATTCTAGGATTATCCTGAATTCTGGATTTTTAGTGTTGACTTGACTCGTGCCTTTAATTGGCCAATGTCAAACTTTCAGTTGTCTTGGCAATTCCATTAGTCCTACTCTCTCTCTCTCTCTCTCTCTCTCTCACATCATTATTTTTGTTGTGTTGCTATATATTTGTTTCATCCCTCTTGAACCGGCAACAGCGATATGTCGGTTTAAATCTCCTGCTGGATTCAAAGTTTTGTTCAATTTTCCTTTTTAACTTCTTTGATTGCAAGCCTCAACAAATCCAAATTGATTGTGATCTAGGTACCATTGGTTACTGGTAAAAAATATATCCACTTGGGTGAAATGAAACGGAGGAAAAGAAGAGAGTTTCAAACCTTGCATCTGTTTTACATGTATAGAAGATAGTTTGATGGAAAATAGCATATGATTTAGAAACAATATTTTCCATTTATCAATTTTTCTCAGAGCATTATTAAAAATGTTGTGTTGGATTGGCTCCACACTGGTCTGGCTACTTTTCCTGGATAGCAATAACTAGACATTCAGAAAGCACTGCCAAATTGCCATAGTTATATGCCACTGCATCTCGGTGTAAGGTTGGCTCGTCTTTAACTCTCTTTTTGTGGAATGGGAGATGAGAGGATAAAAGTCCAAATTTTCTCCAGCTAAGAAATTACATGCGTCGTGGCATCATCATGAGACCAAATCGAACGGATTAAAACTCTTCGACATGGAACCCAAAATTTAGCACTTGGGAAAAGTAAGCCATTGGGCATTTGGACAATTTTTCAAATAGCGCTTCTTTTTTTTTTTTTTTTTTGGTATTTGTATTTGTATTTTTTTTTTTTTTAAAATTTTTTGGGGCTGCAAAGACCAGGAAGACAAAAAAGAGGCCAAAGCAAAACAAAACAAACCGACCGACAAGAAAAAACTGACAAAAATGAAAAAAAAATCATACCCAATTACAATGCCGACAAGAAAAAACTACAAAAAAGAAAAAGCATGAAAAAAATTATAACCAATTACAATGTTCGAAATGACAGGCTTTCATAACCAAGTTAGGGAGAGAGGAAGCATCCAGGTTAGGGAGAAAGGAAGCATCTAGGAAATCTGAAAAACTCACTCTAAGGGCCCACTTTGCCATAGCTTTTGTCACCTCATTCACCACTCTTGGAATTTTATGGAAAGAAGCAGAGTTCGTAGTTGAAAACGGAGACATCACCGTAATCAACAAAATTACAGGAATTTTTTTATTTTTTATTTTTATCTAAGTCCTAGAATCCTAGTACTTCAAACAAGTGTTAAAAGGTGAGCAGACACAGCTCCACGCTATCAGCATTTCAGATAATACAAAAAACATACTGATTTTATCCCGACGCATCATTTAAACACCTACAGAAAATGTAGTGGTTAATTGGGTTTGAGCATGAGAATCATTTTCTGCGTCAAATGTCAAACAAGAGTAGAGACAAGACTATGAAACCCACGTGCTTGGGTATGTGCGAGGCAAACGTTTTTGAACCCTTGGTTCTCTCCCTGCCTAAGAAACATGCCTCTTCTGGCAAGTGCAACGCACTGCCTTTTTCCTTCTTTAAGAGTGAGATCAATCAAAATCCACTAATGAAAACTGACGAGGACAGTTTACAAAATCCAGAGACATTAAAGACCAGCCATCACAGCTGCTGAGAATCAAAATGCCCTTCCGTCCGTGCAGAAACCCTCACCGAATCATTGGGAATGTAACCACAGTTATTTGCCTCGGTAATAAAAATAATAAACCCATCATTTACAGAGCTTAATTGCAGGATTTCACGTCAGTGTTGCACACGAGAGAGGATTAGAAAATTTTCAACTGTATGGTACGACAACCTGTTTAGAACTCTAATGCTCTGTTTAGTTGCCCAGGAGCTGTCACAGAATCTCAATAAAAAAAGAAGTATCATAGACAGGACTACATATTGGATCATGTCCTCTGCAAATCACCATTCCAGGAAGGATCAATGTTGTCAAACTCCAAATTTATGGCAAGATGCTAATTTCCACTTTTTAAGTGGAGATATTCATGCCAAGTCATCAAATAAACAAAAAAGATAAACTGAGAGAAAAAAAAAAGAGGGGGGGGGGGTGTCGTTGCTGCAATACGTTCTCCATTGTAAGTTAATGTATACTAAATGGCAAACAAGCACTATACAGGGTGTGCAGACTGAAAACGCCTCCAGAAAAATATTTGGATAGGGATTGCACTTGGAAAACAGCAGCACACAACATCATGTACAAATTTCACCTTTTTTTTCCCTGCTAGGCCACCGTGTACATAACATGCTGGAGAGAGAGAGAGAGAGAGAGAGATAATGCAATTCTAAGATTGTCCGAACAGCCTGTCCTGGAAGATCTGCCCAAGCTTCATGTAAAGAGCATGCTGCTCCTCAAAAGTAAGGTTCATCAATATCTGCAAAGGTGGTAGGACCATCAGCACAATCATTCAAATACTCATTAATGGAACACATGGAGATATAAAATAAATGCACTTGTACTGACACAAGGGTGCAAAATTTTACCTGGTCCAAAATCATATCAACTGAGAAGCTTTGTGGCACCACAAATGACTGATGATAAATGTATGCAAACACGGCCATCACCATCTACATTAACAGACCACATCATTCACGACACAAACTCATGGATGCAACACTATAAATAATCCAACACAAGTGGCCAACCATGGATATCCAGGTCAATCCATCAAATTCAGGACATAAGAATGCTTAAGTTTTTATTTATATTATTTTTCACATATTTCATAAGTTTGATGCATTAATAAAGCCTCAATCCAAAGCCCAATTAAAGCTGGAGGTGCACAGACAGGTTGAAATATTGGAAAAATCAGAAAACTTCTTAATGATATGAGAGAGAGAGAGAGAGAGAAAGAGAGAGAGCAGAACTAAATGAACCTAAATTCCTACAAGAATAGACCCTTTGCAACACCTGCGCCGCAAAAACCAATGAACCTAAAGTCCTAGTAAGCAAAATCTTGCCAAATCCATCGGAAACAATCTTAAATGGCTTTAGTCAAAGTTGATGATGAGGGTGACAACATATTTTGTGACTCACATCACAAAATTATTACTGCAACTAAAAGTAACAGACTCTATTTCACAAGTGGATCTGAAGGCCTACTTTGCAAGATAAATACCATAAACATCACTGGAAGAATGCAATGTTGTAGGGTTGAACCTCAATTTATATGAATTTTTTAGCATAAATCTAATGCAGAAGCCACCATTCTCCACAGGAATAAATCAACAAGTTACAACTCCCCCCAACCCCCCCCCCCCCCCACCCCCACCCAACAAAAAAAAATTAAAAATTAAAAATTAAAAATCACAAGATGGCACATAGGCCATGCTACTCATCCAATAAATCATTTTCAGTCTCAAGAAACACATGGATGTAATCATGCAATATCATCTGTTTGGATTATGATTAGAACATCAGCCAATACTGCATTTGAATAAAAAGTCATAAGATATAGTCAAATACTAGACTGCATAGGCTGCTTTGACTGACATTGTCCCAGTATAAACTGATATGGACTCTCACACACCTTAAGCACGAGAATCATAAATAGACTCCCAGAGGGGTAAAATTACTTTTCCACACTTTTAATTTGTTTTGTTTTGGTTATTTATTTATTTATTTGTTTGGGGGGGGGGGGGGGTTGGTGGCCATATTTTGGTCTCTATGGCGAGAAAATAATTCTCTAACATAGATTTAGAGACATATAGTGAACAAGATTGTATCGATATACATTCATTACTTCATCCCAAAAAAAAAAAAAATGATTGTATCAAGAAATTTTAGTATTTTAAGCTTAAAAGATGAAAACTGTGGTCAAAACATTTCTGTCAGTAAGCTTCCATGAGTTTGCTATCCAAAAATGAAATTATAACCTAGTTTCCAATACACGACTGATGAGCATTATTTTCGGTGTTCACAAATACACCACCCAGCACTATTGTTTTTAAGGCTGCACATTTAGACCGATTCAGGCCCGATTTTCAATTGGTTAGGAATGGTCCATTCAAAATTTCAAAAAAGTTAGATCCAATGGAGCCAATATGTGTAGCACCAGAGGTTTAAAATCATGCTTGGGAGTTAGCAATAATTATTCATCACTGAGACATGTCTTAATGCAATATATCTTCACAAGTGTAAACACTACACACTTTCACAGCTCACCTGGCAATCCATTCTGTCAGTAATCCCACCATGTCCAGGAATACTGTCACCAAAATCCTGTGAAACAAAATAAAGAAAGGATAGCATATCACATCAACGTCTGTGAATCTTACCAAGCATACTTGCATTACTTAAAAGTTAAAACAATAACAAGAGTGAACCTTGATCTTAAAAGCTCTCTTAAAACCACTTGCAAAAAAGCCTCCAAAAGGTGCTATTATTGATGCGAACAAACCAAGACATAAAGCATGCCATTGAACTGGCAAAACTGAGACATCTTTCCAAGGAAACTGCACAATAAAATGATAAAATTGAACCATTATAATTTGAAGGAAATGATAAAATTGAACCATTATGATTTGATAGTGATAATTATTCAGAATTTACAGATTTAACCTCATGCTTTAATTGAAGTTATGGCTTATAACACATCAGAATTTGAAGTTATGGCTTTTAATATGCTGTGATGGCTGATCAGAATTGAAGTTGTTAACACCAAATAGTTAGACAAGGCATGCTTGCATGCTGAATGCTGATTGACTAACTGACTGATTGAGGAGTTTATAAGAAACAATATTGAAGATGAATTTCTAGCTGACACGAACGAAGTAGTACAAAAATAATGTTAGCATCTAACTTACAAATAACATAGTGCTACATGAATAGTAAATACATTTTGCTCATATTAATCATAATAATTTATTGGGAAATTGAAGGCCAAGTTTAACACATTACTTTTCTATACTAAACATGAAGAGAATGGAAGTTTTAAAATGACCACCACACTTTTGAGGCTGACCTTCACAGAATATGCTTGCTTAAATATGCCCACAGCCTATAAAGATCTTTAACGAGTAACCATTAACAAAGAATCATCTCTGGCATTCAATATATTAACTAGGATAAAGAAATCTTTCGAGTTATGGTACAGTTTTTAGTGTAATTAGGAGAAGTTCCAACATCAAACAACATACTTTATATAAATTAAAAGTTATAAACAAAAAAAATGTAACAAATTTCTTTAATTTTTAAACACATTTTTGGTTAGTATCACGTAAAATTTTATTAATCTAAAAGGGTTGATACATTTAATTTCAGGTTGGCCACATTAGATGAATTTTAATTCATATGAGTTTATTTTATTTTATTTTATTTTTATTTTTAATTTTTAATTTAATTTAATTTAATTTAATTTATAACGGGGGAACCATCCCACAACAAGGCCCTTTAGACCCACCCATAGAACCTAAACCCTCGGGGAGACTAGTGTAGCAACCTACCACCACGACCCCCACTTAAATCTTGGGTTGTACTAGCGGGGAATTGAACCCGTGAGCATGCATCTAATCACACAATCACAAGATCGCCCTTACCAACTGGGCTACCAGTTTTCTAACCAGTTTATGAACAGGTTGGGCCTGATGAGTTTGGCACTGTTGGAACTAACTGTAACTAACCTACCAAATTTGACCAATTGCCATCTCAAAAGGAACAACATATTTTGATCTTAAAAAAAAAAAAATAATAATAAATAAATAAATTGACAAGACAATGAAACCATTATTACTGTCATGTCATCCAAAATGTAAATGAATATCCGGTAAAATTTAAAAAGTTTGAAAGGATTCATAATAATTTCAAAACGACACTTCATGAGGTGTGTAAAAAAGCATATATTATTTATTGATTTTTGTCGATGATGCATTTTGCAAGTGAAAGTGCACAGATACGTCTTATGTTTCTACTTTCTAAGATGGCATAGAAATCTACCAACCATATTAAAGGCTCTATTATACTTTAAACTGCACTCACAGATGAATATATATAAAAATATTATGAGGCTTGAACATATTACTTTTAATCAACTTTAACTAAAGAATTAGTATTCTGTGAAAAGGAAAATAGTGAGATATCACTGATCCTGAGCATAGATATATAGTTATTGTAAAGAACAATTATTGATGGAGTAAGTAAAATAATTCCAATTGAAGTGATTTTTTTACTCACCCATTGAGGAACCCATCCTGATAAATTGAAATAATCCGGCTTAAACAATGGATCGGGATCACAATGAAGCCAGCCAGTTGATAAATCCTGCATGCATTATCCCCATAAAAACATGGATATAAGTTTTCTCAGAATTGAAAAGTATGACATCATAATTTATAATAGGTCAAAAGAAATACCGTCCTCGGACATGTTAACCATTGAAAACGACCCATGATATTTGCAAGCTGCACAAACAAGCCGGCATACAATGTTTATAGATACCCAGAAGCATAAAAATTGGATCACGAAACATACGAAATCAATTCCTCAAGTCTTTCCTATATATGTTCATTCAGGTAATATGTCGCAGATATGCTTCAAGCATGCAATACAAACAATTCAAGCGTAAACTAGTGTTCCAAAAAGGTGCTTTTCAAGGAGCCTCAAGATGCATACTTGAAGAATGACAAGCTTTCATGACATAAGGGTCGTGGAATGAAACAGGAATAAAGAACTATTTTTCACAAAGGGTAAAAGGAAGAACCTCTTGCCATGATTTGCGTGTAAGGAGTGATTCTCAAGTTTTTCAGTTTATTGAGCTAATAAGAGCAGTTGTCATAGCACAGAGAGAGAGAGAGAGGTTGTTACATGTGAAAGCATGATCAACTTAAGATCAATCATACCTCCTAGTGGGAAACATATTTAAAATAAATTCAAACCAGTTTAATATACATACAAACATATATATATTATCTTGTTCCAACATCAATATATAGAAACAGAACAAGAGAAGGACCACTTAGTTCATCCGAAACCAACAAGAAGTCAACATAAGCATTTTCCTTTCCTTTTTAAAGTGATGAGGCATCTATGACACAAACAACACAGTCAGGCAGACCAGATATGCTTACTTTTTTTCTGTCATGCTCAAAACCCAGCCACATATGATAACTTGCAGGATGCTAGGATAAAAATCCAAATCAATAGGACATCCCTCCCAGCCACATATGATAACTTGCAGGATGCTAGGATAAAAATCCAAATCAATAGAACATCCCTCTAAACCAACCCCCACCCCCCCCCCACCCCCTTTTCCTTCTGGGAAAAAAAATCCAACCACATAAGAAACAAAAAACAAAATACCAAAACAAACAAACAAACACCTACAAAGAAAAGAAGGAACAAGGTAACCCATGAGGGTTATTCCTTTCGACTCTAAATAATAGATCATCCCTGTATCCATTACTAAAGAATCAAGCAACATCTCTCCTGTAAACAAAAGAAAAAAAGATAAAAATAAATCATAGAACCCTAATGTCAAATTTGAAATATTATATTAAAAAAAAAAAATCAGTAAGATTTGAAACTACCTGGGAAAATAATCCAAGAGTACACTTGCTAGCTGAGAATACTAGGGGTGTTCATGGTTTAGGTTAAAACCGAAAACCAAATCGAATCAAACCAAACTGGTCGGTTTGGTTTGGTTTGGTTTTTTTGTCCTTAGGTTTGGTTTTGATTCTAATTTTAGAAAACCGAATTAAATTGGTTTGGTTTTGGTTTTCATGTTTAAAAAACCAAACCAAACCGAAAAACCGAAAAAACCAAAAAAACATAATATAAATATATATAATTTTATATATTACATATTAAACTTAGTTTGTAAATTTTTCTATTCTAATAAGGGCATAATAGGTAATAGATTGTAAATTTTCTTAATGTTTTTTCTTTATTAGATTGGCATGTATTAAACTAGCTATTATTGTTGTGTGAGATATTGGCACGTATTAGATTGGAGATTTGAACTTGGATTGACATAAGTCAATACTTTTCCATTTTGATACAATGTTTAATATTTTTTTTAGTTGCTAATGTAATGATTTTATTAAAAATGTTTTTACTTAGAATTTGGCTCGTCATTTTTCTATTTTTAATTATTTGTTGTTATTTGATAGGATAAAACCGAAACCGAACCGAACCAAACCGAAATTTTATGGTTTGGTTTGGTTTGGTTTTTTTATAGTACGGTTTGATTTTGGTTTGAGAAAACAAAAACCAAAGTATAATGGTTTGGTTTAAAATCTACCCTAAAACCGAACCAAACCGAACCACGAACACCCCTAGAGAATACCACACCTGAATGACAGTAACTCAAATGATCACCCTAAACTTACCTCAAAATTAGGCATACTATTCTAAATCCAATAGGGGGCCTCAAGATATATCATATAGCTAAAATGAAGGAAAGCAGTGAGAGAAAAGCAACACCCCATAAAAATGCATGTCTCATGACCATTTCCTGAACACTAAACAATTCAGCGTGAAGCAAGCACTGATGCATGGTTTCTTTGTTGTGATTTGTGAATATCATATAAATACATAAACGAGTTCAGACCACTCAATTTAACACATGCAACTAATGAGGTACATGAGCCATAACAGAAGTGCGTTTAGCGTGACCAAAGAAAAGGAAAATTACACTCACCACAAATGCAGAGATCACAGTCGTAACAGATGCTCCAATGAAACCCTCCCAAGTTTTCTTTGGAGATAATTTGATCAAAGGAGTTCTTCCAAAGAAGAAACCAAAGATATAAGCCGCAATGTCATTGATAACAATAAGTGATGCGGGAAGAAGAAACCTGCATAAATATGAAACCATGTCAGGGAAGAGAAACAATCAAGAATCTCAAAAGCCTGACGATCAAGACACATAAAGAACTAATGTGAAGGGCAAATAACTCTTGATGCAATGAATTATAAGTGCAGGACACAGTTGAAGTCAACATAAG
The DNA here is from genome assembly GCA_039720395.1 of Liquidambar formosana. Taxonomy (NCBI): domain Eukaryota; kingdom Viridiplantae; phylum Streptophyta; class Magnoliopsida; order Saxifragales; family Altingiaceae; genus Liquidambar; species Liquidambar formosana. Next base: position 1,551,027 of record CM077835.1, on the reverse strand, counting down.
AGAGAGCATAAAAGAAATCCTCCAAAAAAGTAGTTTGTCAGTGCAACTGGTAAGTATCAAACAACATTTAAACAATGGCATAAAGGGTTTGCAGGTTAGAGCTCTAAGTTAGTAAACAAGAGCCAAAAGGGATTTGTAAGTCTTACCAGAAAATTCCCTCGAAAATGTTGGCTACAGTGAAGGAGGATTGGGTAAACACCACAATTAGAATCATGTGCGTCCATGCAAACTGGCCAAATTGATACTTGTACATCTTCTTCTTTAGTGTAAGAATGAACCACACAAAACCTGAGTGCAATTACACAAACAACAATAATTTCAGCAGCAATGCATTACGGAAAAATATGCCAAGCGAATTCACCTGAGTAGCATAAAAGAAGTAACACAACCGCAAAGAAATAAAAAATAATAGATGGACAAAAAGGATAAAAAAATCCACGGTTACAAAGATAAACGTAATGGATGTAACCAACCTGAAATATACAAGAAATAGCAAATAGCCATTTGATACTTGATCAGGCTGCTCACAAGCTTATATAAAAATTGGTCTGAAGTTACAGTATTGACAAGCCGCTGACTGAGAATGCGGCCATATACAAATAGCATTGCAGTGAAGAAGAAGTGCCTGAGTAGAGAAATTTGAGATGGATAAAAACAACGACAACATATAATGAATAGCAAGTAAAGTCACTTGGACAGTATCATAATCAATTTTTTATTTTTATTTTTATTTTTAATAACACTAAGAAGTGCAGAACAAAAACAATATTCAATTAAACAATAACCATAACCGACTTCCTTACCAGTTTAATAGCCTGAATCCTGGGAGTTGCCTATCTTCATGAGATCTCCTGAGTAGACTGAACAATTCTCTTGCCATAAAGATTTGGATAACGACAACCATGGCCCAATATAGAGATGACCCATGTAGATAATGAATGCAAAGCCCCCAATCATCCAAACAGATGAGTATGCACGGATTATCATGGACCTATATTTGTTCTGATCATTAACAAGTAAATGGCCTCCATTTTCTTTACTAGCCTCTGGAGGAACCTGAAAGCCCAAAAAATGAAACAAAAATAAAAATGAGCCACCTTGTTCATTACAAGAAGTCGTATTACCGTTCCAAGATTGTTCACATTCCCTTATCCTAACAGCTAACTAAGAATGGTCTCCAAATGCAATGGAACTGTTACCAATTTTGATCTCCTTCACAAAGAAAATAGCATCGTAAGGCCAACCCCCGCCCCCCCCCAAAAAAAAAAAAAAAAAAAAAGAACCAAAAAAAAAACAAAAAAGACAGTGGCCAAAAAACAAAAAATCTAAATGAATGTTGATTTTCCCTAATTAGTACTACTAAACAAGTTCATAAGGTTATCTAAATGAATGTTGATTTTCCCTAATTAGTACTACTAAACAAGTTGATAAGGTTAACCACTTCTCTTTAAGACAATATATCATACAGAACCCGTTTAAGCAACACAGTTATCAGCATGCAAAAATGGCTCCAAATAAAAATACATTTGAAATTTAAGTAACCAACCTCATTTGAGCGTCTACGGTGCCGAATCCTCGCAGTGGATGTCGCTGGAGCAGTGGAACTCATGGCTCTTCAATTTAATTCTCACTCAATTAACAGAAAACATAAATACATGTATATGCAGAGAACAACTCCCACCTGAGACATCAAAACACACTAAGTAAAATACCCATGAATGGAAAACCAGATTCCTACTCACACTATACATTTTCAAAAAAAAAAAAAAAAGAGGAAAGGGAGTGGGGAGGGGGCTAATATTGACAGAAACGCATAAAAATTCTACCTAGTCAAATTAGGATTTTTCAGGAGCGTAATAACATGGGTTTGGTACTTTGGTTTAAAATGAAACTAGAATTAGGCATCTCGACTCCTTTTGGAGTGCGGGCTCTCCTCATCGACATTCGGACAATGAATAAGACAATTACACAAACTTCATGGATTCATTTCTCACTGCTATGCTAACAGTAGCAGAAGTAGTGCTTTATGTTGGAATTTTGCCAAAATCCCAACCTAACAAAAAGTCCCAACATAAAGCACACTACTCACTGACTCGTTGTCAAACATTCCAATGCTCAAAATGTATGATTTGCTGCTGCCAAAGTGCCATAACAATATACCAATTCCATTACACTAACGATGACTGCCACTGCTCAAAAAAATCGGAAAAATGTGTTGACAAATCAACATTTCAAGCACAGTTAAATGTGAAAAAAAATGCAGAAGTAGTTTTTGGAGTGAAATCTGAATCAGAAAAGAGCTTGCTTTTTTGTAAAAATTTGAACCTGGAGATCCATATCCACACATACATATAGTAGAGAGAGGAGGACGAGAGAAACCTGCTGTAGGGGGCCTGGAAGTTATGGGAGTGAAAGAGGTCCGACACCCAAAGCTTACTGAGAAGAACCAAAAAAAAATGGTTTTTTCTGTTCTGTGAATTCCCTATGGGGAGGAATTGCAGGAGGCCAAGAGAGACGGCGAAGGAGTATGCGCGTTAGATTAACGCTTCCGCTACAATCTTGCATGTGTCCTATTGTAACTGGTCGAGCAGTGTTCAACCTTGAAATATCCCAGGAAATAGATGCAAGTGTTTTCCCTTTTAGAGCCTCACAAAATTTCAAAATGTCGTTTCTCTCCCTATCATGGTTTACGTGTTGTCCATGTATTATTTTATTGCTTGTATTTAGTTATATAGGCTTTCTACAGGTAATCTTTTGGTTCGAACCCTAACTCTTTTCTGTTAATGATAAACCCTAATTAATTCAACAATATGACATTATTAAATAATAAAGGGGTAATTTAAAAATGTGGAACCTACCTGTACGATCTATAGAGAGCAATGTGATACAAAAATAAAATAAAATACATGTTCTGCCTATGTCAACCCTCTTGATTATATGTAAAATAAAAATAAAAGATAAATAAAACCCTAATTATGAGTGATTGACTGATTGTGCAAGGGTAATGGGTCTTTTTTTTTTTTTTTTTTTTTGAGGGCTAGGAGTGCAACCAAAGATTTTGGCGTGAGTAATATAATTGATGTGGTGCCACTACAAGTTTATGGTTGTAAACAAGTCAAATTATAGACACGTGTGATTAACAGTGATGTTTCAGAAATATCATAATCTAATTAATAAAAATACTATAAAAAATATGTAGGATCCTATGGTATCTAATATAAAAATAAAATAAAATAAGAAGAAGAAGAAAAAGAAGAGAGGTACTTGTACTACAGTGTGATAATTGATCACATTATGTGATAATCTTATCATACTAAAAGATAATTAGTCACACATTGAATAATGTGATTGATTTACTACATTGTGGTATGGTTGATCTACACTACAATGTGTATAACATCTTTTTTACCAGAAGCTTCGAATCATATTATATTTACATGTATGTTATTTCGTTACAATGTTTATGTCATTTTATCATATTTTTATTGACTAATGATATCATATTAACACAACAGCATTATAGATAGGGTTTACTCAGTTGAGTAGTAAATGTCGTTTTGACTTTGTTTGGTAGAATAACAAACTTCAAAATAAGTTTGAGCTTAACTCATTTTTATTGTAAGCAAGCTTGAACAATTATTTTACATAACTAATTTTGGGCCAACTAACCTTGAATACTTTGATTGTTTGGTACTTCGCTTTTGTGTTTAATTAACTTGAAAGTAAAATTGAGTTTAACACATTTATTTTTCAGGGCAAGTTTGAGCAAATCTTTTATTTTTTAATCAAAATTTTTTAATTTTGAATCAAATCGAAGTTCGTTTATTTTACAATCCTATCCAAAACCGGCCCTTCAGGAGATTAACATCGTATATTGTCATCTTCTCTCCTTTTAGAATGATTTTTATCCATTGTCATCTTTTTTTTTTTCTTTTTTTTTTCAATTCATAATTTAATTAACTTGAGAATCAAATAGTAAAAGTTATCAAACTAAAATATACTCCGTATATATATGTTTTATATAATTGATTTACTAAGTAAAATTTCATTATTTTTTTTTAATAAGCAAGGTTTATATATTAAAGAGGGAAAAAGATGGGCCAACTCCCATCTCCTAGTTATTAACATTCCCTCTTATCTAATCAATCAATCAATGTCTGGTGCTGAATTGGCTTGAGGTTCACCAAATGCGTGTCAAAGCATCTCTTTTTGGAAAAGTCGCTTAATTATGGATAAGCTTCCGCATTACAAATTTCCAATTTCTTGCGACATGGACACATGAAGATGCACGAAATCTACATGGTGCATCTTTAGATGCTATATGTTTTGGTGCCTTACCAGGATCGCACTCTTCGAACCGAATTGGATGCTATCGCTATGACTAGTTGTTTAGTAAGTGTTTGTCCACTTATTATCAGATGCACAAATTTGTAAATGGATTAAGGATTGCATAAGATTAGTATGTGTTAGAAAACTTTGATGGAGTAAGCCTAGAATACCCATATTTAGTAAGAAAAAAGGAAGAGAGGATTATTTTTGTGGGACAGAAGGAGTAAAAAATATATTTTGGGTTGAAATGGGTAGGCCCAATAAAGAAGAGAAAGAAGTTGGGTCTGGATATTGCAATCCCTTCAAGTAATCTCCCCACCCTACTAGTTTTAATTTTTTAAAGTTTTAAAAAAATATAAAAGGTTTTTATGAAAAAAGGTCGCATAAACATCATTTTGATAAACTTTGCAGAAAAAGCTTTTTTCAAAATGTATAATTTAAGTTGACTTTTTGGCTAAAAATGAAATAGGGACTATAAATGGCCAAAAAAGTCTATCCTTTGTTATTTCAATAATTACTTTCAACACAAAACCCAATACAAAAAAGGAGAGAGTATTTTTAGAAAGATAGAGCTTAATAAATGACAAGTCATTCGGCGACAAAGGGATGAGTTATAAACTCAGACATCTCGGATTCCAATCTCTTTTGGTCAGTCACCAACCAAGGCTATTAGCCAGGGCGTTAAACAATCTCATGAGGCAGTTGCCCTGTGTGGGAGCGAGGATTAATCAGCCTTTGACAAGTCGGACACCGCTGAAGAATCTCTTGAATTATGTCGATATGGCCTTTGCTAGATGCTATATGAATAGGGTAGAAGCCATTCTTGTCTAGTTGATAAGTAGCTAGCAACACTGAATATGTTCAATAAGAGTTTACCCCTTCAACATAACCTATGGCTGTTGCACACTGAAGAGGTGTCCTCCCTTCTTCACATAGTTGACGGCAGGACGCTGGATCCTCATCCCACATTAGCTGCAGAACATCTGACATTTCATATATACAGTAATTAACGATAACCAATATATGCCAAGCATCTTTCGAGAAAATGAGTTCAAATGAAACTTATGAGAGTGGAATATAGTTCAATTCTTTGATGATCATGAGACCAGGGTATTATTGGTTCAAATGAAACTTATTGTGACATCCTTGAAAACAAATGAGTGATTTCTTGTGAAATGAGTTCAAATGAAACTTGGTTTAAAATTGAAAATAATTGTGACATCCTTGAAAACAATTTACATTGTAAAAACATTAAGAACGAATCGATTAATAAGAAATAACAAATTCATTGATAATTATTTTAAGTTAAATACTAATTACAATAGGGTGCTGTTTAATTGTGATTTCTTAAAGCAACATTTGAAGTACCAATGCGCTGAAGTGGAAAGAGAGGAAAAGAGAGATGCTTGTGGGTTTTTGGCCCTTGCATAGACTTAAAAGTTCATTTCGAAAGGTATGTGCTTAATTTCCAAGGTAATTAGAATAATTTATTCCCACCAACCGCCACCATAGTGAATTTTTGTTTTGGTGAGTGGTAAGAGATCTGCTACTACGTAACTGACATTGATATTCTATTATGCATGCAGCCGTTAACATGGATGGCCAATAAAAATTGATAGATGAAATAGGCCTCATCATATGGTGGGGCTCAATTCAATCAAATAACCATACCAATTAATTGATCCTCACAAGTCTCCAACGTCTTACATAATGTCCCTGCCCCACTGCCATGCCCAAAGAACACCGTCGATTCCATCATTATTATGCACCAACCAATAAAATGGTGACAGATTCTCTAGGGTTCTTCGATCTACCTAATGACAAAACAGATTCTGAGGTTCTTCTTCACTTAAGAAAAGGAGAGCCCCTACTCGTTCCCCTAGATGAGACAACCAAATCCCTTATTTCCATGAAAATGGAGAAGGAAATTATATATATATATATATATATAGAGATGATCCTATCAGCATGTGCTAATATAAGTTACATCAGCATTATGCATTGGGGGTTGTACCCCTTGCATTGATTCAATGCACCTCACGTCCCACTAATGCACAAGGTACAACTCCCAATGCAAGTTTTGATATAAGTTATATCAGCACGTGTTTACCTGATCATCATCCTAGATATATATATATATATATATATATATATATATATATATATATATGTATGTATATATATATATATATATGTATGTATGTATGTATGTATGTATGTATGTATGTATGTATGGGTGTGGGTGTGTGTATTTTGTTTTTAACAAGGAGGGTAAGGCCACCTTTGCTTTCATCACCATTGGCTGTCAAAATTGGGTTCTAGTCTTCCAATTGGGCAATGATACATGGCTTAGTAAAATGAGGGAGCCAGAAGCCAAAAAACTCTCTGGTGCTTAGAGTAATCAAATATGAAAAAATATATATAATATCATACTTGCGTGACAGCGACAAGAATTCACAAAAGCAATATATAGTATCTGGAAAAACAACAAAATCGATCAAGAAGCAAGATTCGATTGGCTGTTTATGTGTGGAAATTTTGGATAATGATACTAAAATGATAAAAGCATTGATAATCACTAAGCTATTGTTGTGCCCATGCACATCTTTTGCTCTGGGCCTCTCCGCCGCCACCTTTCCTTATAATCCAGCTCAAAACACACTAATCCAAACCATTATTTCTCGTTCACAGTATCCCATCTATGATATTTCAAATTTTTTGATTCATTAATTTGAGAGGATCCAATATGGGAGCAAACTTGTGCAGTTTCAAGCGATTGAATTCAGAGCCACAGCGGCCAAAAGCAATTGGCTCCGCTGATAAAGATGTGAGTGCAGGATCATCAATCTTCGAATTCGTGAAGCCGGCGTGTTTGAAGACAGAGAAGGTGGCAATGAAGAAGAAAAAGAGAGAATCACACCCACCAGAGAAGAAGATTGTTAAGGGGAAGAAATTGACTCTAGAGGAGTGGCTCGTATCTTCTCCAGGGTTGAAGCCAGCTGATTGCATCCTAGGAGGTGAACCTAATGCTTTGAAGAACTACTCCAAAAAGGTCTACCCATCTTCTAATAGAGATTGCAACTCTAGACCAAGAGAGAGCCTGGAGAGATTGGTGCAGACTGATGAAGGAGATGAAGGGGAAGAAGACTCGGAGTTTTTTTCATTAAGCACAAACCGAAATGGGAAGGTGAAAAAGAGGGTGAGCTTTAAGTTGCCCGAAGAGGCTGATATTTTCATATTTTACTCACCTGAGGAGACGCATGAAGAGTGATCAAAGAGTCTTTTGCAAATGTTTGTTCTGCCTTTGGCCTAATGTTGCCCGTTTCCCCCCTCAAAGGGTTTGAGGGGGAAGTCATGGTTTCTAGTCTTAGTAGAGTAGGTTTAGATATATGATGTATTAATGTTCTTACTTGTTAGTAAAAATAAAAATGTATGTTCCAACTTCCAAGTATAAAGAGAAGGGTTTCCTTCAACATGTTTTTGGGTTTCTTTACTTTCTATTGTGCTTTGAAAGTAAAATCTCAATATTTTTTTTCCCTTTTCGTGCACTGAGAAAAATCATCATTTCCCGGTATAAAGAGATGTTTCCTTCAATTTTTCCTTCAATTTTTTATTTTCCCTTTTCATGCAGTGAGAAAAATTATCATTTCCCCCGAGCTAGACCAAAAGGTTTGATACTCCCAGCAATAGGCCATGCCTGCCCATGCGCAAATTAATTCACTAATGCTTTATTTGGTTTGCAGATTTTATCAAGGAAAAAAAATAAAATATGAGAAATTGTACTTTTTCTTATTTGGTTGCAAGGGAATATTAGTAGAATAAGAATAATTGAATAATTTTGACTTGATATGATTTCATCTTTTTCTTTCATTTTCTTTCCTCTGCATTTTTTTCCTACCTTTTTTTTTTTCCATAATAAAATCCACGAACCAAATAGAGGGTAAAGAGTAGTACAATTAGCCCATAAAATATGTCACTTATGATTGAAACTTGCTTTGATTCTTTACAGTAAGAAATTTGATTATCTTAAAACTAATAGATAACTCCATTTATTGTACTTCAAATCATAGGAACTTATGTGGTAGTTGTGTTTTAAGTTTAGTGGAGCTCGTAGTTTTCTCAGGTCCAAAATGATGGAAAAATCTAAGATCAATATTTTTAGGCAAAAAAGCAAAAACAATGCAGAAAATGTGTTTGGCCTTTGGCAAAGTGCTTTCAAAAATTGTTTTCTAGGAACTTTTATTGAAAAACGAGTCACATTCCCAAAACGTGAAAAAGTTTTTCTATTTTTTATTTTTTATTTATATTTTTACAAACTCGTGCCTATTAAAGATAAGAAGAAAAATGACCCCAAACCTTTGTATTCTAAACTCTTTATCCGTTTATCGTATTCATTTTTAGAAAACACTTTTAGTTTCTTTCATATTACTGGGCACTATAATTTCCCGGCAACCAAAATTGAAATTCATCTAAATTTGCCAGTAGAATTGAATATACCCCAGACTTTCCCACCCAGCTTCATTTCTGTGGCCCACTTGAAAACCATTATTGAAAATTGAAAATTGGTAAAAGAATTGGAATCCTCAAGCTTAGGTGGTGATCGATCATATTTTGTGATAATTTCGTCACATCGGTTTTCACTTAATGTATCAAGTATTAACCACTTAATGTGATAGAGTTATCAAAACATATGATCGGTTAGCATTTCACCACTTTTCTTTAAAACTAGTTTCATAGACTATGTCCTATAATCATTTGGTATGTGCATTATGAATAAATTATATGTACTTAGAAATTAGTTGAATAAATAAACATTTCAAAACCTCTTGATATATAAAATACAAAAATTTTAAAAAAAAAATAGGTGAAACATGTTAGGGTACAAGCAGACTTGGATTCAGTGTTGAGTTTAGAAAACTCAGTACGGTGCTAAACTAATCTCAATCGTCCATCTCGGCTTTGGACGGTTGAAATTGAAAGATAAAAAAGTTATTTTTATAAAGGTATTTTAGTAACTTTATTATTTCTTAATTTCAACTGTTTAAAATCGAGATAGATGATTGAGATGAACTTGACACTATGCTGAATTTTTTAAGCGCAGCACTGCATCATCTCCCGGTACAAGCAAGGGTATCCTAATTTCATTTAGAGAAAAAAATTAAAAATAGAGATAATGGTCATCATATATATATATATATATATATATATTTTTTTTGTCGTTTTCGTTTTTACTTATCCAAAGGAGAGAATTCTGACATCCCCGTTCCCCACCCACATCATATGACTCCCTTAAAACCGACCACTATGGTTTTATTGGTGTGCAGATACCTACCACAGCTAAGAAGTGTGCACCACCGTCCGATACAACCTACCATGCCATGCCATCCGACGGCTATCTCTTATTTGATCAGCTCCGTAGTTGGACACCGCCTCATTTACAACGGCTCATGGGTTGATGGGACCGCACAGCAGTTATGAGAGCTTGCGCCTTCATTCATCCTTCCACTCACGAGTCGTATCAAATTTTTTAAGGTTGCTTGGACATGAGTACGAGATAGTAAATGTAGTGCTCATCAAGCCAACACATGCTCCGATAATTTTGAGATCTAAGCTAATTAATGTATTGCCTATCGTTTCAATTTATATTGACGTAAGTTATATTAGTATTATATTTCAGTAATTGTAATTCATGTATTAATTTAATATATTGCATATTTTGATAATATAATAATATATTAAATATAACCTTTAATATAAGTATTTATATAAGTTATATTATTTTTTTATCTAATTTTGCTACTCCAATTTATGTAAAGCTTGAGTTGAGATGGCACACTACGTTAATTAATTAAAAAATTCATCAAAAAATAGTTGGAAATACTTTTTACATTTTTTTTTAATTTCTTAGTAAGAGGTTTCAGATGCTTTGCACTTAATTAATCCTCTGAATACATATAATCCTTTCATCCCACGTACATCAGATAATTACAAGACAAAGTTCATAAGAGTGACTTTGAGAAGAGTGATGAGAATTGAACCTAAAACCTCTTGATTGGCAAGAGGCGAGGACCCATCCCTTAAAGTTTGAGTTTTGAATCTTTTATTGAGAAAAGATTTCTTTGAATTTTCAGATTTTAACAAAAATATGACAGCTTTTTTTTTTTTAATGTTTTTGAGGTGACTTAAATTCTTAGGCTCCCAATCCTATTAACCTGAACGTCAAAAAACTTCATGGAACAGTGGCTTCATGTGAAGAGCAGGGTTTAATCGAACTATGACGGTTCAAACACCTCGTTGCTTGGCAAAAAAAATAAATAAATAAAATCTTATGCTCTCTTAACATTTTCCCAAATTGGTAGTTATCTCTCTGTTTTTTTTTTTTTTTGGTTGAAGTAGTTATCTCTCTGTACTATTGGTGATGGGTATTTAGACATCAGAAAAATATAAAATATAATAGTAATAACAAGGTCACGCATATAGGACATGGTAACAACAAGCCATTAGGCAATAGACCAACGGTTAATATTATAGGGGAAATATATGGATGTGGGCTCACATAGCGTCGCAACCACCAGTCTTTTCATTTCTTCCAATATCTTATTAGCTAGGAAGCTGCGTGGAAAGAGTTGCTTGGAGGGATAAATTGGTAGTGAGCATAGACAGCCCCATTCACCTTTTCCTTAGCTCACACTTCATCTCCTCTCTCTCTCTAACTTTATATACAGAGAAAGCTTTTTCGATGTCAATGGCAGGAGCGAAGCTGCTCATAGCTCTTGTTATCATCTCACTAAGTCTTGGGGGGAAATGGGTCGAAGCCCAAGTGCATCATGTGGTCGGCGGCGACCGTGGCTGGGACTCTTCTTCCAGCGTAGGGTCGTGGTCTTCTGGCAGAATCTTCAGGGTCGGAGACAAAATCTGTAAGCAAAACCCCTCTCTCCATATTATATCTATATATATATATATATATGGAATATTTTGAATTGGTTAAATAAATAGAGATGAGATAGTCGATTCGATCTTTTGGGTCCTTTCAACAACTTAAAACGAGGGAAAATATTACATTTGGTTTCAAAATCTTCTTTTTCATTTTGGGTTTCTTGGTAACCAAACAGTCAAAACAGAGCACTAGAGAATCTTTATTATTTATCTCGAGCTTTGGTCACTGGAGCGCGTTCCTGTTTGGGCAGGGTTCACCTACTCCGCAGCCCAGGAGAGCGTGGCGGAGCTGAAGAGCAAGGAAGAATACGAATCGTGTGATGTCAACAACCCCATCAGAATGTACACGGACGGTCTAGATGGCATCTCGCTTGAACGGGAAGGGATCCGCTACTTCACGAGCAGCAAGCCTGAGAGCTGCAAGAACGGCCTGAAATTACACGTGGAGGTGCAACCTCAGCGGAAACCGGAAATCCAGACCATTACAACGTCAGAAAGCTCGGTGGTAGCCGTAGCTGCCGGGCCCATAACACCTTCGGCGGCGACCCATCTCGCCGGAGTTTCTTCTCTGCTGTCAGCTATTTTGATGCTCTGCTACTACATGGGGATATACAGTGGCCTCTGATAGTCGCCTTATACCCAAAGAAAAACTTCGTCAGGCCGTCGTAGTTTCCTAATTCTGTCATCTGTGTGGTGAAAGACTTAAGACATGTATGATCTAAATTTTATATGACATTGGGTTGTTTATTAAATTTTGCATGTTGGGACCTCTAACTGTAGCACAAACTGGGATGGCGGAAGGGCCATTTGGTCATCTAAATAAAAATTAAACAAATATAATATATTTTTGGGCAAATTATTTATTAAATAAAAAAAAAAAAAAAAACTCCTAAGTCCTTTTCATATAATCCCTAAAGAAATTAGAAGTCATAACTCCGGAATATTGGCTGTTCCATAGGATAATCAAAATTCATAGAAATAACAAAGTCTATCAAAAAAATATGACACATATTATTTCTAACTTTCATGACACAAAGAAAGAAATCTTAATATTTACAAAAATAATATTATCCATCCAAACGGCCATTGTAGAAAGACAACAATGCTAAGAAAGTATAGATTATGGCCATTGGGCATTCATCCCATGTGTCCCATGAGCCATTGCCACTTAATCAAGCTTCCTTCATATAATTAAATTCCCTCATCACTAAAATATTATTTGTATTGTCCTACTAAATACATGATATTCTTAAAAATATTCTTGAAAATTCAGTTCCATTAAATTATCTTCAACCTTTGAATGTTTTTTCTAAACACCATAACAAAAAAAAAACTTTGCTTCTTAGATTATATATAAGGGGTATTCTTTATTTGGAAATTATAACTAATTTTTTGGTATTCACATTCTTTCGACCAATATAGAGGATTGAATCTGTTGGGCTAGTCAATAACAATGGCGAGTTCGTTGTTAATTGGGCCACTTGGCTTCACAGTTATAAGGAAGATAGATCTGGTTCATCTAAAAGCAAAATTATTAAATCATGACCCAAGATTATATTTAAGGGAAAGTACCGATTATTCTACCAAGTTTGAAATAATTAAAAAATAAAAAAAATGTATAGAATCATCCAATAAAAGTTCAGAAGAATTGATTGAATACATTTAGAGGTACATCTTTCAATCTCAATAAGTGTCTCACCCTCCACATGCATAACAGCGCCTTCGAGATGCAGCCCAATGCGCATGGTCAATGGGTGGAACTACAAATATTACAAATATTGATTGAGTGCACTTTACAAACTTGAAAAGGTATCCAAATTAATCTAAGACATTTGCAATCGAGATAGAAAGAAAGAAAAATAAAAGAAGGCATGAATGTACATGTAACCCTTAATTACCCCAATTCATCCGTTGTAAGCAGAGACGGAACTATAGCCAGGCCTGGGGTGGCCATGGCCCCCACTTCCACAAAATTGTCTTGGGAAAATACTTTTGGTGACTAGATTTCAAGCTAATACCAAAAAAGGTATTTTTTGTTAACTTGTTATAAATTGATTATCAACCTACTACAAAATGACTACTAATTGTTTTGTTTTTGGTATTACATTAGAAAATGGTCATCAAAACGTAATTTACCACTTTTGTTTTTTTAGCAGGCAACTTATACCCAAAGATAAAAGGCTAGAATATAATCTATAAAAATGGTAAAAAGTCCAAAGTAATTGGCCAAAAACAAACACCTTCTCCTACTGATTCAACTTTTTTTTTTTTTTTACTTAAATCTCTTTCAAACAAAATCCTTGAGCATACTGAGAGTGACGGTCAGCCGAGAGCATCTTGCCGAAGAAGATCACTGCTCTATGTCTACAATTAAGGTATATTTTTTGGTATTTTATTTTTCATGCTTTTATTTATTTTTATTTTTTTTTAAAAACGTTTTTCATATTTATTGCTATTGTCAACCCTTCTTTTTTTTTTTTTTTTTTTTTTTTTTGGGGTCATGGTTTTAGAGAAGTATAAGCGAGGTCTAGTCGTTTAATTACCTCTCATTCAATGTATTAATTTTAGTATGATTCTCATACTTGAAATCCTGCTTCCATCCCTAGTTGAAAGGTTGTTATTATTTTGGAGAACATGGTAATGCATTGTTCGTGGTGTTGCCTTAATTTGTCGTACAAAAGTATAAATAAAATTGTGTTTCAAGATCTAACAAGAAATTTACAACTGTTTACTTTATTTTCAAGGTGATGGCTAATAAGAAAAAAATTGTAATCACTTGACCCAGGAGATGTTTGAATCAATCACTATCTCTGTTCACAAAGGTAAGTGAAAGCCCCTAAAAAAATGGCATAAACTAGTTCAAATGAAAACAAAGGAATTGAACTCCAGTGAAAAGCTCCTTATGGATGCCATTGAACTGAAATCCAACTATATGGGGATAACCATTGCTTCTTTGACGCCCTCTACCAGGATCCATATACTATGCCCCATAATGTCTTTAGAGAAGAAAACATCTAGAGGAAGCAAAAACACCTTTAGTTCAATCTAATCTATTCTTTTCTTTACTATCTTGTTATTACCCTACAGTAAAGCTATATGCCTCAATGTGTTCCATCATGGAACCGCATGGGGTTCATGTCTTGGTTTTTAGGTTATTAGTGAGTAAAAAGAATTGGAACCAAAATCAATGGTAAATAAGCAATAGATCTAATTTAATACCCACTTAAATCTTATCTCACTCGTGAGTGTCATTGCACTATTAGGAAGAGAAGAGAACAAGAGCATAAGTGCACATCTAGAGTTAGGAAAAAGGAAGTGGACTACATTAGAGAACTTTACAAGCTTGGATTTCTCGGTGCCTTGATCAAACGAGAATTTTCCTATTTATAAGCAGCACCTAAAAGAATAAATGACCGGATTTGTACAAGTGTCATCAATTTAATGGTTAGGAAGTTTCCAACTACATGTTCTTGAGTACTCCCTAGGAATATCTAGACACTTAAATGTAACTAACCAAACTCTTCACTCTTCTACATGGATCTAGGGTGTCCTATAATCATCCATTAGTATGTAAATGTCTCTAGTGATGGAAATTTTTAGAAATTTTAGCAGGTTGTGATAACATGATGCATCATGCTCTTGTGGCCTAATGATATCTTTTCAACTTCTATGAGCAAAAGATCATGGTTTGATTTTTCAAACTCCTAAGGGTTTGAGGGGAAGGTGGGAGAGTCACCCCTATAGTGTATAGCCGCCCTCTATTTTTTTTTTTTTTTTTTTTCTCTTTTAATACCTGAATTAATGAGGACCCTCCAAACTAAGTCCAGAGTTTAAAGGCCGTAATGTCTACTCAACTCAAACCTAAAACCAACAACTTAAGGAAACAAAGATAAATAAATAAATAAAAATAAAAGATTTATTCATTGGATAATACAATTTTTTCTCTCTAAAAATGAGTTGTTTGCAAGGAAATTTATTTTAACATAAAAAATGGAAGAACATGTTGCTAAACATGTTTCCATGCAAAGATTAACCCACATATTTTGGAACCTGTATTTCATTATTTACAGGCTTGGCCCCCTGGATGGCAGGACCATTAGCTTCTTTACCCATAGTAAAAGATTTGTTCGTTGAAGCAACTAATGTTAGTCCAGTGGAAAGGGAGGGTGGAGTAGAGGGTAGGATTAGGATAAGGATAGGTTTTAGAGGTTCAACCCCTCAAACATTACCCAAAAAAAAAAAAAAAAAAGAAAAAGATTTTGATCACTGGACTGAGAATAGAGAACCAGCCCATGTTCCTTTTATCCATCCCCCGGCCCAGGTCAACTAGCCCTCTAGCCCACAATTAAAGCTCAGCAAAGCATCCAGATACTTCCGACTTTCTGAGAAACAAAACCCGAGTTCAACCAATGAGTTGACTCGTAGTAAACACCAACTCTCCGGGTTAACTCATAACTTTCCAAGTCCCCCTGAGTTGTCAGTTGCTCAGCTCGACTGAGCCCACTCGGGAGTCAGGGCTCAGCCAGGATCGACCGGGAGACCGGGTCCATGCAACATCCTTCATCCTTCTCAGAGTACGTACCACATTTCCGGCCAGAGATCACCGGTGAATCATATTTCCATCAACATTTTTCCATAGTAAAGGATGCCAAAATCAATAACCCAAAAATGGAAAGCAGAATCAAGTGAAAAAGATTGTCCAAAAGAAGCAAACAAGTCGGTCTCCATGACAGGGGGAAAAGAGCTAGCGCCTGCTGCCCGCAATAATGATGGCCTATCCATCGCCATCGTCATCTCTGCTGCATATATCAGCAAGGTCAAGGTATAGGTCTCTGAGCTGCTGCATACAACACTTCCACCCTCCTTTTTCCTCTTTCTTCTTTCCCCTGTTTTCCATCTCTCCTGTCAAGTCTTTGATGATGACCCACCAATCGGCACCGGCTCCGGTTCACTAGAATAATAGTAAAAAGACTCTATTTTGGTCAGATTTGAGTAGAGGAGACTTGAATCAGCAGAGCAAGCCAAGATACTCTTATAGGCTCAAGTGTAAAATCTCTTGGGATAAGTTTCACAGGAATAGCTGTTATCAAAAATGGCGAAGGATTCGATCCAGCCGTAGGCTACCTTGGTTAGAATTATTTAGAGAAAGGATTCCTTCCATGTGAAGCAGACCGGCAGCCAGGGGTTTCAAAAGGCTAAGAGGTTTGCACCAGTATGGACGCACGGTGTTTTTGAACTCCCCCCACAGTGCGCCACCGGCTAGGTCGAACCCACTATAGGTTTGTACGAGAGCGGCAACAATCGGGTCTAATCTCGCCGGGACGTGGTAGCCTTCAATGCTGGCGACTACGAGGGCTGCGTCTCGTTCAAGTTCGGTGTCAATGGGTTCTTTCAATGTGCCGATTCAAGTAACTGAATTTGTAGGCCAACATTTCAATCTAGCAGATCTGTCAAGGCCTCTGTCTGATGAGGAAGTTTTAGAGGTGTGGTTTGC
Organism: Liquidambar formosana; assembly: GCA_039720395.1. Classification (NCBI taxonomy): domain Eukaryota; kingdom Viridiplantae; phylum Streptophyta; class Magnoliopsida; order Saxifragales; family Altingiaceae; genus Liquidambar; species Liquidambar formosana. The sequence continues at coordinate 1,534,268 of CM077835.1, read as the reverse complement.
CTTTTTTCTCTTTATTATGATGCTGTGGTTCATGATATGCAACTTCCAATAAGGATGCCGTAGGTTTTGGATCTTGATATGCTACTAGCCGGTTTTTGGAGGTCGTGGTTTCGATTCCCTGCATTTAATTAGTTAAATGGGTTTTGGAATTTCCTTAAGAATTTTATGCTCAGTTTGGCTCTTGGAAAGTTGATGCTTTATAAATGGTTTCTTTAAGAAATTTTGGTCATTTTTCTTCCCTTCCCCTTCAAACTTTCCAAGATCCAAAAAAAGGGGCTTATGGAAGTGGTCATATTTATCTTGCTTGTAGTTCTAACTTCTAACACATAGGATATGTGTTGTAGCTCAGTTGGGTATTTTACAATGCTGGATTTGTGTACATAAGGCCCTTCTCCAAAATGTATAGCACCTGATTTCACCATTTTCTTTGTTGAATGGGCTTCTTTTGGGTTCTTTTCCAAGAAACAGTTATGCAATTGTCCAATTGCTTTTCTGCCTTTATAATTGTAACCAATTCATTGTTTTTTTGGGTTTTGTGTGTGTGTGTGTGTACATGTGATGACGATTTTGTCCATACAAAGTTGGTACATAGAAATTTCTCTTTTCTCTTTTTTCTTTTTTAATTGTAAATTTGACGACGTTGTGTTTGTTCTTTTGTTTGTGATTAACAGGTAGAAGAAATCTTGGTAGGAGCTAAGATTAAACTTACTTATAGAGGGTATCCAAAAATCTCCACAATCAAAGGCATATCAATTCAAAAAGCAAGCCAATTAAAGTAAGCTTGTAACTTTTCCATCCATGTTTGTTCATATGGGTTAAATGTTATTTGTGGTATCTATATGAGAAACAGTGGGTGAAGCTTTTTTTGTCCTCTTTATGTCAGAAAAAAGTGCAACATCTTTTAAGGTTAAATTTTCTTTATGTGCAAATCTTCTTGTAGCTTTTAAGGGCAGTTAATTAATTGAAACATGTTTCAATTATCAATTTATACCATAGATGTGGTTCTTTCTATGCCAATGTTTCCCTTCAAATGTTCTTTGGGGCAATCCTTAAATAAAGTTTTTACGGGAGTATGAGGCACACATATGATGTGGGAGCCCTATAGCATGAGTTGCTGTCTTGTGAGTGCCACACTGCTTTAAGTCACACTAACCCTTAAGAAAATGCATCAATACATTTTTCTCAAGCCTCACTAGATTCGTGGACTTTCTGCATCTTCGGGATAATATGGTAGTCACGATATTATCAATTAAATTTTCTTTCCCTGTTTAGCTTTAATAATTATTTTTTTCATGTCCAATTTTGATTTTCCTTAGGTTTCCTAGTGAAGATGGAAGAGAGCTGTCAATTGTACAATTTATTGAGGAGAGATACAAAATTAAGGCTTAAATATCCTTTTTTGCCTGCCCTCCGAATTGGATGTGATGCAAGGACAAAATATCTGCCCATGGAGGTTTTTTCAATCCTTTTTCAAGTCATTTTTGTGTTAGCAATAGTGCTTTCACCTTTTATGTCTGCTTATCTATAGTATTCCTTTTTCTATTACAGCTTTGCGAGATTGTTCAAAAACGGAGATATTCAATAAAATTGAGTGATAGGCAGGCAACTCAAGAATCCCTTTCTTATAGCAAAGGAAGTAATGTGCAGGTATAATCACATTGAAATTTTCTTTAGTTATTATGATCAATTATACTCATGAAAAAAAAAAAAAAACAAACAAACTTAAGATTTAGATAATGAAAATTTTCCTTTTAATGTAATTATTTGTTTTATAACTAGACCTAACATGCTCTGCATATGGTTAGGAAAGTCAAGAACAGTGGAGAATCTTGTGTGAACCCAGAATTTGGGATTCAATTTGCAGATAAACCAACGTTAGTTGAGGCCCAAGTTCTTCCACCTCCAAGGGTAATCATGCATATTTTAGTTTGTCTTTATCTGTGAAGGCAACATCATACTCTTGATTTCAATATAATTAGTTCTTCCTTCCTCTTTGGTTGGTCCAGCTTAAGTATCGTGATACTGCTGGGCAAGTGATAAATGTTGATCCAAGACAGGGATATTGGGAAACAGTCGACAAGGTAAGGTAGCAATTTTATGTTTGCATAGTTAGATGACAGTAAAATATGCATGCAAAGGAAAGAAAGATTGATTCCTTTAGATGTTTTGTGCCACTTGTTCCTCATAACCATCAAGGAATGAATATTAGATAACATGAGATCAAGACGAAGAAAAAGAAAAAATATATCTATATAGAATGATGGCTGCTTCGTTCTGAGTTAGCATTCTACTTTGGAGGTGGTTTTGCCACATTCTGCAAATCATTACCCTATGGTCTAGTATCCTGCTTGTGTTTCCAACATGCATAGTAACCCTTATATGCTGTTATGAATCTAAAAATGTTCATTGGTTGTGAAGTTTTATGCAGCAGGATGATCCTCTGTAATTCCGTTTGTGTAGGGAATGATCAAAGGTGGTTTGGTCAAATTCTGGACATGTGTCAATTTCTCCAAGAGCTTGCCCCTCAGTTTCGGTTACTCATTTCTGCACAGATTTGGTATCTATCTGTGTTACTAAAGGAATGGTGTGGCTTCTTTATTCCTTCATGTGCAGTTCTCAGCCAACACCCCCCCCCCCCCCCCAAAAAAAAAAAAAAAAACAAAAAAAATATAAAAAGTTGACACTTGATCTCTTTGAATATTTTGCAAGGGTTTCATGCCAAAACCTTTGGTTCCTATACAATCATGTGACCCTGATCAGATTGAGGAGGCTCTCTTTGATATTCACTCGCAGTCCACTATGGAACTTGAAGGAAATGGGTGGACAGGGGGAGCAACTTCAGTTGTTGATAGTTGTTTTACCAGATTCGAGTGGATCATATGGTGAGTAATGAAAGTTAGATTTTCAAATTCATGAAAAGAATTCGTTTCCCCTACTTAAATGTGATCTTGCTTCTCATAGGAATAATTAAAAGGGTATGTGAAACAAAGTTGGGAATCATATCTCAATGTTGTATGCCCACCAAGGTACATAATCAACCTAAGCAGTATCTTGAAAATTTGGCCCTCAAGATTAATGTGAAGGTTTGTTATATCTCATTCTTAATTCACTTTTCTTGTTGGCTTCTTTGGTTAACTTCCTAATTTTTCAAATTGAGGACAATATTTTATTACTAGGTTGGGGGACAAAACACGGTGTTGTTTGATAATTTTCCTCTCATCTCCGATCATCCTACAATAATCTTTGGTGCTGATGTAACTCACCCAAACAATAGAGATGGTTCTAGCTTCTCGATTGCAGCGGTATGTTGTCAATCATTCCCCATCTTCACACTTCTGATTCATCATTAATGGATTTGTTGGGTTAAATTGTTGAGTACTCTGACAGGTGGTAGCTTCCATGGACTGGCCAGGGGTGGCCACATAGAGAGGAGTATACTCCGAACAGAGTGGTGGAAAGGAGATTATCGAGGATCTCTATAAGTTAATTCAAGATCCTCTAACTGGTGAGATATCTCCTGGAGGAATGGTCAGGTAAGAACTCAAAACACTATCACATCATTAGCGCAATAGTACAGAGAGAACTTCATACTTTTTCTTCCTTGTTCTCATCCGGTTTGCTTTTTTGGAGGGAACTTTTACTTGTATTCCTCAAAATTAATAAGTTTAAACCCGAAAGGATTATATTTTACAGGTAAAATTTGTTTTTGTAGCTTTCAAGAGACTGTGTTTTGTATATAATTGCTGATATTGTTTGAACTAATGGGCAGAGATGGTGGCAGTCAACATCAATTCCTTCAAGTTTTGACCCATGAGGTCACGGCCATTCAAAAGGTAATTATGGAACTTGACAAAATTAAAATGATTGTGTAGGAATGATTAAAATTAAACTTTAATTTTTATTAGTATTCTTTACTCTAGCTAAGATTTGATGATTTCTCTCATCTGTATGCGTAAATTGTCATTTCTCAGGCATGTTCATCAATACAAGAAGGATATCAACCTCCCATCACCTTTGTGGTGGGGGTGAAGAGACATCATATGTGCTTCTTCCCTGAGAATGAAGAAGGCAACATCTCAGCAGGTTCTAAGTTTTGCTTTCATACATACTAATTATTGTGTCTTGGTTTTTAGGGAGCTATCCTCACTCACCTTTGTGATCAGGTACTATTATCGATACCCAGAGTTGCCACCCTACCGGATATGATTTCTACCTCAATAGCCATCCTGTAATTGAGGTAAACTTGGATTATCTAGCCAATATAACATAATAGCCCAACTATTACCTACAATTTTCTAGTTAGATTTTGTTACACAGAGAGTTCCATGACAACAACTTGGAAATTTTATTTGTATTACGCATGTAGGGAACTCCCCGGCCTACACACTACCATGTCATACATGATGAAAACAACTTCAGCGCAAATGGATTGCAAACGCTTACATATAATCTATGTTACACGTAATTTCTTCCCACACTTCTTCTCTTTTTCTTCTCTGTCTCTCTGTGAATGCGATTGGCATTAGATTAATTGGTTATTTGATAACATTTTCAGGGATGCAAGGTGCGCCAGATCAACCAGCCTAGGTTGTCCTCTAGCTAGCCTCTGTTGATTTTTAATATTATTGTTTTCATTATATCCATGAGTCCCATTCAATTTATGTGATTTATTTGCAGTGCCGCCAGTTTATTATGCTCATTTGACAGCACATCGAGCTCGGCATTATAATGAAGCCATGAGGGGCCGACACCTTTCCCAAATCAAAGAAAACATAAAAAATGTATGTTTTACTGCTGAGGGTACATGCAAGCGGTTAGTAAGTGGAGTAAGTTTTCTCAGACTTGAGAAGATTTTTCAGGATTTATCTCTGCTAGGAGGAGTGTATGGGTTGGTAAGTGGAGTGCTAGGTTTAATGGGCTGTTTTGATTTGATGTATTGGTTTTTATTTTTACTTGCCTTTGTGGTCTAGTGGTATCACTAATTCTCTCTTTCCATTATGAAGGAAAGATCACGGGTTCAAGTCTCCAAACCCCTGATAGGTCATGACAGTGGTGCCCTTTCGTTGTGATTCGATTCGATCCGCTGATGTAAGATATGGGCGTGCTGGTGGTGTAGGAAGCAAGAGAGGTCTGCTAGCAGTGTATGGGTTGGTAAGTGGAGTGCTAGGTTTAATGGCCTCTCTTGATTTGATGTATTCGTTTTTTTTGTTATTATTATTATATTAAATTACGACTTGCATTTGTGATCTAGTGGTATCTCTAATTGTCTCTTCCCTTTATAAAGGAAAAATCATCGATTCAAGTCTCCAAACCCCAGATAGGTGATGACAGTGGCGCTCGATCTGAGGATGTCAGATATGGTCGTGCTGGTGGTGCAGGAATTAAGGGAGGTTGCCATCGTTTTCTAATCCTCCTTGATGGACGATTCTGATTGGAAGTTGAATTTTGTAGATTGGATTTTGAGATATCTAGTTGGGAAAAAGTACATAGAATGCCAAACCCCCGGGCCCTAAATGGCTAGAAAGAGGAGGCCATCGATCTCTCCTCTATAAGTTATCACATTCTATTTACATATGGCTCGATTTTCTCTTTACACCGCACTATGAATTTGTCACAGTAGCACTAACGACATTCATAGTTCACTTCCCAAAGGGCCTCCCGCAATCAACAGAGAGTGATTAAAGGAGAGTGAGAGGCTCCTTTTGGAGCTCCAATATTATTTTCCTAAAAATATTTTACATAAAAGAAAGATCAAGGCCATAATGTCTAGGTGACTAGCCTAAGGGTCGTCCCAGAACAAAAAGAGCAAGCGAATTCCAGCATTTCGAGAAGTATAAAGACGTAAATTTGCATCTTGAATTGCAACATAGTACTAGTAATGCTTTTCCAATACCATTTCCATAATTTGTCTCCAAATCTCCAATACCCTAGATTAAAGCCATTTTCCTAGAGGTTTTTTGGACGCCAAACACAAAAACCCTCCACCAGCAGAAACAATGCAATAAAAAGGCATCAAGAGAATCAAGAAAAGCAAGGGTGGGTGTCGTATTCAATCCCATAAGATGTTACTAATACATTCAGTGGTAACACAAAGAAGTATCATAAGATTGTAAATGAGTCTAGAACCCAGAAATACTAAAACAGATATCTGTTTGAAGATAGTGCTTGAAGAAATTCTTCTCAAAATAGATTGAAGATAGTGCTTGAAAAAAAAAGTCCTCTTTTCTTTTCTCTTCTTTCTTTCTTTCTTCTTTCCTTCCTTTTTTTTTTTTTTTTTTTTTGCTGGGTCTGAAGGGAAAAGGCCCTCTTACTACGCTGTTTCTTGTATGTTCTGGTGAAAAGAAATGATGAATAATGCCTTTCCAATTGATTCCTTCAATGGCCAATATAATGAGCCATCCAAGCAAAAGAAGAGTTGGGAATCAGCGAAAAATCTCACATGCCGAGATCCGATCATCATTTCTCTCTCAAAACAACATAGTTAGGTCCATTGGTCTTCTGTATCTTAGAAATTCTTCTCAAAATATCTGCAAAAGCCTTCTTGTCCTGCACCAATGCACTCTTATCCAGTTAGAAGTGGGAAAAGATGACATGCATGGATTGCCTACAGCTCATCATTCTCTACTCTCTAAGAGATCATTAAATGCCATGTACATGCTATTACAATATCTGTGTTGTTAAGCATCCTAACTATTGAAATCATATACCATAATCTCTGTTGGTAATACCACTAACTGTAACTATTAAAAATATTCACTCTTCCATGATTTGGTCAATCATTGATAGTTTATCAAAATGTACCCCGCTAATTAATCTTTGCTACAGCCCAAAGCAGCTGATAAAAATTTAACTAACCATGAGGTTTAAGTACATGCATCTTATTTCTTGTAAGAATAATCGGTTTGTAGAATTTTTTGGAATCTACTCATATTTTGTTTCAAAAAAATTCTAAGTTAATTATGATGATCTTATAAAAGTGGAACCTGGTTTTTTTAGTCACTTACAATGAGAAAGACTGTTTGATCGAATATAATTAATTGACTATGGATTAGAGTTTTGATTCGTGTGGGGATTAGATTGTATGTGTTGAAGCCAATAGGCCTTGTGATAGGTTTTCCTAGTTGGATTTGAAAGCTCTGGACTATTGGTCATCACCCAACCTTCCTAAGTCTAGATGATAGGATTCCATAACACACAACAAAACATATAGGTGGTTGGGTGATAACACCATGGCCATTTGTTCTCGCAGGTAGAAGCAGGTCAAAGAATTATGAGGCTATACTTTTCAACTCGAACCAGTATATCCATATTTATTCATATGTATGTGATCCACCATCCCATACTGATCTGATCTACACTGTTTTCACTTCTGCTTAATTTATATATACCATTTCTTTTAATTTGTAGTAGAGAGTCTTCACCAAAATGATTATAGTTTCATAGGAAATAGCTGTGGTGGCCATTGTTTAAACAGTGACAAAATTCATGCCAGTTTCCTGCTATGATATGCAAAATGAAGCAGATTTTCGTACAAATCCCCCAATAAAATATGAAAGCACGAGATAGCATACCTCTTGGGACTTTAGCCTAGCCCTAAATTTAGCAACAAGATCTTGTGTGGTCACAGGTGCCTTTTGTAACAAAACAGCCCTAATTTCTTCTTCAGTGACAGGGACCAACAGATGACACAGACCCAGTTTTTGAAGATGGTGGTGGCGTGCCTTTTGGAGGCACACTACTTTTAGAAGTAGCTGCACCTTCGTCTTTCACAGAAGATTTTGATTCCTGATTTCCAAGAGATATAAATTTAAAATTTAAGATATAATTTCTTGAAAAAGAATAGTTGTTTAGTCAGCTTTAGTATATCAAACTTATTCATAGCTTAACATAAAATAAGAAGAAAATATAAAATCAAGCAAGTACTTCCAAAACATACATTTTCTGCCTTCACCTTCTTTGAAGGTGCACCATTAGCTGCTTTCACATCATCACCGTTTAATTTTCTTTTTCCCTTTGATGCCTTTGAGGTAGATGGGGTGCCCTTAGCAGATCCAGAAGGAACTGGTTTTGCAGGACTGTTGTCAGAGGGTTCTTCTTTAGGTGCATCCTTCTGCTTCGGGGCGAGTACTGGAGAAAGCCCAATCTCATCATCCATCTGGACAAGCCAATACAAAAAGCCCTATGAATGATGAAGGAAAAGTGCATGCATATATGGAACAAATGACAAGTCCTGTAATTTACAAATTTCCTAAGTGAATTAGGCATCAAGTCAATGACTTCACGTTTTTTAAGAACGAAATAAAAAACCACACGACTGCTTTCCAAAACACAGTTAATAGTGCACTACAAAATTAACTATTGGTGCAGTTCATACAATATCTCTCACAAAGCAGTTCCAATGTTCTTAGTCTGTGGGTGTAGCAAACAATTAAAATAAGCAACCCAAGGAACCTTACATCCTCATCATCATCGTCGTCATCTGCATCTGACTCATTCATTCCACTGGTTCGCCCGAGCAGCTTCTTCAACTCCTTTCCAGATTTGCTCAGTCCACCCTCCTCTTCACTAGCTTCATCCTCATCATCATCATCCTGCAAGCATAAGTAAGAGACGTCTCCATTATCACAAATTATACAATGTACAAGTTAATTTAAAATCCATGCGGACTGTGCATAGAATAGAAAACAAGGACTGCCATTAAAGCGAGGGACATGACACTAAACAAATCAAAACAAGCAGCGAATAATTTACCAACAATCCTCAATAATAATTTAAAAAAAAATAAAATGAAGGATGTATCGTTCAGAAATCATATAACAAAAAGAGAAACCACCAAAAGTCATCTCGACTTAGTAAGGCTCAACAAGGTGGTGCAGGCATGCAGCTAGTGTTTACTAGCATTCAAAAGGACAAGAACAAGAAGCCCAAAGATCCATACGTGGAATCGTAGACATTCAACATGACAAAGTTTTCATTTCAACGAAGTATTATCTTACTTGCAGGTCAGAATGCTCTGTAAACTAGATCTCCTATGTTCAAACCTGATAATTTACATATTCATCCCAAAGCACAATAAGCCTTCAATCTACTGGTATATTATTTGCAAGGAAATTAATTAGAATCTCAGTATATGATAAGAAAGAGCATGAGGTACCTGAAAATATTCCAACCACATGAGAGAGACTGACTACATCTAAAGATTCATAGATTGTAGACTATCTTGCATCATCAGATTACCAAATACCTAATGCTGGTTATCTTGATAAACAGAGCTTTGATATTAGAGGAGTTCTTTAGAATAAGAAATATTAGAGGAATTCTTTAGGATAAGATGCCTCCTTGTTGGTTGGTTTTTGGTCCCTCATTTTACAGTTATACCATCTTTCCTGTGGAGAAAATTTCTTTCTCCATTTAAAAACACTTATGTAGCCAACCTCGATATAATTAAAGAATCTGTCAAGTCGAGAATATAGTCAACTTAAAGTCCAAAAGCATATATTATCATGAACTTCAACACCATTAATTACCTGTAGTTACCTGTAGGCTTAAATCCTGACAAAGAAATAAGAAAATGACAGGGCAACTTAAGGTAATATACATCATTGAAACCCCAAACTTGCAAGTTACAGAAATCATAACACAACAAACCTCCTTAATTTCTGGAGGAGCGGGAAGTTCAGGGGCCAAATCTTCCCGTTCATCGGGATCAATACCAACAGCTTCATCATCATCAGTGAAAATTTCCTCATGCTCCCAATCATCACCTAGCAAGAACCGATAGCAAACAGTCACAAATGTGCAGCTAAACAAAAATGAAAGCCAAGATTCTTATACAAAAGCTAAATAGTGGAGTGCACAGGTCAAGATGTTCACATAGCAAGACATCATTTAGAAGATTAGGAAGCAACACATGTTATGTAGAGCAAGCCACTAGAAACAGCAGAGCTGTATTAGCAAATAGAATTTATCGACATCAAATCAGAAGAAAATATGCACACACATAATTATGAATGGAATTTATCAGTTATTTTCATGCCTACTAGGGGCAGATTCTTGACATTAATAAAGACCATTTGGCAACTGAATTCTTCACAACCCAAAACCATTCTATCCCTCATATACAGTGACAGGAAAAATAAATAGACAGACCAAATCCACAGATTTGCAATCAACTCAACAAAGCCTTAAATCATATACTTGGCAGCGGCCATATGTCCTTTTTCCCATTCAATTCTATGTAGGACTGTTCCAGGAGATGGATATGCAAATAGACTGACCAGATCCACAGATATGAACTCAACTCAACAAAGCCTTAAATTCCAACTGATTGTGGTCGGTTAATCAAATATTTTTTCGCCAGTGGGCTCTATCTAGGGCCAATTCCTATATATCAAAGGCATTAATGGAGATGAAGTAATCTATGTAAAAGAAAAGACATTTTAGAGAGACCAAAATCGAAATCCAGAGCAATTTAGACTTCCTGTATTTAAGCAAAAGTGTTCTACTTTTCACTGGATATGACCAAATCAATTTAAGCCTTGTATTCTACCCATTGTGGCATAAAATTAAGGCATTAAACATCACTGCATGAAAATGACAATAAACACTGAATCTTGGAGGCATGGGAATTAGATGAAAAACAATGCACAACATGACAACCACTCACCTTTCTCGATATCATCATCATCAAAATCAAGGTCGCCTCCTCTTGGACCTTCTTCATCATCATCACCATCTCTTTTGTTGAGACCAAGTCTATTCTTCCTTCCGGCCTCTTCTTCTTCGTCTTCCTCTCCCTTGTCTGAGACATTGCCTTCATCATCATCACCAGTTGTTTTTTTACGTCCCCTTCCACCACCGCCACCACCACCGCCGCCACCACCACCACTCTCCTTGTCATCAAACTTTGCTTCACCAAAAGCAGCAGGCCCATTATTTGCTGCTTTCATCATCCATCTTTGATATCCATCAGCGGTCTTTCTCCGATTCTTCATCTTCTCTTCTGCTTCCTCCAAGGTAAGTTGCTTATATTGTGCAACTTTGTTAAAGTTATACCTAAAGATCAAACATATCAAACAGCCATTAAAACCACAATTCAAAACTGGTGTTGCAATTAACATTTAATCATCAACTATCTCGATGTATTATAGTAAATATTTACAAAACAAGCAACTTGTTTAGTATGAGAAGCTGCAACAATTGCATTTATTACTTGGACAACATAGTTGAAAAGAAGGGGAGGAAAAGATTTTTCAAATACCCCCTCCCCACCCCCCCCCAACCTAAAAATAAATAAATAAATAATAATAATAAAAGTAAAAATGGAAAACAAACAAACAAGAACACAAAAAAGAGCTTTAAATGATAAATAATTCTAGCAAATAATCAGGTCGTGCATACCAGGAACCAGCAGGTATCGCAACAAATTCCTTCCCCTGCATCATTAGTAAGTAGTAAGTTGCTGATTGTGCCCCCTCAAGCTGACCTTGGTACTGAAACTGGCCTGTTTCATCCTCCAAGAGCCAAGGTTTATTCTTGTACTTCTCCTATATATATACCCGTATACAGTGATATATCAGGGTTACAAAATAGCTTTTTAAGACTTAAAGAAAATAGAAGAACCAATTCAAACCATAAAAAATTAAAAGGTTGAGCTGAATCAATTCAAATGAATCATGAATGGTATGAGCACACATATTGAAAGGGTTTCCAGCCAGCTACTGATGTTCATTATATCCACATATTTTTTTATCCATATTAACATTTTCCTAGAGTGTATATACCCATATAGAGTCAATAGATTGCAATTTGCGAAACAATGTGATCCCATCCAATCTTAGCCTACTTTCAATCTAAACGGAAGCCTTCTATTTATTAGCTAATTATAGTATTAAAAAAGCAAACTTTAAAATATATATATATATATATTTTTTTTTTTTAATAAAAAAAAAAAAACCATATCCCCCTACAGTAGCAAGAATGCAAGCTAATAGGTTCATTTCCACAAATGTTGTGTAAGCAAATCTCGATGTCAAGCATCAACCAAGGTGGCCTAGGAAAAATGAAGAAATAAGTTCTCTTGTTACAATCGTAATAATATCAACCATAGTGAAGTTTTAAAAAATTAAAAAGTTAAAATTAAAATTTCTTTTCCTTTATATTTTTACTAATAAATCAGGGAGGACAACAAAAAAATAAGCCATGTTCCAAACTATCAGCACAATGTAACCGTGTATAATTAAGACGAAGTGTTTCAATTCTGAGCTGCAACACTAAATAACCATTACGATATATCAAATTTCAGTAGCCACAGCAAAAAAAAAAAAGGAAGAACAGAAACAAGTGAACAGTAAAAAAAATGAAGGGAATACCCGCAAGGCATCAGTAAGTTGGCGTCCTTGCAGTCCTTCTTTATGAAGAGACCATTTATTCTCAGCATTCTTCTTCTTAGAAAAATTTGGTAACCCAGTGACAAATCTACCAATGAAGTAATTCTTATCGTTGCCAGAACTTGCTCGAACATTGTATTCCTAAAAATGGAGACAAAAAAGGTAAACACACACAACTTTTGTTTCAAAAAATTGGAAAGAAGAAAAAAAAAATTGATAACATATAAGAAGGTAGAGTGACTTGATTCAAATTGAAGGCCTCAAAAAGACCAAAAGGAGGGCTCAAACCAACATGGTTAGAGGTGATGAGAGAGGACATGTGTGCTAAGAATACGGCCGTTGATAGAGCTGAATAGCCCAAAAGGATTCATGTAGCCGAATATCAGGATTAAGGCTTTGTTGAGTTGGAGTATATAAGGTCTCTAGAAAGCACTCTTAACAATGGACAATCAATATATAGGGGTTTTCGGATCAGCACGTGATGACCATGGGGGTTGCCCCCTATGCATGTGTGGTACCGTGCAACTCAACTATGCATGGGCACAACCCTCCAAATCCGTTCCTTTGGAGCAACTGGGTTTCCCCAATTATTTAGTAGGGGGGAGGTTCGAATTAGATTAAGCTAAACTCAACTCCTTACAATGATCATCTCTAGTCTCGAACCAATTATATGGTGCTAAATTGTCAGGAGTTTCTTTTGCAATATGCATACATATATACCCATATATATATATATATAGAGAGAGAGAGAGAGAGAGAGAGGAACCCGAATCAATCGAGTAACGGTGGTGCCGCAGTCGTAACACTTGCCATGGTTCTCGGCCATGGCTTTGCCACAGGACAAGCAGAGAGTCATGTGCTTGCAATTGCTGCCATACAGATCCGTCGTCGATCCACATCCACTGCACGAGGGCTTCAGCAGCAGATCAAAAGACATTTCTACTTCCTTCAGACACAAATTCCAACGAAATCACAATTAGGGTTCCAAAAAAAAAAAATTATACTTCTCTCTCTCTCTCTCTCTCTCTCTCTCTCTCTCTATATATATATATATATATATGTATATCTGTCCATTAAAAGAAGAAATTTGTTCAACCATAGTTGCATTAAGGGAGTGGTGTATAGGTTTGTTTGAATCGCAATTAGGGTTCCGAATGAAATTACAGAACAATCTGAACAAATCTTATTTGTTCGAGAAAAAATTGAATACCTTCGATTGAAGGGAAGTCTGCGAGTGTTAGGGTTTCGAATTTGGATTAGGAGTCGCCTTGAGGGATTTTTCTTTCGATTTCTTAGAGAGAGACGTCGTTGCTTCAAGGGATGGAGTAAGTGAGACGCCGTGTATATACAGGGGAGAGGATTCAGCACAGTGCTAAAGGAAATGGACATCGGATTAGATTTTCGACGGCATTTAACGATAAAAAAATTGTCCACTTAGGATTATTTTGGTCATTTCATTAAAAACATTATTTCTTTAAATTCAAACAGTTCAAAAACTAATCTAAGAGCCTTATTTCACTTTAGCACTATGCTGAATTTTATCAATTTAGCATTGAATCCTCTCCTATATATATAGAGACGGGATTGAGAACTGAGAAGAGGAAAATATGTCACTGTGACTATGTTGGCATTGATGCAAAACGCCTGAAACAACCTCTGATAGGATTGGTGGATCCAATTGTCTTGCGATCTTTGAGGAGAATTGATTCCTTAGATCTTAGAATTGTTATTGAATCGGATTTCGTCTTCTTTGAATTAATTCCAATCAATTTTGACCGAATTACTTGGACCTAATAGTCTTAAGTAAGTGTAATTAGGGTAGTAAATAAGTTAATTGGCTCGTTTATAGCTCGTGAACAAATTTGATAAGGGTTTTACTCAAATTTGATCGATTATTAAATAAATTAAGCTTGAATTTGAGTTTAAAATCATTTTGTAAATAAGAGCCAAACTGAAGCAGACTAAACATGGGATTAGTTCGGCTCGTGAACATTTGATTTTTTATTTTTGTTGTAATATGCTTGTTAAAGGCTTGCAATGAGCCTCGAGAGTGAACTTGTTAGTAGGGCTTGATAAAGCTCTTGAACAAGCTTTGTTGAGGACTTGTCAACGGGACTCCAAAAAAAAAAAAAATAATAATAATAATAATAATGATTATTATTAGTATAGTCTAATGTCAACTTACATTTACAGTACATTTCCTTGGCGACCTAAAAAGTATAATGTTTTTAAAGCATTTGGTCATCTGTCCAAGCATTGTAGCACATCATGTAAACAAGTCTGGGTCCCTAAACCAAATGCTCACAAGACCCTTCTACCTCCAACAATTTTTCGAGGTGCTGGATTCTTCTAGTTTATGGCGAAGGATCCCACAGTGGTGCTTGCTCCTAGTTGTGTGGGTACTATTCACTCTATAAGAGTGCAGCTGGCACTAAGGCCAGAGAGTTTGATAGAGCCAAATGGATTGATACTGCTATAGCTTCGCTAAAGCAAAGGCTTGCTACATCATGCATCGGAGCTCCATCCACCAGGCTGCCTATGAGACCCAAGGACTCTCCTTCAAAGTCTCCAAATGATAAGGGTCGTAATCAATTTCCTTTCACTAGACAAAGGTTAATTTGTCAGTTTCCTGTTGTTCGTGCCCTCAGAGTGTGAGGATTTGCTGTTCTTTTGTCGTTTGATGCCCCTGGAGGGCTTGTTTTGGAGGGCTTCACCTACATCTTTATATTTTTTGGAATATATTTACACACTTATCCAAAAATATAAAAATAAAAAACCTTTAAAGGGCGCAAGTAAATCACGTTATTTGTGAACCAGCTCAAGACTCGTATGAGCTCATTAGTTTATTAAATTAAACAAGCCAAGGTTAAGCAAGCTCAAAGCTCGACTCGAACTTAAATAATCAAAATTTTAAACTATTCAAACTCGAACATTTGAAACACAGCTCTACTCAACTTGTTTGCATCCTGAAATACAATTACTATTACATTCTTCAATGGCTAATAACTTTTCTTATCCGATGGCATGCGATGCCAATAATTTTCTTTGAAAATGAAATAAGGAGACGACAACACCCATCTGGCTGTAATGAAGAATTCAAAATGGAATTTTCTACTCACTGCATCCGCCATGATCCATGCCTTAGTACTAATTCAAAAATCAGAATGGAATTTTCCCCTGCAGCACTTCAGAATGGATTTGTCTTCTTGTCACATCGTCCCCGATGCATATCCAGGACCACGTCACCGACCCAATCCCCACAAAATGGGGACCTTCTTGTGAAAACTTATTTCAACAATTTCTAAATTATTTTGGTGCTCAAATAGTTGACTCATTATGGTAAGACTCAAAGTAAATGACCAAGAGCACCTTTGATTATCTAAATATAGGGATGATTAGAGAAAGCCTGTTTGAGTGTTTAATTTGAAATTGAACAATTCAATAAATTTTACACTAATATCAGAGGCATAATTTATAATTTTAAATCAATAAATTTAGAAATATGACAGTTATCATCACAATAAAAATTGAAATTAAAAAATAGTAACATTTCATGAATTTTTTAGAATTAATTCTAAAACTTTAATTATAGTGATAACTCTAACGTTTTAAAATATTGTAATTCAAATTAATGCAACACTATGTAAAATTTATTAAATTGTTTAATTTCAAATTTTTTTATAGGAAATTATTTAATTTTAATTTGGATACTTAAACAGCTACAAAATTTATTATATTTCACGTAATAATACTAAATGCATAAATCCGTCATCATGGATGACAGCATTCAAGAGAGAGTGATAGTGTTATCACAAGTTGATTCTATAACATAATTTAATGACTCAAAACATTTTTCCAAGGTGATCATCACAAATTGATTACATATATTTTGGTTATCGCCTCAAGGTGTTTGGATCATTGACTCCACTATTCCCTGATTTCAAATAAAACCACATCACATGGGGTCCTCAAAGGTTGCAATTTGAAAAATGTGCCACTTTAAAACGATGTCGTCGAGGGGTTCATCTACCACATAAGGGAGACCATAATCTGAAGGATCGGTAGCCATTGTTTCTACCTCAAAATCATGCGGTTGATCCCAACTACCTCACCAATCCGTATTAACTATTTTTAATTTTCGGGATACGAATTAAACAGCAAAAAATAAAAGGAAAATTACCACGCTATCGTCGGTATATGCGACCCTCGTTTACTCCAACCAACCACTTGCCCCCACTATACATACCCCACGCCACTGCCTCTGCCATTACTCTCCCAAATTCCGTGTCACACTTCTGCTCTTCGCAGCTCTGCTTCTTCATCGGAGGTGTATACCAGAAGAGCGTCAAGCGACGCCGTTTGCCAGCTATAATGGCTCTGAAATCGTTCGTCGATGTCCACCCTGACTCGCACTTCCCTATTCAGAACCTCCCCTATGGAGTGTTCAAGCCCGAACCGAGTTCGGTGGCTCGACCGGGGGTCGCAATCGGCGACTTTGTTTTGGATCTATCTGAGATCGCCTCCGCCGGTTTGTTCGACGGTCCGATCCTCTGCAACTCCGATTGCTTCCTCCAGGTTCGTCCATATTGAGTATTCGTATATTCGTGTATATCTGTATATATATGTGTGTGTGTGTGTGTGTGTGTGTGTGTGTGTAAAGAAACTGTTTGATTGAGTGAGTTTGAGTTTGAGTTTGAGTTTTCTGAAGAAAAATGTCACACTTCATTTTTTTTACTTTCCATTTATTTTGCTCGAGTTTCTTGGCAACCAAACAGAGCATTAGGATTGTTTTAGGAATTTAGGATTGTAATCTTTTGATAGCTTTGATTGAGTGAGGTTGATTTTTTATTTTCTTAGAGAAAATGGCACACTTCAATTTTTTATTTTATTTATTTTTAACCAAACAATGGCCTAAGATTGTAATTCTTTGATGGTAATTTTCATTTGTCTTCTCTTATTCTTATCATTTCATATATTCAAACAACAATAACACTAACTTGGAGTCATTTGTGTCTTTCCAACTACCTTTGTGGCATTTTTCATTGAGAATATATTTTTATTTTGTCCCACTTTGTTGAGATTATGATGTGGGAAAGCAGGGAAGAAACTAATATAGCTGCTTGAAATTTGCTATTGTTTTGGTAGCAGCCTAATCTTAACAAGTTTCTGGCAATGGGACGGCCTGCATGGAAGGAAGCTCGTGCTACAATCCAAAAGCTATTGTCATGTATGCTTATAATTATGTTATCTGAATCAGAATATGTTTCTTGATTTATATTGTTATTATGCAGAGTAGTTTGTTATGAGATTCAAAACTCATCAGCATTGTGTTATCTCAATATGGTAACAGCAAAGAAAAAGACTAATTTCGTCGTCTTTTTCAATGCAGCTACTGAACCAGCATTGCGTGACAATGCAAGCTTGAGACAGAAATCACTTGTTCCGATGGTAAGTTATTATGCACGGTTCTGAATGTATAATCAGTATAAAGATATTTGTCTCTCTAATGCTAATTTTTTGGGGATTCTTTAGAAAAAGGTACAAATGGTGCTTCCAACTGCAATAGGGGACTACACGGACTTTTTTTCATCCATGCATCATGCGAAGAATTGCTGGGACCATATTTCGTGGACCAGAGAATCCAATTCCTGCAAACTGGTAGGTTGAATCCCGAAATTTTTGGCAATTATAGAGTGAATCCACTGAAAATTTAGGATCATTTTTTTTTTTAAGAACCCCTCAAATTTTCATATTAAAGTTCATAAGTCTCTTTTATTTTTTAGGTTCCACCTCCCAATTGCATATCATGGACGAGCATCATCTATTGTTCTCTCTGGAACTGATATTATTCGACCTAGGTGAGAAAATCTAACTCCCTCACTTATTTTTGTTTTTAATGTAGAGTTCATAAAGTATTATAAATGGAATGGTAAGCAACAAAACAACCTCGCACACCTTTTTATTTTTTATTTTCTTGCTATAAATACTTTGGAAGTTTGGTTACATGATTAGCAGCCCCCTCATTACTAAAATTCTTTTACAAAACTTCAAACATGAATATTGATTTTGTATAGCTTTTGACAAAACCTCAAAACATCAATACTGTTTTTGTATATTAATGTCGTGAGAGCTTTAGAATGAAACATGCATATGTGTGTGGCTGTATATATATTTGTATATATGGCTTTTTTGTTTTGTATTTAAATGCATTTGTGTTTCATGCTTAGAGAAAGCAATTGACCTGCAACTCAGGTGCCCAGGAGTGCTTGTGCCTTAAGTGCATCCAGGGACGGAGCCCAAATTTTCCTTTAGGGGAGGCAAACTTTGGTTGATTTTATTACTTTATCCTTATTTTCAAAATTGAAAAAGTTTTAGCTAAAAAATTTTCTTTTATCTTGTGATTTTAAGGTGAAAAAAATTTCAAAAATTTATAATTTATTGATAAATCATAGTTCAATGGGAGACAATGGAAAAAATATATGGTCTCTCTTAGTGAAACGAGAGATTGTGAGAATTGGGACTTTTATAAAGAGGAAAAACAAAAAGGAAAAGAGAGGTGAGAAAAAAAAAATGAAGAGGGTTAACAAAATTTAGGTGAGGGAAATGTAAAATATCAAAAAAATTTAAAGTAATAAAATTTTTATTTAACAAAGGCAGGGGAGGCAGCTGCACCCCCTCAACAGGGCTGCCTCTGTCCTTGAGTGCATCTACTGCCTACTTATCTGGATTTTGTCTCATATCTTCTGTTTTTTTCACAGAGGTCAAGGTCATCCAGCTCCCAATTCTCCGCCATATTTTGGACCTTCACGGAAGCTAGATTTTGAGCTTGAAATGGTTAGACTTTTATAATATAAATTTTCATCAGATCAGCCATTTTCCCATACTTAACAAATTTTTTAATAAGAATATATATCTCTTGATTAATGTTGATTTTTTTTATTTATTTTTTATTTATATGCAAATTCATTCTGGTTATTCTGGTTCCCTCATAGTTGTTTGGCATTATGACAAATTCCAATTACCTTTTATTTTGCTCACAGGCTGCTGTAGTTGGTCCTGGAAATGAATTAGGAAATCCTGTGAATGTTAATGACGCAGCAGATCATATTTTTGGACTTGTGCTAATGAATGACTGGAGTGGTACACATAATTTTCTTTGCTTCATTTCATATTCCTCCTCTGCTTTGATTGTGGATTTCACACTGACAAGTAGTTGGTTTTGACAGCTAGAGATATTCAGGCATGGGAATATGTGCCTCTTGGACCTTTTCTTGGGAAGAGTTTTGGTGAGCAGTCTTAATCTTATTGCTCCGATCCTTTAATTCCATTTGCAAGCAAGAGTTTAGGGATCAGTCAGTATGTCTGATCAGCGATGATTGCATGTCTACTTCTAGTTTTCTTGTGAATCTTTGACCTCTAGGTTCTAGTAGCAGAACCTTATATTTTTTCATGGATTCTTTCAGCTACAACGATATCCCCTTGGATTGTGACCCTAGATGCTTTAGAACCTTTTGTTTGTGATGCTCCTAAACAGGTAGCTAACTAACTCAATTGTTTCAGTACATAAATCCATCGTAGTTGATAATTTTGCTTCCCATTATATACTTTTTTGCATGGAATTTCTTCCCTTACAATATCATGGTATATAATCCGCACTGTAAATTGCAGGAACCTCGTCCCCTGCCATATCTGGCGGAAAAGATATCCAAAAACTATGACATTTCTTTAGAGGTATATCGTCTGCTTTATGTGTGTGCATGCTTCATCAGTTTATTTAATTTTTTATTGATTATATGTCATTTGTATGTATGACGTTGACAGTTTTTCCCTATTTCATTGACTTTCTAGGCCTAGTATTATTGTGTTCCTTCTAAACCCCAAATTATCAACTTTAAAAGTATTATCAAGATACTGCTGTAGACTATATATTATGATAATGAAACCACCTTTTTGCTGCAAGGTTGGGATAAAACCTGCTGGACAAGAACATTCTTGCATAGTCACAAGGAGTAACTTCAACCACTTGTAAGAAATTTCTCTTCAATAATATCAAACATTTTAGAATATCTCCAAATAAGTTTTGTTTCTTTCAAATAATGATATCCAGTGGATCAATGACCCAGTTCTTCTGAGTCTTTTACTGGCCAAAGGCTATGTACTTAAGCTGATGTTTTTCATATGAAAATAAATATCTCCTAGGGCTGGGTGCCGTCACCCATCTAGAAGTCAGTTTACCTGCAGTTGGAAAATATATCGTACAGACTTTCACCACACATATATCCGGCGATACATCCTTCTGGGTTGCATCACAAGCCACATATGCTGTTAATTGAACACTAACAAATTGCCCTGCATTAAGGACAGTGAAATTTATATTTGTAAATGGACAATTGTTATGGATGTTAGGGAAGCAAATAAATGTTTTCTGCTGTGTTGCATTTTGATTTGCTGCATTAGTGATATGTGAGATTTCTTTGTCTTGTGGTACAGATATTGGACACTGACTCAACAACTTGCACACCATACTGTCAATGGTTGCAACTTAAGACCGGGCGATCTCTTCGGAACTGGAACCATAAGTGGACCTGTAAGATTTACACTTTTTATAGTATGGTGTCATAACTCATAAGTGCATTGTACTTCAGTTCTTTCTTTCTTTCTTTCTTTCTATCTTTTTTTTTTTTTTTTTTTTTTCCTCCTCTCAATTGCATATCACAATGTAGAAGTATTTTTCATATTGTTCGATTGAAGTTCAGCTGCCACTTGCATTTCTCTGCAGGATCCAGAATCTTTTGGATGCTTGCTAGAGTTAACCTGGAATGGACAAAAGCCGCTGTCTTTAAGTGGAACAACTCGTGGATTCCTACAAGATGGAGATGAAGTCATTTTTACTGGATGTTGCAAGGTTCTTTATCATAGATATTTTCTCTCACCCTACTCCCATTTGACAAAACATTCTGCAGTGTTATTATAATAATTACTCCCTTATCAAAATAATAATAATAATAATAATAATTACTTTATCAGAGGAACTCATGCATATGTTTAACATCATATTGGAATTTTTTTTTAACTTACAACAATTAAATATCCAAGATGAAAATTTCAGTTCTATTTATTAATTTAAGGGTAAAATGCAAAAAACTCCCTCCTTTTATTACCCATCCTCTATTCTAAAACTCAACAAAAAACCCCTCATAATGTATCCAGTGACTGAACGGGATAGGAGGGTAAGGGCCATGGCTGGGGTAGGGGTATGTGGGTGAGCTTTAAAATGAGGTCCTTGACCTTTCGGATGCCGTCACTGAGGACTTAGGCTTTGTTGTTGGGGGATGGTGGCACTGCTGGCCATGGCTTCCATGGGGGGGATGAGGAGAGAAGGGGGAGAACGTCCATTTGACGAACCCTCTCAATTTTTTGTTCTCTCTTCAATTTTTATTTCTCCCTTTGGCCACCGTGATTGTCCATGGCTGCTTGCAGGGGCGGAGTCAGGATTTATCTCCAAGGGGGGCACTGTGCTATGATTCTATGAAGTAGGAACTGGGAATTAAAAGCCTTAGAAAGCAATTTTCTAAAAAAAATGACTTTTTAGTTATCATTTTTCAATTTAATACCAAAAAAGGGATTTGTTGTCAACTTATTACAAATTGACTGTAAATCTACTTTAAAATGACTACTATCTTCCTCTTTTTGGCATTATGTTTAAAAATAGTCATGAAATGGTAATATCTCTTCCAAAAAAAAAAAAAAAAAAAAGGTTCAGCCAGGGGGGGCACTTGCCCCCCAAGGTCCCCCCTTGGCTCCGCCCCTGGCTGCTTGTTGGGGTTTGCATTGGTTGATTATCCCCTTCTTCAGGGGAGAGAGGGCAGATCGTGGAGGGGTGGGAGAGAAAGTCAGCATAGAGGGAAAAAAAACAAAAGAGAAGAAGAGGGAAGAAAGGGCATTTTTGTCTTAAAAATCAATAAACAACATCACGTGCGTGTCATGTGATGTTATTCTGTCAAGTGCCCTAATGACACATGGACGTGGGGCCGGGGGTGGGGGGGGGGGGGAATTTCTCAAACCTAGATAGTATGGGGGTTTGTTGTTGAGTTTTAGAATAGAGGGTGGTAAAGTGAAAAAAGGGGTAATAATAGGAGGGGATTTTTTTCATTTTACCCTTAATTTAATTACCAAGCTCTCAACATGTGCAAAAAAATTCTGTATAAATCTATTCAACAAAGCTTTAATCCTAACAGATTAAGTAGGTAAAATAGTATAAGAATATCTTTTGTTAATATCTTTTTTTCTTTAAGGCTAAGGTCTGAAGGTGAAGAGGTAGCTTATTCTTCTTATAATATACTGGCCGCACTGTGCGTTTATTTGATTGGGCCTTTGTTTGTCCTAGTTTATTTCTGAGTCTGAGAGTTAGATCTGGATCTTTAATAACCTTGAAATTTATAGTTAATTGTTGTTTCTCCTCACCTCTGAAAGTATTTACTTTTCTATAATATCTTGTGGTCTCTGACATGTTTATCCTTGTTATACTGGCACCCAGTTTCAATAAAGCTATTTCAAATAGTTTGCGAAATGACCATCCAGTTAGAAAATAAATCTCATGAAGAAGACAGCATCTCTGGTCACTAGTATATTGTGTGAGGATGATATAAGATATCTCAAGTGTTTATTTTATTGGGGCTTCATTGGATATTTGAGAGGTTAATAACTTGATATTGGGTGTATTGTCTTTTTGGAAAGAAAGCCCATTGGTTTTGAATTGATGCAATGAGTAAAAAATATGGAACTAAAACCCATGTAGTTATTTAATTCCAGTGGGAGAGTTAAAAAGGGTGAATTGAATATCTGTTTGGGTTTGACATTGAAATTTTTTTATTTTGTCCTTTTGAGGTTTCAAGTTTCAACTGTATCATGTAAATATGCAATCATTAACAAAATCAGCTGCCATATTTCCGTGTTGCATCAAATATTTTCATATTTATCGAAGGTCATACCTTTTAACATATAAAACGTAGACTAATTATTCGAAATTTGAATTCATTTGCAGGGAAATGGTTACAATGTTGGGTTTGGATCATGCTCTGGCAAGATTGTTCCATCTCCTCTTTGAGGAAACCATTGTTAATTCTTGCCGATGAGAATCAGTTCTTTTTTATGTCATGAGCTCAGTGTGAGCTGCAGTTGGTGGAAGCTGGACCTGCCTGTGTTAGGTGTAAAGCTTTGTTTCATGCTGTTTTGTAATGTAATTTACTCAAGACTCTTCATTACAAAGAATAAAATTACTTGATTACGCGGCCTAAGGTTGAAGATTTATGTATATTGTGGGAAATAAGTGCTGAAGGCAGTTTAGAAGACATCTTATTGAATGGGTGAAGCCAGAATAGGGTATATATGATATATGAATGTGAACTTGAATGGCTTTGCATTGCAGGGCTACGAGCAGAAAACTGCTCTGTATGAAGCCTTCTTTTTTTTTCTTTTTTTCCATTTTTTCTGGGGTTGCTGTCGAAAAAGCCTGTAGAAATCCCCTCTTCTGAGGTAGTCTTGGGTTTGAGTTTTTGAATTTTGAATTTTGGGATAGGGGTTCTAAGGGAAGGGGGAGGGCTGTTCTATTGTTTAGAAATTAGAATTAATCCTCCACTACCGTCACCTTTAGGATTACATGAGGGAATGGCAAATCCAACGGCCATTTGACAAAGCATGTGAAAGCTCGTGCATTTTGAATCAGAACCCTTCTAAATATCATTGCTGTCAGATTTTTCATTAAGCTAATTAATTATTTATCTATTCTCATTGTCTAGATTTCATTCAAAATCTCTCTAGTTTACCTTATTTAGCCCTTCAATTAACCCCTTAAATTTCTGATTGTTCCTGTTTTTATAACTCACATCTCTCACTAATTTTTTATTTTCCTGAAGTGGGAACTTGCATATAGTTCTAAATATTAAACTTCATTAGGTTTCCTTCTATAAACATGCCACAATAGCTTGGAGGATTGGGTTCTCACCAACCATTTGATTCATTTCATTTGTTAAGTCAACTGTATCAAAATTTGCTGAATTCCATGATTCGAATTTCCATTTATTAATCCCATCCCAACCAGAGGATGGTGAAAATCATTCTAGAATATCTTGTAAATTTACCTTCAAAACTTCTAAGAAACACCTAGCAAAATCAATGCATCACATGAAAATCCATTATTTCCGTTTAATAGGGGGTCTGTTTATATCATATTGGATCCATCAAAATATATAGGATCCATCTGATATGACCGATTTAAATTCCAATGAATCCACAATTGCAATGAAAAGATCTTTACTCATCGTCGTCAAAAGCATGTCCATTTTTCAAAAGACGAGTGGGTCCAAGCAGTTAATTGACGGTGCTCGCGACGCCTATGCACAATACCCGCCCAAAGATCATTCGAGAGTCAAGACGACACATAACACTGTATATAAATCACTTTTCAGTATTCACTATGCATGTACTCTTTCAGTCTCACTGCCCCTTTCCCCTCTCTCTCTTCAGCCATGAAATCCTCTCGCAAATTCAGCTTCTTCTCTTCCTCCACCACCACCGTCACCTACAGTTTCCAAAATGACCAGACTCCCCCGCCACCCCTAACCAAAACCACCGAAATCCCCATCGACTCGTCCTCTGAACCCCCCGTCTCCATCACCGTCCACCTCCCCACCTCCCTATCCTCCGCCGCAGCCATCAAGATCCAGGCCGCCTACCGCTCATACATCATCCGAACCCTCGTCAGAAAAATCTCAGCCGTCAATTCCGAAGCCAACCGGTTAGAGCGCCTCATCCAGTGTCAGGAAACCGTCGACGCGATCAGGAGCGACAATCGCGAGAAGATAAGGATGAATGAGGCCCTGATGGCTCTTCTTTTGAGGCTTGATTCCGTGCCGGGGATTGATCCGACGGTGAGGGAGCTGAGGAGGACGGTGAGCCACCGGATCGTGGGGTTGCAGGAGATCGTGGATGGGATTTCGTTGTCGCGAGGTGAGTACGAGTGGGATGGGTTCTTGAGGTGTTGGGATGAGGAAGATGTTTGTAGAGAGAGAGGTGGGGAAGAAATGGAGAGGTTTTGTGCTGAGAATTTGGGGTTTCGGTGTTTGGAGAGGTTCTTGCGAGGGCCATGATTTTTGTGTGTTACTGCTTTTTGTGTGTATATATGTATAGATTTTGATTTCAGTAAGTATCAACAAAGGAATTTCTGAATTGTCAAATGGATAAGAAAAAAACACATAAACCTTATCAATTAAGGTGATGTAGATAGGATGTAATAACATTGATCTTTGCAAACATTGCCCTCTGTAAACATTTAAATTCACAATATGACTTGTGGGTTGGATCAAGTGGGTAATTCGATTAATTCCCAAAAATAGTTATTTACAATTAGTACAAGTCTGGCCATTGGCTACGGGGAACAAAATTATGCAACCAAAGGTGCTTAAACCAACTAAACAAACAAAGGACCCCCCTCTTAAACAAAGAAAGTACCTTGGGGGTGGATTAAGTGGTCTTAGAATTTCTTGCAACAAGCGGTCTTGGGTTTAACATTCACCACTTCTCCTTCAAGGCCATCTTCATAGACTGTCTTATTGAGAGGTGGAACCGCACGTCATTAGTGATATATTTGAGAATTATGGAGGGGTCGAATGTGTTTTCATGTAATCCCATGTTCCTTTCTCTCCATATGTGGTAGATGGTGACTCCCCAAGCAAGTTTCTTAATGAGCGAGTAGAAGGTTTTTCCTCTAAAATCATGGAAAACTCATAAATATTCATTGTCCCAGGAGCAAGGTTTTTAGATGCAATGGACATCAAAAAAAAAAAAAAAAAAGAAGATGGTTGCGGCTATCAACTTGGCTATTGCAGAAAAAACAGGAGGCCTGAGTGATGAGTCCCCATGATATGAATTGATCTCAAGTAGAAAGTCGGTTGATTATCGTTGGCCTATTGAGGAATGAGTGTTTGGGAAGGGTAATTCTGTAATACTCACAAGGTTTTTAAGGTACCATACCTATTTACCATTTAAAGTAGCACATTTATCATTTGAAGTGGTCCAAAATGACCCACTTATCATTCGAAGTGACACATTTACCATTTAGTTATTATTTACTAAGTGACCAATTTATTATTTAAAGTAACCTTATAGGTATGATATCTAATTTTTGTTAGGATACCATAGAATTAATCGTTTAGAAATGGATGAAGAGAACCAAACTATATTGTGACATTCAACTTCTGACAAGCCCGGTTTTGGACCCAGGCGAGCAAGGCAGCCGCCTGGGGCCCCTTATTTTGGGCTAAAAAAAGGGGTCTCCAAATACCTATCTCCTTTACTAGTTATGAAAACCCAAAAATGAGTCCAAAGAGAAGCTTCTCCAGTTGGACCAGTTCTCCTGTTTTAAGCAAAGGGGGCTTACTCTTCCAAGCCCAATTCCAATCCAAAAGCATAAAAACTAAAAAAAAAGGATAAAAATGAGAAAGGTATTTTACACGGGAATCAAGGGGTTTTGCATTTAGATCTCAGATCTTAGATCTGAGAGGCTCTCCATTCACAACGTCTCTCTTTGTCTCTCATTTCCTCCAGTCGTCCCCATTTACAACGTCTTTCTCTGTTTCTCACAATCTATTGAAAAAGATATGATAGAAAAAGCTTGATTATATTAGCTTAATTAATAATTTTGCATCTAAAAAATGTGAGAAGAGTAATGTTTAAATGACACTTTGTTATAATTGATTAATTTCTTTTGGTATTATAGCTTCAGATTTTATTTGGCATTTATTTTTTTTTTCTTTTTGGTGTTGTAAAAGTGGATTTTGCTCAATTATGAAACAAGAAGTATGTTATATGTATTCTATTTTATAAGTTTTTGTAATCATCTCTTGTCATTTTAATCTATAAAAGCAAATTTTAATAATTTTATATGCAAACAAACTTTATGTTGGTACTTGGTAGTGAGAATTTTTATTTATTTTATTTTTTTGGATATTTAGAACTTTTTTTTTTTTTTTTTTTTTAGAATATGTATAAAGGAAGATGGACCCATTTTAGGAGTTCGCCTAGGGCCCCTACTAACTCAGAACCGGCCCTGACTTCTGGCAGCACCCCTATAAATGAATCCCAAGCAAGTTTAGTGGTTAAAATACTTACAGGAGAAAACATCCATTTAATAATGTCTGGTACAGATGGGTCAAGCATGAGACAAGAAAGAAGAGTGGCTTGAAGATGCGATACATCAATTATGTTGCAGTTGGAATTGGGCCATTGCTACTCAGTGATTCAAATGATGGAACGAGTTGTGTAATGGCCCAACTTTTACAACTCCATAAAAATAAAAATAAAACTTAAAAAAATAAAATTAAAAGCGGTGTTAGTAACACCGCTTTTAATATAATTTTTATTTTTATTTTTATTTTTATTGTTTTGGGGGAGGAAGATGCTGCCACGTCATCCAATGGGTACCTATGGTGAGCAGGTATGATGAATTGGCATCATCAAGGTGGTGCATCAACCAGGAGAAAGACTGGTTCTGCAATTTATGAAGTCGTAGGCCAACCACTCCACCACTTAACCACTCTCTCTAACGTACACAAAGACGCGAACTCGCTGCTCTTATTGACACCAAAACTCAGAAGGACTCCAATTCAAGTCCTCAACCAACGGCTGCGCTCTTCGTACTCTCATTCCAGTCACCCACACTTCTCTCTCTAACTTGCGCCGAAGCCATGGGACCTTTCTGCAGAGACCATCGAAACTTCTATCCGCTCGTGGTGGGCGTCCTCACCTTACTCGCTCTCCTCTACCTCGACTTCCCCGACCATTTTAGCTTCCCCATTTTGTGGCAAACCAAGATGGGCTTCGTGGGCACCAATTCGACCCGATTCGTCGTCGTTGACGGTGGTGGGATGGAGGAATCGACGGTGTATGTTAATGGGTGGAATTCGTATTGGTTGATGGAGGAGAGCGTGTGGGGAGATTCGAGATCTAGGGTTTCGAGGATGCTGAGGAGAGGGGCTGAGATGGGGATGAGTGTTTGTAGGACGTGGGCTTTCAGTGATGGTGATGGTCCCAATGCTTTGCAGATCTCACCTGGAGTCTTTGATGAAAGGGTCTTTCAGGTTCGTCATTTATGTATATAGAAGCAATTGGCTTATTTCTGTGTTTGTTTATGGATATGGGTTCTGTTTGTTTCTAAGGATAATAGTTATTGGGAAAGATTTTTTAGTGGGAAAAAGGGTTCTTTAGGGCTGCATTTATGTATACTAGACTCAGGGGCACATGCGATAAAATCAAAACCTAAAAAAGGAAAATGGTGGAAGTAGTTCAATTCAAAACTTTGGGTTTAAAAAAGTGATTATGGAAAGAGAAGTGCATCAAGGAGGGAGACATGGGCAGGCTGGTTATCGAAAAGGGTCAAGGGTTAGAACAGTTGGAGCAATTCTCTAGTGCAATGGTAGAAGTCTTCAGCTATCAAGCGCGAAGGTGCATGCATGATCGAGTTTTTGAGAGCAGCCACTTTTTATTAAAAAACAAATAAGGTCATAGTTAGGACCGCATGTAGCTCACACCTCCCAATACCCGCTCAACCGGACCAAACACTGGGTGGTCCTCACCCCTAACTAGCTCACGCCCAGGACCTTGCTTAGCGTGACTGACACTAGGTAATGGTCTTTCTTTGTTTTTTTTTTTTTTTTTTTTTTTTTTTTTTTTTTTTTTTTTCTTCTGATAAATATATTCAAGATTGGATTTGATTTTGTTGTTTAAAGGAGTTCTTTTTGTAAATTCAATTAATGGAGACAGGGAGAGATCAAAGGATTTCTTCCCTTTATATAATAGAATGTGTAGTTTTTTCCTGGAAACATCTTCCATTAAAAAGAGCAAAAGACCCAACTGCATAGTTTTGAGTGTTTTCAAATGATGAGGTTGATTAGAAAGTTCACAACTCTGTTTTCAATTGTACATTTATGATATCTTGATGCAGTATGGAGTAGTTCATTTCTTTTTTGCCCCCCTTCTCAATGTAGTCTATCAACCCTATGTGGTTTCAGGGATTAGACTATGTGATAGTCGAAGCAAGGAAGCGTCGGATAAGATTAATCCTAAGTCTAGTAAATAATCTGAATGCCTTTGGTGGAAAAGCTCAGTATGTCAAGTGGGCACAAGAAGCTGGAATCAATGTCTCTTCCTCGACTGATTCATTTTTTTCACACCCAACCATAAAAGCTTATTATAAGGCTTACATCAAGGTATGCTTGAGCAACAACTTCCATCTTAGTCTTTGGTTTCTTTTATCTCTTCGTTCATTTGTTATGTATTGATTTAGCAAACCATGCTAGACTTGCTAGTCCATGGTTGTTAAGCAATTATTCTCTGAGGGCCTGTGTAATTGAATTATTCCATTGTGTTTTGCATATAATTTTGTGAACATTTCCCATTCATCTTGAATGAGAAAAATCAAGAGAATGATTGCCATCATCACAAATGAGAGTGGAACTTAAAAAATAGAGGCATTTCATGAATTCTAAAATTAATCTTTTAAATTCAACTATGGTGATGATTCCTACAAAATTGATAGTGTCATATATGTTGAAGCTTCTAAAGCGTTATATTTGAGCATTCGAAGACTATATTTGCATCACCGAGTAGGATTATCAAGTTGGGTTGCATTTTTAGACCACATCGGTCAAACTCTGAATTTATTCTGCGTATGTAGTGGAACTTCGTCTTGGTACCTTGTACTTACTGGAAAATGATGGTACAGAGTGTTTTCTAAGAGTAGACATTATTTGGAAATGCCTAAAAACATCATTAAATTAACAAGAACATTGCATAAGACTAACTTTTAAAACTCAATTTAATTGTCGAAAAAAATCAATGGCTCAACTCAGTCTGGTAAAGTACATGTTATTTAGTTGAATCAAGTATCATCCACCGATCAGTCTTTTACAAAATGCTATTGAAACCCATAACAAAGCTTCTTTTCCAAATTTCATGGGTTGGAGAACTTTGTGATTGATGCTATTCTTGCTGCATTGTTTGAAACACTCGTAGTGCATCCATTTCATCTGTGTTCTGCAATTTGCAGGCTATTGTGACAAGAAAGAACTCCATAAGTGGAGTTAAATATTCTGAGGAACCAGCTATATTTGCTTGGGAGCTCATGAATGAGCCCCGGTGTGCAGCCAATTCATCTGCTCCTGTTCTACAGGTGAATAATGGAACTTCTCTCTCTCTATATATGTGTGTGTGTGTGTGTGTGCGCGCGCGCGCGCATATGTGTGTATGTGTGTGTGTTTTCCTTTCATTTGGGAAGAAATGGGGAAAAACTGAGGAGCTGGGGTGGGGGGATGGACCAGTTGAGGGGGCAAAGGTCCTTAGCTGGAAGATCTTTTACTCCAGAGTTCAATCAATTTAAGTTGCTGTAATCTTCGGACTTATAGGATGTTGACTTCTCATAGCACTTCGATACTTAAAGGATGAAGTGTCATGGATGGTTACAATCGCCTTTTGATTGATAATCCAGAGGACCTACACTTTTGAGTTTTGGCTAGATTACTTTTACCTTTTCTTCTGTTTATATTTAATAATGCTATAAGCAAAACTTGTTTCTTGGAGAATAGGCTTGGATCACAGAGATGGCTGGATTTGTCAAAAGCCTGGACCATAAACATCTTGTCACTGTTGGACTTGAGGGGTTTTATGGGCTGAAAACAATTGAAAGATCTGGAGTGAACCCTGGGGAATGGGCAGCCTCACTTGGATCAGACTTCATACAAAACTCAGCAATTGACAACATTGATTTTGCTTCGGTTCATGCATACCCTGATAGCTGGTTAGTTTAATTGATCATTTTTTGGTTAACTATCATGTAGTTGGTTTCATTGTTTGCAATGAACCCAACTATAATGATGTCTCGTGAGTTTCATTGATCTTTTAACTTGCCCTGGGAGAGTGCTTTCCCTGATTGAGATAATTATAGCAAAAATTTAAAGGCGTAGATGGGGAATCCATGGGTGATGAAGGCTTCATTGAGGACCTGGCTCTATATTTTGTAAAGTGGGTTTCATTTTATGATATTCACATTGACTTGCTAATCTGTCTATGATAATTACTCATTCTAGGATTCCACATGCGGATTTGGAAGCAAAAGCAAATTATCTATCGCATTGGGTGGATTCTCATATAAGTGATGGGGAATATGTACTGAAGAAACCAGTTCTTTTTACAGAAGTTGGCTCGTCTTTGCATAGGAACAAACAAAGATTACATGATGGAGATATATTGTTGAAGACAGTTTATGACAAAATCTATGAGTCGGCGAAAGAGAGGCAAGCTGGAGCGGGAGCCTTAATTTGGCAGTTACTAGTTGAAGGAACGGAGGAATACAGCGACCAATTTTCCCTTATAGCATGGAATCATCCCTCCACCTATAAATTGATAATAGAGCAATCATGCAGACTTCGGAGAATTTCCGCCAAAGGCCAAACAAATAGGAAACTCCATCAAAAGGATCCTTGCTTTGGCCAGGTATTTTAACAAAGCTGATAAGCGGGAATCAGATATACCATATCTAACCTTTTTGGATGCAAAAATAAGTTTGTTATTGTATTTTTTCCTTTAATTTTTTTATTCAAGGAGGGATGAATGGGTATATATTCCTAAATGAAGAGAGAGAGAGAGAGAGAGAAAGAGAAGCCTGTGAAGATTTGTACATGTATTGCAATTTAGATTTGTTGTATTACATCAAAAGATGTAATTTTACCTGCAAAAGAAATTATCAATTTATTATTATTTTTTATTCATTGGCTCTGATTAGCTGATCCTTCTTGTTGAATACTCTCTATAAGAGGCTATTGTCCTTGAAATATAAATAAAGTCAAGAAATCAGTAACAGAGGGAGATTTTATAACAAATAGAGTTTATAAATCTGAAATCATACTTCGGTGGAAAAACCCATCTACGCCACACAGCTGCATTTGCACCGTGACATGCATTTTTTGCAATCAGAGAGTCTCGGCTTCCCACCATTACAATCGCACCTCTTTACACACTTCGACCGCGATGCGCCACCCCACAAGCACCGTGCCATGCAGCGTAAGAGCGGCGTGCATGATGGACAGCCGTACTTCATCCGATCAAGAATGCAGGCCTTGCATTCACTGCCGTCTGATGGACAGGCCAGTGCCGGCGAGATCATCAACCAAAAAATCAGCAGCAGCAGCATTGACACAACAGCTAATTTTGGCGGCTTCTTCCTTTCTTCCATCTCTTTACTTCAAGTGAGTTCTTGCAATCATGCAATGTTCTTCGCTAATTTATAGGCCTACCCTCCATGTGGATATGCACATAGATTTTGGATATGCACAGCTGGTTTGCTAGCTGTGAGATAAATGTAGCCGCTCCTGCTTGGTTTGCTTGCTGCTCGAGGTCTTCATCTCCATTAAATTTACCACATTAACTCTCATTTAATGCAGGATTCATCTTTGTCCACCATTTCTTGGGTTGCTCAATACTTCATCTCATCGTTTTTCTCTACCTCTGTTTGTTCATTAGATGGATGGGTCGGTCCTGCTCAGAACCACTGCCCCATAATGGCTAACACACAGTGCCTTAGCTCAGTGGATTCCATGTTTCGCAGCATAGGTTGCAATGCGTACATGACCCCATGACTATTTGATACACACCATCCGATGTCGAGTCACTTCTGACTTGGAAGCGTTCTAGAACTTTGAGGTTGATGAATCACACTGATTGACAATTTTCAATAGGGGTTTGCTTGCTGGTACTCCAATGTACGTTTTCAAGCTTTCCCTTGAAAGTTATCTAGATTTCCTTCATAAGTATCGCACCATAAGAAACCTTTAAAGAGTCTATATACGTAAAATATAAAATTGATCAAATTAGCTTTGAATAGCACATTGGACATGCAACAGAAGCTGCAGTCCTAGAGATGGGCAACTACACAAAATGGGAATCATGACCACAATTGATGGTACAGGATTGCTTTTCAGGGTTCAGTTAAATGATGATGCTTTAATTTCATTTTCATTTGTAACTATGGCTTCTATTTTATATACTGATCTGATTCTCAACAATGAATCTGTATAAAGAGTAGGTCTATTAATCACAATGAAGCAACTCTATTGACTTAAGACATCAAATTCACCCTTTAAATGAAAGTATCTTTGCAATTCAATTATCAAAAGATCTAAATCATTTAAGAAGCAAGCCATGACATAACAATTAATCCAACTCCCATTTTGTTTAGAGCCCAAAGTTTTCCACCCCTCAGTTTTGATTACCAGAAATTTAATAAGCATACAATACTTTCCTTCTTGCACAAAAACTATCATTCTTGTTGTCGATAGATCAGCTGTGGCCAAATTGTGGTTTCACTTTTCACTTTGATATTGTTCAGAAGAATCAAAGGGAAAATCAATGATTGAAATTTTGCTGCACAACAGCCATGAAAACCACACATTCTCTCCTCAACCTTTTATTTCATTGAAAACACCACTGTTGTTTACTTAGTCTGGAAATGAGACAAAAATTAGAAGTAGAGCAATGGAATACGTAAAACCAATTCTATGTTCTGTGAGAATTAACCTTCCATCTCTCCAAAAATACTACACCCAAGTCCCACAGGGAACATTATAATACAACGATGCATGATCTGAATTAAGCTATTCTGCAGTGACCAATCCATGGGGCATAATCTTCTGTATGTAATCTTTCTATAATCACCTCACTCTCCTTCACTAAGGATAGGGACGATAAGCGGTTTCATCTGAGCAAGATATACAATTGCCCACCTAACAAACACAAAAGGATCTTATTAAATTTCTAAAAAAGAAGAAGAGCACGCTCTCACCCTGCCCCAGGGAACCTCACCCAGTTGTGCAAGTGTAGTAGATGATACAAAAACTAAGAAAATAACAAGATTCAAATTAATCAGATTAAAGTTAACTGTAAAGTTATACACAATTAGTTCCAATAAAATTTGATATCATAAATTTATGTCGAGCAATGACAAGTCAGGTGTTAGAACGACAAGTCTCAATGACCACATGGTGCAAAGGTTGTCATTATAATCTTATGTTCTACCTAGAATTCACATTAAATCATGCAACCAATGGTACATTCAACCATTTATCAGAGCAAAAGATGCTGCTTCTAGACAGGGAAATAAGAAGAAAAACAGAAAAGTAAACAAGTTCAAAGCCGAAATCATTAGGTATGTCCTCATTCGTCTAGGGTCCACTTCCCCATTTTGGAGTCCTTTATTCACATCCATCAAGTCATTGCATCTCCTACAGTTACCACATTACCAATTCTAAACATTGAGATAAGAAAATTATTATTGGATAAGAGAACTACTAAGAGTTTTCCTCTCAAGTCTCAAGCATCAATTTCACTTATCATTCCGTTTGAACATGACTCGGGGATATAAATTGAATAGCAAAAGGTGACAAGGATAAAAGAATAAATAATGAAATTTTGAGATCCACCTAAACAAACTAGACAATCAAAGATAAGGATAAAAAAATAATGAAATTCTATAAAGCACCTAAACAAAGTATCTTAATTCCCAGGTTTAGATTGTACAAAACACAAACTTATAAATATATATATAGATCCAATCAAAGAAGTGATTCTAATGGAACCAGATTTTCCTGATCTTAAATCTTCCAATTTAGAAATACAGGCACATGTGTCAAAGACTAAACTAAATGGACATATGTGTTACATGAACAGTTTGTCAGCCTTGTATGCAGACTCAAATTTGAAGGAATTGAGGTGTTGTAAAAATTCAAAAGTTTTTTTTTTCCTATCTTTTTTGGTGGTTAAGAAAATTGGGAAGTTGATGCAGAAGGAAAAGAAAAAAATTGACAAAAAAGAAGGAAAAAAGAGCAAAGGGAAGAGCTTACATCATCCAACAACAAACTGTTGCTGTAATAACCAATGTTAGGTGGAACCTGCAGGAATAATACCAGATCAACATCAGATATTGAACTACAACATTTACATAAAATCTACTCAGAAACAAGAAACTTAAAAAGATACTTTCTATATAATAGGACCTTTTTTTATAGACAATTTAGTTACCCAGTCTGTATTCATACAAAAGGTTAAGAATGAAAATTATGTTTTCTATGGAAGTTTTTGAAATAAAAGAGAACCTTTTTTTTTTTTTTTTGTGAATTCACCACACAAATTCATGAGAATCATCTAGACGAGTAAACCAGCAACTCTAAAAAAATGTAATTTTTCTAGGTATAGAATTACTTAATCCATGAATCAAGTCTTTGTCCTAAATATTTTCACAAGCACCCAATGCACTTATCTTCAAATTTTCAATTTGTAACTAGAAATATCTTAATGTCAAAATACAAGTAAGGATACTATTAATCCACTCCATTTAACCATCTGCTTCTGATATTCGATTATTCGTTCCAGCCCAGGAAAGCAAAGGATTGATCACAAAAAGTTGTGAATTGCATAACTTATATTCACTTGATTTATAATGGGAACAATAACTAACTTTTAGGATACTCATCTACAATTCGATTAGCAATTCTACTTTAAATCCACTTCTAATTACAAAACTAAAGAAAGCTACCCCTTTTTATTGGAAAAAAAGTAAATATTAAGGGCCTGTTTGGAATCCCTCGGAAATTGAATAGCTCAATTAGTTTTCGCATAACATTTAAGCCTCCAAATCCATCATCCAAAATGGAGCCGTTTGAGAAAAATTGGAGCTTTTAAAATCAGTTATTGGATTTCTTGAAATGTCGACCATTCGAACTTTCACCCTCATTATGAGAGGGTTGCTGCCATTTTCTGTAATTGAGCCATTCATGATGATGAATCCTATATAAAATTGTATATAAAGCGCCATGGGGCCAATTTAATTTCGAGGGGATGACCAAACGAGCCCTAAGCTAGAGAAACAAAATCAAATCTGTAAACGAAAGCAGAACAAATAATGAAAAACATACAGATTAGCAGAAGGGCCTCTGTTGCAGCAGATTCTGACCAGAAGAGACGCAATGACGCCCACCATTGCAAATATCAGGGTCGTCACCACAAAACCCATCAACCCTGAACCTCAAATCGAACCCTCTGTTTTAGTGTTTCAGATCTGCAAATCCAATTTTTGAGCGGTAAATCCTTACAATCGAGAAATAATTTGGGTGCGAATTGGAAACCCTAATTGAATATATAGAGAGAGAGGGGTCACCTCAGGCTATCTGATCTTCTTCTCCGGGAAATTTCGAAGCCTTGTCGTTTACACTCTGGTTTTGCTGTGAGCCCGTGATGTGATGGGGTCCCATTTAATATCCAATCTGGTTTCGCCATTTCAGCATAGTACCAATAGCATTGACACCCACAATGTGTCCGATGGGCCTATAGCACTATTGCTTGGGCCCATGTTTGTTTTGTGGGTTGCACTGAATTTTTTTCCGGGCCTTCTTTTTGCATCGAAGATTTGCTTTTTCATCCTAATTTATTTTACATTTTAAAGTTTTATAAAAAATAGGAAAGATTTTCATAAAAATTGACCGCATAATTGACTACAGAACATCATTTTGAACAACATTTTAGAAGAAAGTTTTTCCAAAATCTATTGTATAACTATATAAGTAGGCATTTTTGCCATTTATAATTTTCGCTTCATAAATGACTAAAAAAGTTCATTTAAACGATAAATTTTGAAAAAACTTTTTTCTAAAAAGTTGTTCAAAATTATGTTTTCTAATAGACAGTGCAATAAGTTTTTATGAAACTTTCTATATCTTTTATAAAATTTTAAAGTATAAAATAAGTGGGGATGGAGAATAAGTTTTTAGGTACCAATAGAGACCTCCTTTTTTTCATGTCCAAATCAAGTGGCTCATGGGCCTTTGGTGACCCACTTTTAGAATCTAGAAGACATTCCTCCTTTTTTCCTTTTTTTTTTTTTTTTTTTTTTTTTTTTTTTTTTTTTTTTTCGGGGGACAACTAATAAAATTGACCTTAGTACTCAATCTTAATCCCTATAATAAGAAAATGCTTACATTCGCTACTTTAAAAGGGAATGACGAATGCCAAGTCAGAAATACAGAGTCCACATATTGAACACTTATCTACTTATCTGGGTGTTCATTATTATAAAAAAATAATGACCGAATATATTGCTAATAGCACTCAAAACAATATTATTTTGAAATTGGAGGTCTTACTCCACCCATATTTGACGGTTTCTGATTTCACTCAGTCTACTTCACACATGTAACAAACGATGAGCTTGAGCCCACGTAGTAAGGAAGGTGCTTTGAATGGCAGAAAATGTCCTTTGACTAGTTAGTAAAGTGCCATTGGCGTCGTACTCAAAAGCTGAGTTCAAAACACTATTTCTTACCAATCAATGTATAACAACTTCACAAATGCCCAAAAAAGAAAAAAAAGCATGGGTGTGCTTCCCATGAGTCATCGTTTCAATTCATTGTAACTATTATTACTTGTGTGGGCATGAGATATCTCATATGGGCCATTAAGGAATTAGTTTGTGTTAAAATCTCAGTGGGAGTAAGATTGGGCTGTTTGGAATACCCCTACCCTTAATATCGTACTAAGTTCATCCCACATCATTGGATGAGGGATTGGATAGTTTAGATTAAAAGTACACTGAAAAAGTGTCAACTAAAATGATCAAAATGACTTTAATAGATAACTTTTTCAACTTTTAATCTAAGCTATCAAACTTTTCATCCAACTTGCCATCAGCCTCTTCCTTAAATTCACGGGAATAAAGAGGTGGGGGAACGCTAATACAATAGTAAAGGCTAAAGAGACAAAGAACTACAAAAGGCCCAAGTGCATTTATCGGCCAGACAGGCTCGATCACAGGCCTTCACAACAGGGGCTGGCAGAGAGCATAAATTTGAGTATGGCCAAAGAACATGTATTGCATCAAGCTCTCACTTTTTTAACATGTTAAGATTGTTGCTTTGTAGATCAATATTTCAAATTCATACATTGATGTGAGTTCACAATTATTATTTAAATTTAACGAAAAAAAGACCGATTTTTTTTAGCTATTCTCTAATTTATCATTGTTACATAGTTTGCAAGAGTAGTGCATATGGTTTTATATTCGAGATTCTCAATTCGATTCTTCATTATCTATTTGATACATGAACTTGCAGATCAACTATATCTTGTATTAGAAGAGCCTTTTACGAATATCCTTCACAAACTCTATAAAAGCAATGGACTCTATACTTACCCTAACATCTAAATTAGTGCGTAAGATCGGTGGAAAGAACAACCAAAAGCTGGTAAACACCACAAACCCCACCGCCAACGGTCTCGACACCACCGGTGGCAACCTCAATTTGCCGTTTAATGCCTTTTTTAAAGCGGTTTCAACAGCCAAACAGACTCCTTGCAGGAGAAGAAGCAAGTGACCTCCCAAGTGGGCTTCACTCGTCCTAAGTAAAAGAAGATCAGCTCATGCATCACAGCAGACACCAAAAATGTAGCAAGAATTCCCACAATTGGGGCCCACTTCCTCCCAATCAGACGGCTAGAAACAGTCTGGACGGGATCGTATACGGTCGGGCGTAGAATACTCGAAACCACGAGGTTCCACCTTCTCCCCCAGAAATCTTGTAGCGAGGTAGATAGGTAAGGCTCATCAAATGGTGGCTCCACCTCTAACCCAAAAAAGGCTCGAGCCAAGGCTGCAACCGTGGATAGCACCAGTTCTGCGCACAAGTATATGTGGAAGCAATAGAGCAACAAAATTACCTTTGCGTGAAAATATTCTCTGTAGTCATATACACGTACCAGTAAACCCAATAGTAGACCCTTTATAGCATAACTCAGAGGTGATTTGTGGCCTTTTTTGGCGATTTTGGGAGATGGGTTTTCTTGATTTTGTGTATTTAGAGGTTTCTCTGAAATTGGAGGTGATGGGTGTAATTGAATATTGATGGGTAGGGATGCTAGAAGGATGAACCGTGGCAGGGGCATGGGTGGGTTTGATGATAAAGGGGGTTGTCCATAGGCAAAGAGGAGGAGCTTGGAATTGGCAAGCCAAGCGATGGAAGAAGATGTGGCGAATCCAAGATGGATGGAAGAGAGGTAAAGAGGGAGGATGAGAAAAAGGCCAATGACAGGGGAGATGGCAAGGAGTCTGATAGTGCCTTGGGGGATTTTTTGGCCTATGGTGTAACAATAGCACAAAGATGTCAAAATTGAAAAGCATATCAATAGGAAGTTGTTGATCTCTCTTTCCATTTTCCTTGCTATTCTTTTCCCTCAAAATTGAGACAGTGGAGAGAGAGAGATTACCAGTATTCAAACGAATCCCTTTGGGTACAAATTAGTCACCATGGCCGCGGCTTAGGGGCCCCTCCTTCCATGAGCATGATAACTTTAAAAATTAGAATGGACGGCCAAGAATCAGATCGAATAGAAGGACATGCTTTATCCAATGACATTAAAATATCTTCATAACTTTTTTTATCTTTATATCACAAATTAAATTATTGAAAAGCACACTTAACCGAGAATTTAGCTCTTTTGTGGGTGGACATCACTTTTGTCACTTTCCCAAAAAAAAAAAAAAATTCACAAAAGAGAGAGAGAGAGAGAGAGAGAGAGATGCATGCTAACATGACTGTGATTGACAGACAATTAAAGGCCGCAAAAAAAATCGTTGAGAATTTATGATTTGTGGAGACGTGGATTTTGAACCTTTACTTTTTTTCAATGGTTTTCGTAGCCTCCATTTGTCTTTTCGTAACCAAAATTAAATTTTTGGGGTCTAATGGTGTTCTAACAAAACAAATGATGTGCCTTCCTTTGACCTCTTTGCTTCTGTTGTACGTGTCCTTCTAATGCAAATCATGCATTGCATCAAGCATTCAATTATTGACATCCTTCAATTTTAAATTCAGAAGAAAGAAGAAGAAAGATGATCGATCTAATTCTTTATCAATATTAATTTTTAATATGCCACGGCTACTTCAGGAGTGGATAAACTTATCCCACATGTTTAACATTTTTCCTATTCAAATTGCTCACTCGTTGAAAAATTTAATTTTAATTGAAACCAATTACCAAGATCCTTTCACGAACTCTACAACAGTCATGCACTCCCTCCATATCCTAACGTCTGTATTAGTATGTAAGAAGGGCGGAAAGATTAACCAAAAGCCGGTAATCACCACGAACCCCACGGCCAGTGGCCCGGATACCACCGGAGGCAACCTTAATTGATGTTTAGAAGTCAAACCAGCTAGACTGAGCTAGTAGATGATTTTTTAGTTTTCTTTTTTTGTTAATAATAACTCATCACTTCATCATTAAAAAAAAATAAATAAATAAAATAAAATAAAGAAGAGAAGAGAATGTAGATGAGTCATCTGTTTACCCAATCTATTTCGTCAATTCTTTTTGTTTTTCACTGTTCTCTGAGAGAGGAGGGGCAAAGGGAGGTTCTCACATCTCACAAAACAAACAAAAGATTCTTAGTTGACCTCTGCTCTTAACATCGCCTTGAAAGAGCTGAAAGCCAAAGTGCGACCGATGTCCTTCACAAAGGCGCCCAGAGCCGCGTACTCTTCAAACGATCTAACATCAACATTACAGCGTATCAGCTCAGGGACCAACAGCCGAAAGGAGGAAAACACCACGAATCCAACGGTCAACGGTCTAGAGACGAGCGGAGGCAACCGAAACCTGCCGTCAAACAGCTTCTAAATTCAGAGTAATCTCAACCATCAGACACACACCGTGGAGGATAAAGTAGCACGAGACCATCCCCGTGGGCCTCAAGCGCCCCATGTAATAGAAGATGAGCTCGTGCATGGCGGCCGATACCACAAAAGCTCCAAATACGGATGGAAGTGGGGCCCACTGAGGGCCCAGGAGTCTTGTGGAGAAGCGGAAGAGAGGATTGTAGACGGTCGGGCGTAGAATATTGGTAACCATGATGTTCCACCTTTTACCCCAGAAGTCTTGCAGTGATGTGGAAAGGTGGGGGTTGTTGAACTGTGGCTCGAGCTTCAAACCGAGTAAGAATCGAGCTGGGGCTGATGCCATGGCTAGCATGATTTCTAGGGTGAAGTAGAGGTGCAAGCACCGGAGTATCGAAATCACCATTGGATTTATATACTCACTGTAGTCATATACACGCACAAACAGAGCCGAAAGCAGAGCCTCTAAAGTATAACTTAGAGGCGATCTTGGGCCTTTTTTGGTAGTTTTAAGGGATGGGTCTCCTTCGTTTCCACCATTGAGAGAACGGTTCCCATTTGCATTGCTAAGACGTTTCTCCTCCGATTTTGGAGGTGGGTTTCGTTGGATTTTGATGGGGAGACATCCAACCGCTATAAATCTTCCGAGGGAGATTGATGGGTCCGATGATAGAGGGCCTTTACCAAAGGCAAAAAGTAAGAGCTTGAAGTTTCCGAGCCAAGCAATTAAGAAGCCTGTGATGCCAACAAGATTTATGGTGGAGAGATAGAGTGGTAGAACAAGGAATAGGCACACGATTGGTAGAATGGTAAGAAATCTAGCAAAACCTTTTGGAGTAATCTTGCCTATGGTGTAGCAATAAGATAGAGAAACGAAGACTGTAAGCCATATCTTGATGAAGTTGCTGATCGCACCCTCCATTTTCGTGTCTCTCTCTCCCTCTTTTGTTTCCTCCCTGTTTGGATTTTGGTTATAAAGAGGCAGCCTCCATTTCCTAGGGACACTGAAATGCGAACCACATTTTTCCTGATGACCCGTCAAATTCTGGGCCCAATAAACATTTCATTAGCCATGATTTTGGTGTGACTTAAAACAGAAAAAACTGTCAATCTGGTGAGACTTAGAACAGAGAACTTCCTGTGATCGGCGTTGGTGTGGAGGGACGTGTACTTTTGGTGATTACATCAGATCAAATGGGAGATCGCTACGCTACCAGGTGGAGGAAGGTTCATGGTTCGATGTTCATAGATATATATTGATGGGATCAATCCTTGCAATTATTCTTGTGTTGACTAGGCTTAGCATTGCACCACTATAGCTTGCTTTACAAATGCTTTAACATTCTATGATTCTCCCATCTCTATAATTCGGGTTAAGTGGATGGAAGTAGCGGTAATGCACTGTTTTTTCTAGTGAAATTTCTTTCAATTGTAAACCAATTAAAAAGGATTATCACTGGTCTTAATGGGATTTGATATTGTAAAAAGGGTTTCCTCAGTTCACTATTGGTGAGGTTTGGATCTAAATCGTGCAAAACTAGTCTCACACGATGTACGTATAACCCACCCACAAGTTCATGTATCGGAAAACGAGGGTAGAAGATAAAAACTCGGAATCTTTGATTTGAAGTATGGTCCTTTGTCATTTATGTTACCCTTGCAAGTTAAATTAAAAAAGATAAGTTATAAAGTTGTTATAAGAAATTAATGGAAAGATTAAAGTTGCCATCTTAATGCTATCTGTCACTTTAGTTTCTGTTTTTTTTCAAACTTACAACTGTGAATGTCGGAAAGCTTTTATCAAAAGCCTATGTATCATAACAAAGCCGAGAGACATAACTGAAAGTAGTAGACTTAATCTCGGTAACCATGTGTTAGGCAAGCCCTCTCTAATAATGCAAAATCACTGCCCCTTTGCATGGTGTAGGTTACTTGATCGATCTTGGAAATATATATTTTTTGCCATGTGAAAATATTCTTTATAATGGTGTAAGAATTTGCCCATTTTGTCATTTTGGAGACGTCCAGTAAAATTGAAACAATAAAGAAAATTTACCCGATTTC
Source organism: Liquidambar formosana (assembly GCA_039720395.1). Lineage (NCBI taxonomy): Eukaryota > Viridiplantae > Streptophyta > Magnoliopsida > Saxifragales > Altingiaceae > Liquidambar > Liquidambar formosana. The sequence continues at coordinate 1,491,049 of CM077835.1, read as the reverse complement.
AATATCACGTGAAATCACCACTGAATAGTGTGGCCGGTTCAATCATAAACTTTGGGTTTTTTGTCTATCAAAACCTAAATTTTCTTCTGCAGCTTCCATGAGATTATCCAAGCATGGGTATGTTTCTTTTTCTTTTCATGCAAATCCATTGGTTGTTTGTTTTCATCATTTCGTTATGTTTACCTCAATATTTTCATCTTACATTCATAACTTCCTAGTCCTACTCTACCTTTCGAATTCAATTCTTTTCTCCTTAGATGGTTTATTGGCCTCGAGACAAATATTTGTAATTCAAGCTGATATATTAAAGTTGATATCGAGAATAATGCAAAATTATATTGTTTTACAATATTAATTTTGTAAATGTTATCCATGCAATGCATGTAGGGTCGGAGTTAGAATTTTAGTTTGATGGGAGCAAAGTATGAACAAAAAAAATTCACCATTCTAGAATAAGAATATTTGTTCGTGCCAAATACAAAAATTAGTTTAAAAATTACCATTGCCTCAACGATCAAAGCTAAATACCCCCACAGCTCACTAAGACATCACCAAATGAGAGAGAAGCCTAAGCAGCGAACCCGCTTCTTAGGTATAAAATCAAACCCCTAAAATGCAAACCTTAATAATAAACCTTCCTAAAATCTAATTGCAAAACTCCAACCATGAATTATACAAGGAACATGTCACGAACTAGCAACATGACCAGCACCATCCCGCATTTCAATCTGAGATGCATCACCGTTATCATAAACTATTAGAACCATCAAATAACTATATATATATAATACACACAAAAATTTAAGAAGTTGGAGGGGTCATAGCCCTAAGGTAGCTCCGTCCCTAAATGCATGGGTTAAAAAGCTGGTTGATATCGAGAATCGCATTTTGTTTTCTTTCTGTAAATTCGTTTTTAATTACCTAAACTATATTTTAAGCCAATCCTATTTCAAACAATTATTTTCAAAGCGCGACCGAAGTCCTTCACGAACGCACCCAAAGCCGCGTACTCTTCGAACACTCTAACATCAACATGACCCCGTATCAGCTGAGGGATTAAAAGCCAAATGGCGGTAAACATCATGAATCCAACGACCAACGGTGTGGAGATCAGCGGAGGCAACTGCCACCTGCCTTTAAACACCTTCTTCAAACAAAGCTCAACCATCAGACACCCACCGTGGAGGATAAAGAACGCCGAGACCATCCCCGTGGGCCTCAAGCGGCTCAAGTAATAGAAGATGAGCTCGTGCATGAGGCCCGATACCACAAAAGCTGCAAATACGGCCGGAAGTGGGGCCCACCGCCGGCGGCCCAGGAGTTTCGTAGAGAAGTGTAGGACAGGATCATATACGGCCGGGTGTAGAACATTGGTAGCCATGATGTTCCACCTACTCCAGAAGTCTTGGAATGAGGTGGAAAGCAAGGGGTCGTTGAATTGTGGCTCGAGCTTCAAACCAAGTAGGAATCGAGCCGGGGCTGCTGCCATGGCTAGAATGATTTCTATCATGAAGTAGATGTTCCCGCAGCGGAGTATCGAAATCACCATTGGATGTATATACTCAGTGTAGTCATACACACGCACAATCACAGCCACAGCCAGGGCCTCTGTAGTGTAATAATAATATAGAGGCCATTTTGGGCCTTTTCTTGTGGTTTTAGGAGATGGGTCTCCATCTCCAATGCTGGGATTTTTCTCCTTGGAATGTGGAGTTGATTTTGGAGGTGGGTTTTGTTGGATTTTGATGGGGAGACACCCAACGGCTACAAATCGTCCAAGGGAGATTGATGGGTCTGATGATAAAGGGCCTTTACCAAAAGCAAAAAGTAAGAGCTTGAAGTTTGCAAGCCAAGAAATGATGTAAGATGTGGCAATGCCAAGATGTACGGTGGAGAGATAGACTGGTAGAACAAGGAATAGGCACACAATTGGTAGGATGGTAAGAAATCTGGTAAAACCTTTTGGGCTAATGCTGCCTATGGTGTAGCAATAAGATAGAGATACGAGGACTGTAAGCCATATCTTGATGAAGTTGCTTATCTCACCCTCCATTTTTTTGTGTTTGTCTCTCCCTCTTTTGTTTCCTCCCATGTTTGGATTTTGGTTATAAAGAGGCATCCTCCATTTCCCAGGGACACTGAAATGCGAACCACATTTTTGCTGATGGCCCGTCAGATTTCTGGGCATAATTTACGTTTCATTAGGCATGATTTTGGTGTGACTTGGAACAGAAAAAACTATCGATCTGGGGTGACTTAGAACAGGGAACTTCCTGCACTCGGCTTTGGTGTGGAGGAATACATAATTACAGACTTGTGGTGATGACATAAGATCAAATGGGGGATCGTCAGCTTATCAGGTGGAGGAGGTTCATGGTTATCCGTGGGAGGAGACCTTTTTTGAAACCTCCATCCTTTATCCTTTAATGAATTTTTTACGAATGCTTTAATTATTGATTTGTTAACTAGGCAATAGCAACGCACCACTATAGCTTGCTTTACAAATGCTTTAACAAATGCACTGTTTTTCTAGTGAAATTTCCTTCAATTGTAAAACCATTAAAGATAATTAGTGGTCTCAATAGGATTTAATATTGTAAAAAAGGGATTCCTAGGTTCACTATTGCTGAGGTTTGGACCCATTTCAACTAGTCACACACAATTTATGGCACACTTGCAAGTTCATGCCTCGGAAAAATAAGGGGGTGAATGAAAATATTCTATTCTATTTTTTTTATATTTTTTATTTTTTGCCTAGTGCAAATATTATTTATAATGGTGTGAGAATTTGCCGATTCCATCATTTTGGAGACATCCGGTAAAATTGGAACAATAGGGAAAATTTGGCCGATTTCAATACCACTTGAAATCACCACTGACTAGTGTGGTTCAATCATAAGCTTGTATTAAATTAGGCCCTTGGGGGTCTCAATTCCCAATCAAAAACCCTTGACAAGTCCCTCTATCTTCCCGTTTTTTAATCTATCGAGACCGATATCTTCTTTACCCAAGCATGGGTATGTTTATTTTTCTTTTCATCCAAATCCATGATGTTACTTTGGAAAATGTTATCCATGTGATGCAGGAGTCAAATTAAAAACTGGTTGGTAAATAATGTAAGTTGTCAGTCATGTTGGAAGAGCCGAAAGAGAAGGTAACCCTTGTCCTTCACGAAGGCGCCTGCACAGAGTCATGTACTCTTCAAGCGCTCTAACATCACCATTACCCCGTTGCACCTCAGGGATGAACACCCAAATGCAGGTAAACACCACGAATCCAAGGGTTAATGGTGCGGAGATCAGCTGGGGCAACCGACACCGGTCGTTAAACACTGCTCGTGCATGAGACCCGATACCACAAAGGTTCCTAATACGGCCGGAAGACGGGCCCAACTCCGGTCCAGGAATCTCGTGGGGACGTAGAATACTAGAAACCATGAGGTTCCACCGTCTACCCCAAAAGTCTTGCAGTGAGGTGGAGAGGTAGGGCTCGTCGAACTGTGGCTCCAGCTCTAATCCCAGTAAGAGTCAAGCCGGGGCTGCCGCTATGGCTTGTATGATTTCCAGACTCAAGAAGAGCTGCAAGCAGTAGAGCATCGAAATCCCCGTTGGATGAATGTACTCACTGTAATCATATACACGCACCATGCAGCAAAGCCAAAACCAGAGCCTTTACAGTGTAATTTAGAGGGGATTCAGGGCTTTTTTTGGTGGTTTTGGGAGATGGGTGTCCTTTGTTTCCACCATTGAGAGATGAATTTCCATTACTTGGATGTTGTCCCTTTAAATTTGGAGGTGATTTTGAAGGTGGGTTTTGATGGATTTTGATGGGGAGACATCCAACGGCTATAAATTGTCCAAGGGGAATTGATGGGTCTGATGATAGAGGGCCTTTACCAAAGGCAAAAAGTAAGAGCTTGAAGTTTGCAAGCCAAGCAATGAAGAAAATTGTGGTGCCACCAAGATGTATGGTGGAGAGAGAGAGAGGTAGAACAAGGAATAGGCACACATTGGGAGGATGGTGAGAAATCTGGTGAAACCTTTTGGGATAATCTTGCCTATGGTGAAGCAATAAGATGGAGATACAAAGACCGTAAGCCATATCTTGATGATGTTGCTGATCTCACCCTCCATTTTCGTATCTGTCTTTGTCCCTTCTGGTCCCCACCAGCCTCCCTGTTTGGATTTGGTTATAAAGAGGCCACCGAAGCACGAATCCTAGGAACCTGCAATGCGAACCACATTTTTTCTGATGGCCCGTCGGATTTCTGCTCCTAAATTGTACATTTCATTCGCCATGAATCTGGTGTGACTTTACAAGCAGAAAAAACTATGAATCTGGTGTGACTTAGAACAGGGAACTTCCTGTAGTGCGTTGGTGTGGATTTCCATTTTATTTTATTTTTATTTTTTTCTGTTCATAAAATGCTGTGCATAAACTCCTTCAAAGGAAAAAAAAAAAAAAAAAAAAAAAAGGCTGTGCATAAAAACACTTGTAGCTAACAAAAAATCCATTCCAAAATTTCATGTCAAAGCATTGCCAAAAAAAAAAAAAAAAAACTCATTCCAAGTTTGTTCTTTTATTGCTGTATTATTTTTTTGCCTCTCTTTGCACTGAGACAATCCATTCAAGGAAATCAGCTGATTTACACATCCACACAAAAAAGGTTCTCCCATCATCAATAAAATTAGATGTGCATAATACTCACTCAGTATGACCCACTAACAAATTCAACAATCAGAAAACAATATTGAAGTCTAGTCCACATGGACTGATGGACCGCATCTCTATTCTCTGGCTAACATCTACAACAAGTCATTGGGTACTTAGTCGACCTTGAGTGAAATACTGTCCACTCACTACATTGAGCAACAAGATAACCTTTGGGTGAAAATATTCTTTGTAATCATATAGTAGACGAACAATTCTGCCCAATAGTAGACCCTTTATAGCATAATTGAGAGGTGTTTGTAGCATTTTTTTTTTTTTGGTGAATTGGGGAGATGGGTTTTCTTTGTTTTGTATGTTTAGTGGTTTTTCCAAATTTTGGAGGTGATAGGGTGTAGTAGAATATTGATGGGAAGACGTGCTAGAAGGATGAACCGTGGGAGGGACATGGGTGGGTCTGATGATAAAGGGGAGAATGGCCATAGGCAAAGAGCATGAGCTTGAAAGTGGTAAGCCAAGTGATGAAAGAAGATGTCGCGAATTTAAGATGGATGGAAGAGGGGAAAAAAGGGAGGATGAGAAAGAGACATACAGCTTGGAAGATGGAAAGGAGTTAGTAGGGATTAATTTAGCTATGCTGTAACAGTAGCGCAATGATGTCAAAATTGAAAGCCATACCAATATGATGATGTTGATCTCTTTCCATTTTCTATTTTCCATTTTCCATTTTCCATTTTCCCCTCTAAATATAGTGGTGAGGCTATTAGTATTCAAACTAATCTCTTTACATAAGTGAACAAATTAGTTACTCTGGATGTGAGAATGACTGTTGATCAAAAGAGTAGAATGGACCAGCATTTACTAAGGGCCTGTTTGTTCGTCCAATTCGAAATTAAATAATTCAAAAAATTTTACATAATATTGAAAGCATAAATCCATCGTCTCGAATTAGAATATTTTAAAATATTGGAGTTATCACTGTGATTGATGATGTTGTAGAGTCAACAATTTTAAGAAATTCTTGAAATGCCATTATTTAGAATTTCCACTCTTATTTTGAGATGATAATAATCATATTTTGAATTTATTAATTCAAGATGATAGATTGTATCTTCAATATTGTATAAAATTTCTTGAATTGTTTAGTTTTGAATTGAACGATCAAACAAGCCCTAAGAAAACAAAAAATGTTGAGTATGGCCACAGAACATAATAAATATATATTGACATCCTCACCTACCCGATTAGTTCCATTGGGAACATTTAGGATCCCATCACGCAAGCATCGGCAATTACAGGAACAAGATGCTTGTAGACCACTCGATCACACCCCTCCAGATCGCCCAAAGAGCATGTATCACATCAAGCATTTAATTTTCATGTAAATACAACAAGTGCTGCCAAACACATATACGCACAAGAATTCAGAGTCAGTTTTTAAGTGCAGTATAAAAAAGAAAATTTTTTTTATTATTAAGATTGAATTAGTCTCGGTTACATCAATCAGAAGCTTATATCTGATATCTTAATCACTTTACCTATTCAAATTGCTATGCCCACCAGTGACAAGGCCTGAATAATTGAGTGAATCCCATACACTCACTCCCTTCAAATATCTAAATCTCAAAGCCTATTTCTAACATCCTTCACAAACTCTATAAGAGCAATGCTCTCCTTGCGTAAACGAATGTCTATATCAGTACTTAAGAGCGGCGGAAAGAATAACCAAGTGCTGGTAATCACCAGGAACGCCACCGCCAACGGCCTCGACACCACCGGAGGCAACCAGAATTTGCCCTTGAATGCCTTCCTTAAAGAAGTTTCAACAACCAAGCAGACTCCATGTAGGAGAAAAAAGCACGTGATTTCCCATGTGGGCTTCTCTGGTTTGAAGTAAAATAAGATCAGCTCATGCATTAGGCCAGACACCATAAATGTTGCAAGAATTCCCGTAGCTATGGCCCACTTCCTCCCAATCAACCGGCTAGAAAAAGACCGGACAGGATCGTACACGGTCGGGCGTAGGATACTCGAAACCATGAGGTTCCACCTTCTCCCCCAAAAATCTTGCAGCGAGGTTGAGAGGTAAGGATCATCAAACTGTGGCTCGAGCTCTAATCGAAGGAAGGCTCGAGCCAACGCTGCAAACATTGCTAGCCCCATGTCTAGGCTTAAGTATATGTAGAAGCAATAGATCAACAACATTACCTTGGGATGAACATACTCTTTGTAGTTATAGATACAAGCAATTAGACCCAAAAGTAGACTCTTTATAGCATAATTCAGAGGTGATTTGTGGCCTTTTTTGGTGATTTGGGGAGATGGGTTCTCTTGGTTTTGTCTATTTAGTGGTTTTTTCAAAATTGGCGGTGATGGGTGTTGTTGAATCTTGATGGGAAAGCAAGCTAAGAGGATGAACCGCGGCAAGGACATGGGTGGGTCGGATGATAAAGGGGGCTGGCCGCAGGCGAACAGGAGGAGCTTGAAATTGGCAAGCCAAGTGATGAAGAAAGATATGATAGCTCCAAGATGGATGGAAGAGAGGTAAAGAGGGAGGATGAGATAGAGGCATATGACAGGGGAGATGGCAAGGAGTCTAGTAGCACCTTTGGGGATTATTTTAGCTATGGTGTGACAGTAGCACATAGATGTCAAAATTAAAATCCATACCTTTATGAAGTTGTTGATCTCTCCTTCCATTTCTCTTTCCTTTTCCTTTTTCGTTGAGATTTACGGTGCAGAGGGCTGCCAAAAATAATTGATGATAGATGTATAATGTGAAACTTTGAGCTGCCGTCGTAGTCAAAACAGGAGCATTGCTTGCGAAAACTGTTGGGCCCTTAAAAGTTTACCAAAAGTCTGTTCGATTAGGTGGCTTTGATTCTATTAAAATAATTTGGCATGCTAAGGGTCCTGTTTGGGTGTCCAATTCAAAATTTAACAATTTAATAAATTTTATATAGTGTTGAAAATATAAATTCATTACCTTGAAATAGAATATTTTAAAATATTTGAGATATTATAATTGATGTTGTGGAATCAATTATAAAAAATTCATAAGATGTCACTATTTTGAAATTTTCACTTTTATTTATGATAATCACTATCATTTTCTTGCAGCTATCAATTCAAGATGATGGATTTTGTCTTCAATATGATGCAAAATTTATTGAATTATTTAATTTTGACTAAGACACCCAAACATGCCCTAAATGTTTTAAAACCAAAAAGATGAGTCTTATCGTGGCCTAAATGAAATTTGATATTTGCTAAAAAAAATAAATAAATAAAAGAGCTACAGGTTTGAAGTTATTATGAGCAATTAATGGAATGATTAAAGTTGCGACCTTAGTGGTCTCACTTTGGATTCTTTTTTCTACTTTTTCAACTTTGAATGTTGGAAATCAAGATTTTATCAAAAGCCATAATACCAGGACAAACCGAGAGACCAAACTCAGGTGGTAGACTTTCTTGCCAACCTCGGCATGGTGCTCCTCTTTGAAATACTGTAATGAAACACTGTAATGAAAAACCACCCCACCCCCCAACAAAAAAAAAAAAAAAAAAAAAAAAGGAAAAGAAAAGAAGAAGAAGTACTCCTTCTATTTCCATTATCTTTCTATCTTTTTTTGGGATATTCTAAAATTATTATTCCATTTAAAAATCAAGACTTCTTTTTTAGTTGATTTCCTAAAATATCATTTTTTATTAGTATTTTACTTTTTTCTAATATTTTGTGACGTTTCTTTTTTTTTTTTTTTCTTTTTCAAAGAGAACAATTAATGAAAAACGGGTAAAGTAAGAGATTTAGGTACGAAGACCCCAACAACCCTCCCACCTTTTTTTTTTCTAAAAATAAAATGTTCAATACAAGACTAACTATAGACACAAAAATTGTAGTCCTTCCGTTCCTAATTTCCTTTGAAAAACACATTTTTTCAGAAAACTTTAGTAAATGCTTTCACATTAATACATATGTTTTGACATTTTAATTTTACTTTCAAGTGTACAAAACATTGAAAAAATAGAAAATACCCTTTTAAGGATAATTTAGAAAATCAAATAAAAACAATCATTAATTTTTTAAATGTGACAATAATTTTTTTTTTTTTTAAAAAAAAGAAGAAAAGAAAAAGAACTTGTGCATACTGCAGAGCTAGAACAAATAATTGAAAAGGAGTAGCTTTATTTAATTCAGTTTACTAAGGCAAACAGATCTTGTAAATAAATGAAAGAGATCTTACAAATAAATACATTCTTAAAGTCGAAGGTTCGAGGATTGGCATTGAGAGGGTAATAATAATAATAATAATAATAATAAATAAATACATTCATATCTCAGCTGTCACCCTTGACCAGAGTGGTCCAATCATAAACTTAAATAATGCAAAAAAAACAAAAAACAGATTTCTTATGCATTTGTAAAGTCTTGTTGATTTTTCCAACACTTTTTATTTCCATCCCACCACTTGTATTCAATTAGGCCCTCGGGGTGCCGACAAAAATCAAGGGAACTTTCCAAGATGCTTACCCAAAGTAATCTTCCCATCAAAACCAATACAAAAAAAGATAAAAAACCCACCAACCACAAATGCTAACGGGGTGTCATTGCCAGTTTGCTTCTAAGTGCTCGTCACGTTGGAAGAGCTGAAGGACAGGGAGCGACCCAGGTCTTTCACGAACGCGCCCATAGCCGCGTACTCCTCAAACGCTCTAACATCACCATTACACCGTAACAGCTGAGGGATGAACATCCAGAGGCCTGTCAACAACACGAATCCAACCGCTAACGGTCTCGAGACCAGCGTAGGCAACCGAAACCTGCCGTTAAAAAGCTTTTTCAGGATAATCTCAACCGTCAGACACCCACCGTGGAGGATAAAGAACCACGAGACCTCCCCCGTGGGCCTCACGCGCCCCAAGTAAAAGAAGATGAGCTCGTGCATGAGGGCCGACACCACAAAAGTTCCTAACACGGCTGGAACTGGAGCCCACTTCCGGCCCATGATCCTGGTGGAGACGTGGAGGACGGGTTCGTATACAGTCGGGCGTAGAATACTGCTGACCATGATGTTCCACCTTCTGCCCCAGAAGTCTTGCAGTGAGGTGGAGAGGTAAGGCTCGTCGAACTGTGGCTCCAGCTCAAAACCCAGCAAGGTTCGAGCCAGGGCTGCCACCAGGGCTAGTATGAATTCAAGGCAGATGTAGATGTGTAAGGCATAGAGTATCGAAAGCACCGTTGGATTTAAATACTCACTGTAGGTATACGCACGTGCCAACAGAGCCAAAACCAGACACTTCGCCATGCTATTCAGAGGCGATTTGGAGGCTTTTTTGGTGGTTTTAGGGGATGGGTCTCCTTTGTTTCCACCATTGAGAGATGGGTTTCCATTTCCGTTGCTGAGACGTTTCTCCTCTGAATTTGGAGGTGGGTTTTGTTGGATTTTGATGGGGAGACATCCAACGGCTATAAATCGGCCAAGGGAGATGAATGGGTCTGATGATAAAGGGCCTTTACCAAAGACAAAAAGTAAGAGCTTGAAGTTTGCAAGCCAAGCAATGAAGAAGGCTGTGGTGCCACCAAGATGGATGGTGTTGAGATAGAGAGGTAGAACAAGGAAGAGGCACACGATTGGGAGGATGGCAAGAAATCTGGTGAAGCCTTTTGGGGTAATCTTGCCTACGGTGTAGCAATAAGATAGAGATACAAACACTGTAAGCCATACCTTGATGAAGTTGCTGATCTCACCCTCCATTTTCGTGTGTCTATCTGCCTCTTTTGTTTCTTCCCTGTTTGGATTGGTTATAAAGATGCATACACCTACTTATAGAAGTCGTAGGAAGCAGAAGAAATAGAGAACCAAACAGCAACGAATCCTAGGTTCACACTGAAATGCGAAACGCATTTTTTTTTTCTGATGACTTCTATGTTTAAATATATTTCATTAGCCATTAATCTAATGTGACTTAGAACAGTAAAGGAAAAAAAAAAAACCCTACTAATTTGGTTCGACTTAGAACAGGAAACTTCCTGTAGTCCACGTTGGGGTGCTGATGTGGGCTTGGATTTTCTTCAATTTTATTTTTATATATTTTTAGTGCTGACATCTTTGTCCTATGATTTAGTGGAGAAATCATATTTCCACTTAATTCTGTTTTCATTAGCTTGTGATACCAAGTCGATCATATCAAAGTATCACATATAAGTTTTTTTCATATATTTTATTATGTTATTTATTAGAATGGTCAAGTTGTGCCAATGATTCACCTATTACCCAAAAAAAAAAAACAAAAAGCAAAAAACAAAACAAAAAAAAAAACGTGAAAGAGCATCAGCCAGCCTGAGCTTCCAATGGCTAATATTCAATGCGTTGTCTTATGTTAGGGGTCCATATCTTTCTGCATCTTGTGATCATCAGTCCTATATACATATATCAGCTTGTTCGCTAAATCTATGAAGTTGGATCAAAAAATGCCGAGGAATCTAGGTTTTTGGTTCAATCTTATTTTTTGGTAGCCACACTAGTTTATTATGGATAATTATTCTTTTAGTAAAATTTTTAATTGATTAACCAAACTGCAACATCAATTGAGTAAGAAAATTTTAGTATCACGTTTGCATTTAGGCCTTATATTGTTACATAATATTGAACAATTTTTTTTTTTTTTTTTTCAAGTACTTGTCAAATAATGGTGAGATGTTGGATGGATTTGATTAAGTTGGACTGCAGTAAACAAATTGTTTGATGTCTATAGGAAGAACACCCATAAATATTAATTTAAAAGAGAGGAAAGATAAAAAGCATCTACTATAAAAAGAAACTGTTCATTCTCATTGAGGTAGGTGCGCCGCTACAAAAACCTTCAAGAAATCTCTCTTTCCTTTCTTGTTTTCACTCTCTAAACATTGAGATTGATTTGACTGTCGGAGAGTTTGAGGTAGACAGGTTCCGGCCCCTCTTAACGGGTTTTCTTTGCTTCTCAGGTCATAGTTGATCAAGCTACCAAGCTCAGCCTTTCCCCAAAGAACCGAACATCACCTCTATTGAACTACTTGGGCGCCATCGTCATTGTCAAGCTCCACTAATACTTTACCCTCATCCTGAGCTCTGCCTGACAGTTGGGATTTTTCCCCTATAAGAAGGGTTCTCAAATTGTCATACGTAGGCATCTACGAAATTGTCAGTAAATCTTTGCTCTGATTGAAAGGATAAATGACATTTATGTGAAATTTTGAGTATTTTAGAGAATAATAGAATTTTAAAAAAATTGAAGGGTTGCTTTGTAATTTCTAGTTCTTGAATATTCCACGAGCTTCTATTACCTTCCACAAACTTCCACTATCTTCTTGTCTTTTAATTTATATGCATGAACTCTTCTATATATATCACTAGCAAGGGCGAAGCCACCTGAGCATTAGAGGGGGGCAGCTGCCTACCCTCAAACTTGTTTGAGTACTTTTGCTTTGATGATTTAATGCATTAACTTTTGACCTTTTCTTGTTATTTTTTTCCATGTTATCCTCAATGAGTGGCTTTTTTGGGCAATTTTTATATCATCTAATCTGCAATTCTGCACCTATAATGCAGTGATCCATAGTTTTTGTTTCTCTTAGTGGCAACTTGTCTTCACCATTTTCACAAATCGAACACCAATGAGTTCACCTCACCTTCAGCCAAATTTCTGGCTTCGCCCTTGATCACTAGTGATAGAACCAGAAGAGAAATAAGCCGAGAGAAAGAGAAATAAAGGGTGAGCATGAGAGAGAGAAATCCAAGAGAAGATATTTCGTGAATGGGTTTGGTCAATTTTTGTATATGTTCATAGAGAATTCAGATATGTGAATATTAAGGTAGGGGGTTTAATTTTTATTCAATAAGTGATGCAGATTTTGATGCTATTATTTGAAGTGAGGAATTATGATGATTGATTTTATTGATGGCCAATATATTTGGGAGTTAAATTGTTATTGATCGTTTAGATTATATTGAATGTGTATGATTTAGAGTTCGTATTATTTGATTTATCTATTTATATATATATATATATAAATGCATGTATTTGCATGTGATATTTGAAACATTATTTGTTGGATAGGAATTAGATTTCTTACTGGACAGTTGTCGCTCACCCCAATATATTTTCAGGTCATCGTTATTAGAGGCACGTAGTAGAATTGGAGTTGAGAGTTGGAGAGATATCATTGATTTATTTTATTTGTCATTTCTATAAAGTTGATGTAAATATCATTTAATGAGTTGAGTAACGCATATTGATAAATTTTGTGTTAGCCATTGCTTTCCGCAGCTGAAAGATGTCAAGATTTGCAAAGAAGCCATCCTAACGCAAGATACCACCACTCTCAATCGTTTTCATCTCCTACTCGAGTTTTCGCAAATCACGTCGATGTGAATCTTCTCGAAATTTATTTCATTACAAGGTAAACTCTCTAAATACCACTATATTTTGTGTCATGCGATGCTGCCAAAGACGCCTCTGTCGGAGATGGTGGACCTACACATGCCCCTGTGTCATTCTAGCGCAAGATACCACTGCTCTTAGTCATTTGCGAATTAGGGCCTAAAAAGTTCAAGTGGCTGCGTATGGAGGTATATTCATTCTTTAACCCATTTTGTTTTAGTGCTTTTAAATTTTAACTCTGCTTATCTGTAGTACTTTTTCCCTATTACAGGTTTGCACAATTCTTGCTGGACAAAAGTATTTTGGTAAGTTGGATATGAAGCGCAAAAATGACATGGAAGTACAAAATACGTTGACTCTTGATATTCGAAAGGAAAAAATATTGAAGGTACCGGAGCGGGAGCAGTATCTTTCGCCGAAATGGCGATGTCTATTGCGTCTTTCAGTTTGAATAACTGTATCGGTTGTGTCTTTCCCATCTTTCGCTGGAATGACAATATCTATCACGTCTTTCGTCTAAATGACTGTATTGGTTGTGTCTTTCTCATCTTTTGTCGAAATGACTCTGTTTTGTGCAAAAGTGACTGTATGTTACACTGAAACATCTCAGTTTTGCGTCGGGAGGGCTGTATTTTGTGACAGAAGGGTTCTCAAATCGTCATACGTAGGCATCTGCGAAATCGACAGTGAATCATATCTTTGTCTGATTGAAAACTTCAATAATTACTTTCCTGTTCAACTTCTTGATCTCAAGATCCATAGAAACCTACACAATTTTGGAAGTATATATCAAGAGCTAGATAATTTAGAATGCAAGTCTAATGGGGTTTACAAAAATGCCCTTATTTCTTTCTTTGTTTTAAATCGATAATAATTAACAAATAAGACAAGGACATGTGTAGGTCCGACATCTGGAATAATTTTGATCAAAACATTGGTTTTTTCCAAAGGTAGATCAAGAAAATTTAAAGATTCCAACTTGTAACATTTATTTTTATTTTTATTTTATATAATATGTTTTTAATTCTCGTTTTCTCTTTCTTTCTGATTATGACTATTTATAGTTTTATACATTCAATTTTTAAGAGAAGAGATAAATAGGTATAAATAAAATAAAGAGATATAATACAATTTACTAAATTTGGGTTGAACATTGTTAGTGTGAGTTTTCAATTCTCCCACATGAAAAAGAAGAGATATGCAGAAAACAACAAACGTCAACTTACCTATGCAAAGGAGCAATGAACACAAAGTCTCAAAAGAAGTTTGGGAAATTATTTGTTGGTGACTACTTTCTTACTTAATACAAAAAAAGAAAAAGAAATTGGTAGTCAATTTGAAGCACGTATACAGTCAATTTGTTGTAAGTTGACAGACAAAACCTTTTGTTTAGTAAGTTGGAAAGTGATCATAAAAAGTAATTTTGCCAAAATTTGAGAAAATTATTGTTTGCTAATCACTTTTCAACTTAATATCAAAAACGGAATTAGTAGTTATTTTGAAGTAAATATATAGTCAATTTGTAGCAAGTTGACAGAAAATATCTTTTTTTGGTATTAAGTTGAAAAATGGTCACTAAAATATAATTTTTCAAAAAAGGTTTTTCAGCATGTGATTTGAAAAGAGAAAAAAAAATGAAAAATATCTATGCTAACACGTGGTACCTACACAATGACTCTGTCTGTCTTGGGATCTAACAGCTCTGGTTAGTTACCCTACTTGATCTCACGGTTGATGTTTGTTAAAGGGGGTATGTTTTGGTGAGGGGTTTCATTGGTGATCGAGGGTATATTGGGAAAGAGATTTAGGGTTTTCTGTTAGTCTACAATGATTATTATCGTCCGAGATGAAAACCAGCATTGCTTAACATAATAATTTGACGCGAAAAAAAAAAAAAAAAAAAAGGAAGAAAGAACCTAGAAGTATGGAAGGAAGGCTCTATGCCTTGACAATTTTTTGGCTGACGTGGATATAATAAAGAGTTAAAACTTTATTAGGAGGGTACTACGCCTATTCCCATCCATTGTTGAGATTATTTATTTTACTGATGCACGAGTGGCAGATCCGGAACATTCTTCTAAGTTGCCTATTATAGCAACTTCCTTCTATGAGAATTTAAAATGTGATCACTTATCATTTGGATATGACACTTTTAAATATTAAAATTACTTTTTATTTCACGTATAATATATATATATGAGCTTCAAGCATTTAGGGACATTACACGTGAAATGTATGTTAATTGTTATGTTCTTTGCTTTTTGTTGATAGAAACTATAACTGTCATTAAACTGTTATTTAAGTCCTCTTTCGTCAGTTAAATCATTAATTAGGGACTATGAAACAACTTTGAGATGAAATGTTTTAGGTGAGTTATATGCATTTTTTGCATCACTGCAACATAAAAATACAACACTACAATAAAAATGCATTACATGAAAAAAGTGACTACTCCAATGTGTGTGAGTAATTTATTTACCTCACCAACCTTTTTCTCCATCTCCAACCACTTCTTAGAAGATAATGTGACAAATTTGCATTTGACCCATTTCTTGAGGCAAATATAGCTCAAAATTTTTCTCAAACTATATTTGTCTTACCAAATGCATCACCTATATATTGGAGCAACTACTTTTCGCACATGCTGAGGAATCTAGTGTTTTTGTTCAAATTTATTTTTTGGTAGCCACACTAGTTTATTATGGATAATTATCCTTTTAAGTGAAATTTTTAATTGATTAACCAAACTGCAACATCAATTGAGTAAGAAGATTTTAGTATAATGTTTGCATTTAGGCCTCATGTTTTTACACAATGTAGAACATTTTTTTTTTTTTTTGGATGGACTACTCAAATAATGGTGAGATGTTGGATGGTTTTGATTAAGTTGGACTGCGGTGAACAAATTGTTTGATGTCTATAGGAAGAACACCCATAAATATTTAAAAGAAAGAAAAGATAAAACTTAATTTAGCAGTTCGACCCCTAATATTTTAAGAGAGCCTCCCAATTTTAAATTCTCGTATGAACTAGGGGCATGGTTAGCTGGTTACGTGAGGAGTTGCCGAGTTTGATTCTTATTCTCCAGGCTTTTTTTATTTTTATTTTTATTTTTGCAGCCAGTGGGGTACTCGATTGAGCGTCTGAGTCAAAATAAATCAGCTGAAAGAGTTTACTCAATATCTTATACATTTATTCAGGCATTAAATTTGTCTGAAAAAAACTTGTATGCAACTGATACAACTGATGTGATGTCAAAAGCTAACAAAGATAGAGTAAAATGAGACTACCAAAATATTTGCTAACCTCACAATTCTATTTTATTTTATTTCCATTGACCTGTATACCATATAACCAACCATGCATGTCACAGCTGTATACAAGTTTCTCTCAATTTGTCTTTTTCATAATCATTCACCTTACCTCATAAGATAGCTCTCCCCACTTCTTCATTTTTCCCCCCAATCTCCTGCCACAAAAAAGGAAAGAGACTCCCACACACTCAATGTTCCTTCTATGTTTGTAATCATCCAGACGATAATGCTCAGACCATTACGTACCCACGTGTTACTGCTTGTAAAGATTTCTAATATTTAATTTATCTTCAATTCTCCCCACCCCACAAAAAATATAATAAATAAATAAATGCAGAGTACAATTTTGCCCCCACAAGTTGTTAGATCATTATGCTACATATCCATGGACCGTCCAGACATGCATCGGAGGGTTCAACGCATGAAAGAAGATCTTTTCACAATACATAAACTGCCAAAAATATTGAATTAATTCAAAATGACATTTTTTATTTTCCCTTCTTGCTGCATCTCTTCCTTGACTTTCAACAGTCTACCATGTCATCCTTCTTGCCCTTTTTTTTTTTTTTCATGACAGTCTATTCCATATAAGACACATCACTAGAAGTAAAATAAGTGTGATCAAACCTTTGTGGGTTGAAAATTGCGAACACAGATAGCGTGCAAATTGGGAAATTTCAACGTTGTAATCAAAGATGAGGTAAGTTGGATTTTTCAACCAAACACGTACCTAAATTAATTCTAAGTTGGTGGGTACATGTGCAACGAGGAAAACTTTATTATTATTTTTATGATCACACCCCACCAAAGTTCGTACCGGAGGGATTTGGGAGAGGTAATTGGTAGAACATTTTACCCTATTTTTTGAGTGGTCTATCCTCGAAATCAAGCCTACGACGCGCTACTTGGACGGATGAATACTGTGGTCGCTCCCGATTCGCACGTTTGGTCTTGGAAAAAGACACAAAAATAATAAAATACAAAATTTAAGGACCATGGAGCTGACTTGACTATGAGAAATCTTGTTACAATTGGAAGGGTGTACACTATTTGTGTGAGGTCTTTTTTCCAAGTGAATGAAGACTATAAACTCATACCACAAAATCATTGGTTTATTGTAGTGAAATTCGATTTTGAAACTTGTAATATTGATTTTTTTTATTTTTTATTTTTCGGACGTATCAATTGGGTTTGTAGAATATTTGACTTCCAATTTTGAGAGGGGTGACTAGTGAGTCAACAAGTAGGTCTTCCATGCAACTGTGACACAGTCACTCGATGTCACGGGTTAGTGAGAGTCAAGTAAAATGAGATTGTAAAATTTTAAAAAAATACTTTAACAATTTTATTTTACTTTACACTCATTAGCTTATGATACTACATCAGTCGTGTCACAATTATTACATGTAAGTTTTTCTCAACAAGAAGAATATGGGTTGTCCTCATTAATTTCACTCTTGGGTATAGGTATAACCTCTGAACCATGTAAATTTTGTAGTAAATATGAACTTGTTGGATTGCCAACCTCCTCCTCCTTCTTCTTCGTTTTTATTTATTTATTTTTTTTCACTTCTAAATCTTATTTTCTTGTTTATAAGGGAAAAGTTACTTTGACCGTGAGCCTTATCCCAAGAGGGAATGAGAAATCAAAATCAAAACCTTCTTCTAACATCCACATATATTATAGGCTTTTTCCAACCCTTGACGAATTTTATCGGGATCAAAATTTCTGTTTCACATTCCATCAACATTTTCATTGACATAGAAATTCAAAAATCTCTATGCACATGCCATTGGAACAAAAATTGGAGAGAGGAAAACTGTACCTTGCCTTGCTGCAGTAGAAACCCTAATTGCAGGAAGGAAAAAGAAGCAATAGTAGAAGAAGATAGATAAAACGAGGATCCATCAAGGCGTTTCAAACAGGAGGGAAAATTTTGAGAAACTAGTTACAGACAAAATGTGCAAAAAAGTTCCGTTGCCGGGACTTGAACCCGGGTCTCTCGGGTGAGAGCCGAGTATCCTAACCAACTAGACTACAACGGAGGCTTGAGTGTGATAGTCGTAATGTTTCATTATAGAGTGATTTGGATGATAATGGAAGCAAAGGCAACACTCTCCCAGTGGCTTCTGCAAACTTCCAAGAAAAAAAAAATTGGATTGCATAAACTGCAAGACGGCACATGTAAATAAATAGGGTTGCAAAGACAAGTCAAGTTACTGAATTACTCAACTTGGTTTGAGATCGACTTGACAAAAAACTCATTCAAGGAGTCAAGTTCTAACTTTATTGAGCTCATTTATTTATCAAGTCACGTTTGAATAAAATACTACTCAATTCAATGAGTTCATTAATACTTTAAATAATCAAACCACTCGAGCTAAAGCTTGAGAAGGGCTTGAAAGGGTTTGTTCTTGCTTGCTCCTAACAAGGAAAAAATGGTGCCAAGAGCAAACCTTAGGCTCTTGGTTGATCAGCACTGATGGCTGTGGTATAATATATGTATCAGAGAACCTAGTGGTATCCCCCTATGAGCTTTTGCAATGGTATCTTAATCCTCCTTCTTTTTCCCTTTTTTCTCTTTTTTTTTTTTTTTTTTTTTTGTTTTTTTTGTTTTGGGGGGGGGGCGGGGGGGGGTTGTTAATTAATCATGATTTCATCTCTGAAGCATAAGCTTCAAGCAGTGGAAGAGGGAAAAGGGTTTCATACTTTCATTTGCAAGTATTTTCCTCTGAAATTAGGGACAAGGCATAGCCCAGTATAACAAAACTTCAACCTGCAGTTATACCTGGCAACCCCACTGGCCGCTGTATACCTGGCAACCCCACTGGCCGCTGCTATCTTCATCTGCCAAAGGACTAGGGACTTGCTCGTAAGTTTTTAAACATTTTAGTTCTGTTTCATAAATTCATTCATTTAAAACTTTGTCACAACAAGCGCTCTTCCTTATAATTTGGCAATGTTAATCCCTCAAGTCCTTACTGAGAATTTTTCCTTCTCGACAAACCACCCAAGAGGGACTTGCTTTAGTCTCATTTCAATTTCTGTTCCTCTCCAACTTCCTTGGTCTCAACAACCAATTGATGATTGCATTCTCCACAGCTGTTTCTGCCTTTGTAATATCAGTTCATAAAACCAAGCTTATAAATAATTTCCCACAGAGGCCACACATGACCAAACTCAACAAAGATTCACTTCTTCCCATGATATGTGAGGTTTTGATAGTAAAAAAACAAAAAGATAGCTAAGATAAGAACAAGGCTGCAACTCGATAAAAAGAACAGTAACATAGACGAAAGTTAAAGAAGTGTGCTTTGGCAAACTTTAGTGGTAAAAAAGAAAAAGGATATAATTGTTTAACAAAACCCTTTACTGCACTGATTTCAACTTCTGACAGTTCTCTATAAAATACTTTAACAATCTCAAACAACATATATAATGCATAATTATAACACAAATTAGGCATTTAACACAGAGAGAGAGAGAGAGAGAGATGTCAAACAGTCCAAGCTCAATTTTATTAATGCATAACTACCAAATGAATATCTAGCTTCTTTTTCATTTTGTGTTTCACTTTTTTTCCTCTCTTCAATCATAGTTAACCAGTCTCAAATAGGATTGAAAAATAAATAATTAAGACAGTGGAATTGAGACATGTTTTGGGGAAAACATCTGAAGCTGATTTCAACTTGGGAAAACAATCAACCAACCAGGGGCAAAGGAATAACACTGAAGACGCATTATCAGTTTTAAGTTGGCTGCCAATCCTTTCGGATGTCAAAGGTGTAGTTGATCTCCAAGTAGCACTTGTTGTCATCGTCAAGAAACTGCAAACAGAGAGAGAGAGAGAGAGAGAGAGAGAGAGAGAGAGGACATCACTAAAGTTCGAACTGCAATACTGAAACTCTTTAAGACAGAAATACAGATCCATAGTGTTGGGTGCCCCATTAATTTGACTTTCACATATATAGTCTATATGTTGCAGATGTGACCCCACAACGAATTGATTAGATCATTCACTCAACAAATCGGTTGTTGATTTTCGACTCATCTTTCATGATGAGGCAGAGCAGACTCCTCTAGAGCTATACTTTGAAAAGGTACTGAAATTGATATTGACAAGTAGAAATATAAGCTCACACAATAATGTCTATGTTTCTTCTTTTTCCATACCCTAGGCAGAAGGCGGCCCCAACCATGAATTAGGCGAGTCAGTGGAGCACATGCAAAGAACAGATTATCCAAAAGTAGAGATCATAGGCCAATGTAGTCCTAAATCCAGCCCATCCCCACCTCAGTAAAAGCTTTCGGGTGAGAAGGAATGATGGATAGGAATCGAACTAATTCAGACATAATGAGTAATATGCAAAGAGGCGTACGTTAGGGTTGCATATAGACCAAATCGATCAATGTCATATCTACGTCTTGTTAAACTTTAATTTTCCAAATTTTATTTGGGTGTAATTGAGGTGTGTCCGAGGCTGAGGAAAAATGGGACATCAGTTGAACTTACCTTTGATCTAGCTGAATACGATCCTCTAGCAAAAAGGCCTGATGGGGTTGTCTCTTCTGGCATCTCATGTGAATAAGGCTCTGGTTGAGGACTAAAGGTTCCAAGCATCTCTTTTGTGCTGTCGACTGTACATAAGAGAACTCATGAGGGTGAAAATCCAATCCGAGGGTTAAAAAGCCTAATTTCTTTTGGAAAATGGAGAGAGAGAGAGAGAGAGAGTACCCTTGACACCAGTTTTCCAAACCGTGTTAGCATATTTGAGACCAGACACGATGTTATTGCTAACTTGGAAAGTGAACTTCAGGCCATAACGGCTACCTTCTTTCAAAGTAAACCACAAGCCCTTGGGCTTTCCATTCTCAGGAATTGGAAGAAAAATATCAGGTCTACCAGGGGATCTGATTGCAAGGCTCAGGATCTTAACATCTGGTTCTAG
The DNA here is from genome assembly GCA_039720395.1 of Liquidambar formosana. Classification (NCBI taxonomy): domain Eukaryota; kingdom Viridiplantae; phylum Streptophyta; class Magnoliopsida; order Saxifragales; family Altingiaceae; genus Liquidambar; species Liquidambar formosana. The sequence goes on along the minus strand of CM077835.1, from coordinate 1,469,696 downwards.
AGTTTCTACAATAAAGAGGAAAAATGAAATGATTTAGATAAAAAAAAATGTCAAAATCAGAGTGCTATACCGTTTTATTAAACAGATGTTTTTGCTTTCTGGAAGCAGAAAGAAGAAACAGCTAAGAGGTAAATTGCAAAGGACCCATCTCAAGATATAGAAGGTTACTAATCCAAATGGTGCAAGACAAACAAGAGGAAGGAAAATTAGAAAAAATTCAATATTTTCTATCCCCACGTAATTATAAAAGACCAACTAATCTTGTAATTATTTTTAATGCTGTTGCCGAGTGGTGTTTTGATTTCTCAGAGTAGTAAAAGCAGTAACTTCTGCTTCCAAAAAGTAATTCATTAAAACAGACAATGTCTAATATAAATTAAAAGAAAATCTATCAAAATTCAACCTTTCTGTCCCCGCAAAATTAATTATTAGACAGACAAATCCTGTATGATTTTATCCGCTTTCTCGGAGTATTTTTGTCACAAGTAGACTAGATGTAGAAAATACAAAAGCTCAAGGACTAATTGAAGAAATATCCTCTAAAACTCGATTCAACTTCGCAATTTTTCATTCTTGTTGCGGATAAAATAAAGAAAATGAAGATGAATTTTGGAATCTCACAACAATTCGCAGTCGGAACTTGAAATTGTAAGATATCTGATTTTAATATATCAACGTTCCACTTTTTCTCGGCAACCAAACAAAGTCCATGGGAGAAGAAAATGTAGAGAAAAAAAATGATTACCTCCAACAGAATTGATATCCACACTCCCTAGTAGCTGTTCCTTCCACCTCCGCAAGCTCTCATCATCCTGAATCCTCAGTTACCACGACAAAACAAACAGACTCACACATTAATAAGATTAAAACAAAAAACAAAATTTTGATCAATATAGAGCATAAAAATGCTTGCTTTTTTTTTTTTTTTTCCATGAAATTAACGAACCTTATCCTTCTCAAGTTGTTCTTTTAATGTACACTGGGGACCCAACTCTATCTTCCCTTCTTCATCTTCTTCTTCCTCCTCAGTCGCATATAAGGAAGTCTCACTCATTTGTCTACCAAACTTCTCACCTGTATCTTCAACACTTTCTTCAGTTGTAGCTGTTTTTGCTGCTGTTGTTTTTGTTTCTGAAACTTCTGTGTTTTCTTTACCCTCTTTGCCATCATCAAAACCCATGTTTTTGGAACTTGAAACAACTCCAACAGCCAAAGACATCAACAGCCCATCAACATTAACAACAAAATGAACCAAACGGCAAAAAGACCATAGGCTTAAGAAAATGTATGAGGAACCAAAATAACAAGACCCCAAAAGGGAAAAGAACACAAGAGACAAGCCAAAGCCAACTAGGAAGAATCTCTCTGATGAAAACCAAAAAAATACAAAAATGAGAGAAACCCAATAAAAAAATGATAGAATAAGAAGGTTTAAAAGAAAGAGACTTGGGTCAAAGAATCCCAGAAAGGTAGACAGAAATCAAAATCAAGGATAACCCTTCTAAGAAGAAAAGACACCAAGAAAAAAGAGGAGAGAGAGAGAGAGAGATCGAGAGAGAGAGAAATGGGTTGTTTGGGAAGTTTAAACAGGGAAGGAAATGGTCATGTGGTGATCCGAAATTCTGCATGAATGAGAGAGAGAGAGAGAGAGAGGAGGTGGTGAGATCGTGAAGGTCACTCCGGCACTAGCTGCCACGAAGACCAGGATTCGAGACCTTTTCTATAGTTCAGCACACACATGAGACAGCCTAGGATTGGGTGGATGATAGATGCTCTTTGACCCCTTCTTACGGGTTATTCAAAAAGGCTTTCATGGTTAAATGGTGTTAGCACTCAGCACTAGCAACGGTCGTTTGCCTTATTAGTACTCTAGTCTGTATATGCGGATCAATTCTTTCCTTTTCCTGGGTGCACCCATTTTTGGAAGGAAACCTTACCCCATTGCTGTCACATTTCAAATCACCATTATGCTAATATGCTTTACAAGAACTAAAATTAACCCATAGTTGGGGGGTGTTTTGTTAAGATTCTCAAGTTTGAAAATGGTAGAATTTATTCAATATTCCGTTCATCTGTAGAGTTTAGTTTTGTTTGGAGATTAGTTTGGATCCAAACCTTGCTCACATTTCAAATGACCAATATGTCTCACAAAAACCAAAATTCAGTCAGGGTTGGAGGGGTGTTTTGTTAAGGTTCCCAAATCTTGAAAATGATAGGGTTTACAAGGTATTCCGTTTATCTATACCTTATAGACGTCGATAGATATTAGTTAGAACCCAAACCTTGGCCAGAATGGTTTTAGATTCTTAATGGATAAAGTTATTATAGAGTATCATTTTTCGTACTTTGTTTTTTTTTTTTTTTAAAAAGAAATTAATTTTAAGTTGATGGATTCAAACCTCTTGCCTCCCCTGTCCCTCTTTTTGGAGGGAGGGAAGATAGCTCCTTGGCTGTGCCTTTCCCCCTATTATTGATAGGAGTAAACTTGTTGATTACGTTTTAGTTAGTGTGTTTTGTAAGTCGTTCTTAACTACAAACATGAGAAGACCTGTCTGTGAAAGGTCACTGATTATTAGACGACGATGAATTAGAGATTGATTGAATGAAATGATTGAATTCATCAACTGGGCCCATTTATTTGGTGGCATACAAGTCAGTAAGTGGGATCCACTGTATGATTGACTTTACTACTCCACCATAATGCAGATTCATTTCTTCTGTTCAATAGATGATTGACTCTTTTGTTACTCAATTATGCATGAGAATATGAGATTGATTCCATGATTCCCTTTTTAAAAAAATAATAATAATAAAAAATAAATAAAATTTGGAGTACAATCACAAATATCATACAAATCCTATACCTGCCTCCAATCCAATTTTTTTAAAATCAAAATTCAAGATTCAGATCAACTTCACCCGCGCACAAACACACACAAAAATAATAATGATAATAAAAATCAAAGAAAAAAATAAATAAAAATTCATGCTAAAGAGGATTTAAACTCACAAAAATGTTGCTACATTAAGCAAAATTTTACACAATTTATCCCATTAGTGAATGAATCTTTATTTGGAACTTTGCAGTGCAGCTTCAGTACTCATACACGCTTGGAAAGTGTCCCTGATTATCTAAATCATGTTTTTGAACGAATCTGATGACTCAGTGCTCTTGCTCCCATTCCAAATGCAGCAATAAAGTTGAGAGTGGTTGCCCTGTCAAGCAATGTCAAAAATTAGGGAAATTAGCCTCCATTTAGGGCCCTCCTCACCCAACAGAGAAATGAGGGATTTGATGGCCTTGAATTTGAAATTAAGAATCAGAAATAAAAAGAGAAATATTTAACACACAGCTATACATCCCACCGATTTTTTTTTTTTTTTTTTTTTTTGACTTTTTCCCATTTGACATGAGATGTCATAACAGCATGCCACTTGACAAGCAGCTGACATGAAATTATCACATCATCAAAGGATGTGCTAACACAAATGAAAAAAAGAAAAGACAAAAGAAAGTAGCAATTTCCGAAATTTAAATAACTGTATGAAAACCGTGGGAAAACTATACCCCTTCCAAAAAACTGTCTACATGAGAGTTTTATGATCATCTTGGAAGAGCTTGTTTGATGCAGTAAAGTTGGTTTGGTGCATCTTTGCAAAGTTCTGCTTCAACAAAACAAATTAAATCTCACGCCTACATCCTTACCAACCACACAACAATTTTGGTTAACTACATGTTTCCCTGACCTAATGTTTTGGATAGCAAACAAGTCAGACTCAATAGAGATGGCCATAAGCCATAATGCCACAGCTGTAAAGAAGGTCAACAACAGGACTGAGTGAGGTAAATGTCAATAGGCATCTTATGAGGGCATGAACCATGAGTCTTTATGTTGACTGTTACAACTCTGGAAAGACAGCTCAGGTGATTGAGAAATAAGCCAATAAGGGAAATGGTATCCATCCCATACAAGGTCCACAGTCCACTGTTTCTACTAATGTGAAATGTCACCTTTGCAGCTAAACCCTAGGGTTTTCAGCATGATGCTAAAACTACAGGCAGATGAGGATGGGCCAAGTGACTCTTGTTTAATATCTGCTCCAGTTAATGACACTGCCTTGTCGTCTCTGGCACACATTTATTGGGTGTTTGACACCACATGAAAATGTATTTATCTTATTGATTTCCACATCATTTGAATGCACAAGTTAGATGGAGTAATCAACATAATAAAAATAGAGGGAAAAAATATGTATATGTATATCTATACTACCTATAAAAGTTTTATCTTAAAAAAACTTTTGATTGACCATTATACCCTTATGTTAAGTTTTAAATTTTAAATACTTATTTGCCCCATGTTTAATTAAACAATTAAAAATGTTTATTTTCCAACCAAAAAAAAAAAAAGAAAAAAAAAAAGAAAGATAATGACGTCCACTTCATAAATTCTACACAACCTCCATTACTATGGATGTTTTCTAGCCAACTTCCTATTCCTACCAATGACTCCTAACAATGGAAGGAAGTTTGACCTAATTATGTTGAGCGCCCATTCTAATGACCTAAATGAGTTACATACTTACATATATATTAAGAAAATAATATATATGTACATGTCTCTAAAATGGGATTTATGTTTTCAACAAAAAAGTAACAAATAATTATATTTTCATGTTCTATAAATATATATTTGAGAATTTATGAATTTTCATATATCTTTTATTATTTAAATATTATTATTCATGTGCAACGCACGTGTACCCATATCTAGTATGTATATAGAAGTCACTTCATGGTAGAGATCATGCTTATCTAAAATGGCCTCTGAATGTGATGTCTTCGCATTAACATAGACCACATCATTTGAATGCACAAGTTAATCATGTATGATGGAGTAATCAACAGAACCAGACAGTGGGGAACAGGAAAAAAATAGAAGCCAAAATGACCTCTAAATGTGAAGTTGTGGCATTAACATAGACCACATCATTTGAATGCACAAGTTAATTATGTATGATAGAGGAATCAACAGAATAAGACAGGAAAAGAAAAAAAGGAAAGAAAGAAAGAAGTCACTTCTTTGTAGAAAGCATGCTTATCTAAAATGACCTCTGAATGTGATGTCGTGGCATTAGCATAGACTCTACTCTTTTTCCATTGTCTCGAGCAACCATGGAAGCTTTCTTACTCCTAAGAAAAAGCCTTTTGCTTCAAGCCGTTTGTACTTATATAAATACACACACACATAAAACTATCTTACTTGTATTTGATCTTGTAGGCTTGTAGGCTTGTAGGCTTGAAGCCCGCCATGACCCAACAATGCTTTCATCAGGTGGTGGAGAAACAAAATCCCAGGTCTCATTCTTTGGAGCGGTATCTGTTTCTCCTAGCATAGCTCATTTCCAATTCTCCTCAGGTTTGGCTTGATCGTATGTATGGGGCTTTACTTTTTCATGAAAAATGAACCAGTCCATTGTGATATATATTGGATTTGAAAGTCCATGCTGTCTTCACATTTAAATGAGTCTATGTTTTTCTCAACACTGCTTTAAGATAAAGGCATATTATGATTTCAAGAAATGACCTTGTCCCTATTTTATTATGGTGAATGCTGATGTCTCCAAATTACATTATCAACTTGTCGGTTGATATGTTACATAAACAAAAATGATTAATTAAAGTTCCAAAGGAAGTCCACACACCCCCAATTTTAATGCTAAATAATAATTTAGAGAACCATGAAATGATTGTGGCTCCATGCGGTATCATGCAATTTAATCATAAATGGAAATGCTCAAAACTTTATCAAGATACAAAAAAGGGAATGTTCTAAAAATTCCGCATTTCAAATGCAAAGCATGGCTAGAATGATAACTGCCATACTAGCAAAAAATGGTGAAATGAAGTGATGTACCTGATACAAAATTATTACTCGCTTCCCCATTTTCTCACTACTCTCTCTTTAGCAGAGACACGACCATAGACTTCCTTCCCTGGAATATTATCAAAATCAGTATGACTAGCTGGAGATATCTTTCCCAAAATCCTTGATGTTATGAAACTGAACCCATTTCTTGTCCCTCGCAATCCAAACAGCAATGGATTAAAGATGACAGCAAGCAGCACTTCACCTTTCGCAATTATGAGATACTGTTAATGCAAAGTTAATAGAAAAGAATGTGTGAGAAAGACAAAGTATTATTATACACAATGGAATATATGAGAACTTTGAAAATGGAGCGAGGAAACTGCTTACCATGACAATAATACCTAAAATGGCAAGGCTGGCCTGTTGGGCTTCTTGCCAGAAATGGTCACCATTGGATCCACCAAACCGTCCACCCCATCCAAACCAACCTCCTCCACCAGCATCACCTCCTCCACCCACTTCCTCCTCCCTCTTCTTAATTTCTTTGTTCCATTTCTCAAACTCAGTTTTCTTTCCATCAAGTGCACTTTCTAATGCTTTCTTAGCTTGTTCCTGCAACCACAGATGCGCAAAGGTAAATCTACAAATGAAAGAAAAAGTGAAAGCAAATCAAAGAAAAACATTTGCATCTAAAGGAGGAAATCATAATTTCCAATGCTAACTACAAGCCCCATTAATCACAAGTTTCCTCTTCTCTAGAATGCCACTCTCCCCCACTCCCCATACAAAACCAAGCAAAAAGAATTAAAAGTACAAAACCATAACCCATTTGATTCAAAAGCACACTACACAATGGATAACTTTAATACAAAGCCTCTTAATCTCCAATATATTTCTCTTCCTCATCATAAGTACTACTACAACTCAGTTCAACAAATCCTTTCCTCAACTAATTGAGATTAGCCACAAGATCCCTTTTTGTCATTCTGTTATATGATTCTCTCTAGGGAAATATCTTAGGTTAAAAAACAAAAAACTCTTTCTTATATCTCACTATTACCAGGTGCAAGAATGCATGTCGCTTCTAGGAATTGCGCTATCATATGATCACACCAAACTCGATTACCTCGAATGTGCAAAGTTCCAAACAATGTATGCATTTTAAGGTCAGAGGGCAAAAGTGGAACTCCTCACCCAACAGTCCCACACAAGCTTTTAACAGACATTTCAACTAGCTGACAAAGCTAGGATTATCACACATCATCAAAGTGCAGCTATGCTGCATCCACAAGCAACCTCCTCACATCTATAAAAGAAGCCCATTACTCCTTCACAAGTTACGCACCATTTTAAACAGGGCAAGCTCAATCTCTGTTTGTATCTTTCTAACGTAAGCATCAGAGTGTCTCAAGCAAACACCTAGTTGGTGCCAAACACAAGAGTTGAAGTGGGAGTCTTTTGCGGCCTCATTTGTTCTGTTGTTTGTGCTTAAAAAATGCATGCACACCAATCATCCATAGCAAGACCAATTCAGCCATCTTATAAGAAAGGAAAATGCTGGGCACCCGTACATGGGTTCTGCAGCATAGCTTAGAAAAAAAAAGGAAAGTGAATTCAGAAGTTCATTTGACGCTCAATTTTGGGCTAAACCTCTTGTGGGTAATCTGCCATTCTTGCCCTGCAAATGGGTGAAATGCTTTTGAACAGTGCAATGTCAACAAACTACTCAAGCTCCCAAACTCTACATCTTCCACTAGACTTCGACATACATTTTCTCAACTCCTAAACAAAAAGTATTGCATGCACGAAGGAAACCCCAATTGAGCCTATTGCTCAATTGGCCTCAATTGTTCAAACCAACCCTTTCAGCAGTGTAACAAAAAGGGAACTAGGGTTTTTCATTCACTGAAAGTGAAGAACTTGACCCATTGAACTATTGAACTCAAATTTACTACCTTTAAACTTCTCTATCGATTTCCTCCGAAAATCATGGATTGGAATCAATGTTTTTTTTTTTTTTGGGGGGGGGGGGGGGGGGGGGGGGGGGGTGCTCAAATCAATGTTTTATATGTATAGACATATTCTCAGTAACCAAACAGAAAATAAAAGAAGCAACAGCAGAAAGTTCTTCGCCAAAACAAGTAGTAAAAATTAATTTTTGAGAAAACACAAAGAGTAGAAATTTGGAAATATAGATAAATCAAACGTGGGTACCTCTCTGCGGTTATCTGCGAAGAGGCAGGAGAACTTGCCATTGCACTTTAGTTTCAGCTGCAGAGAAGTCCAGTCGTGGTATCCATTTTGATGGCGGGTCGGCGGGGGGAGACGGGTCGGCGGGCGTAGGTTGAGAATCTGCGCCATGGTGTCTCGCAATTCCCTCTGTTAGAACATGCTCTGCCCTGGATTGCACAATGGTGTGAATGTTTGCGTGTACATCTAATAATATTTTCCACAATAAGTAAGAAGGAACCAAATATCCAATTGCTAGTGGCCCTCTTGGGGCTTTTCATCAACTAATGCTCTACGTGGGCAAAAAATTTGTTCAAATTCAGGTGCTCAAATAATGTGATAATTGAGTCGCTCTATTTTATCAACTTGGGTTCGATTTATCTGAAAAACACTTTATAAATTAATTATTGAATGCACCAGATTGATGTGGGAGAGTGTATCTTTAAGATCGCCAGAAGAGGAATTTAATCGAGGTGTATACAAGTTGGCCTGAATATCCAAACCGTCAAACCAAAAAAAAATAAAAATAAAATAATCTTGATTAACTAGTTAAAAATAATTAGGAATATAATTGACCTTATTGGATTGATGTCATAGTTATATCAATTGGGCAAGTAAATTTTGAATAAAAAATTTAAAGAAATTAACATTTTCCTTGTAGCTTGAAGTGTAGCTTATAGAGAATGTGGGATGTCTTACAGACTTGTAGCCTATGGAGGAAAAATAATATATATCATTTAAGCCTTAATCTATATTATCGTACAAAAGAATGATTTGGGTTTTCTATCTTTTTCTAACTTTCATTACTTCAGTTTACATGATTATGATATTTACATTGAGAGAAATAGAAAGTTTTAAGTTTGATTTTTCACTCTTTCTTAAGATCAATCACTAATCAAGTTTATCTTGAATATTAATGCAAAATAAATTATTATTTTACCTTCATTAAAAGGATTAGTCAAATCGAAGGTTTGGATCGTTATATAAATTGCCAACAAGACTTTTTCTAAAGTAAAATAGTAATTTAGAAACAAAAGATGTTAGTGGATATAGATGATTACTCTCTCAACCATTTTAATTCATCTTTTATAACCCGCATTAACCACCTTGCTCCTCGTCTTCCTCTCTTATGCACTTCTCTCTCTCATAACTAAGCTAGTTTGCAAAAAAGTTGACAAGAGAAAAGAATTTACCTGCAAGTCTACAAAAGTACAAAGAGCATATTTATTGGTTTGTGCCATTTTTCCATTGTCAATGTTATTTTGGCAATCTATATTACCAAAAATATTATAATTTGGTAAGAGGTGCTACAGTGGTGCTCATGCAATATTCTAGTAACTTGTGGGTCTCACAACACGTCTCTTTATGTTGCTTGTAGGTCCCAAACCGAGAATAGTTTTGTGGGCTCCACAACACAACACATTTTTTTGATAAGCAGCCCCACAACACAACACAACACAACAGATGTTGCTTGCTGGAGTTGTTTGGCAAATAGTAAGTTGCCAAAGCTTTGGCACAAGTTTTAGCCTTGCTCTAATATTGCATGAGCTATAGTGAGGCATTGAAAATGCGTGAATTTTTGTATCCTACTATAATATATCAAATTTTAAACTATATGAAGGTAAAAATGAAATGAATCAAACTTAAAAGGGGTAAAACATTTTTTTTTTCTTAAGCTAAAAACAAAAAAAAAAACTAAACTTTATATTACTTACCATCAACCTTTGTGGTCTAGTGGTGACACCTAGGGTGGATAAGTAGTTATAGGTTTAGAAGTTGATTATCCTTCAATGTAAAAAAAAAAAAATATGTTACCAATTGAGTATGGTTAGTATGATAGTCTATTGTTGCAAAAAGTAATAATGATCTGATCAAGGTCAATCATTACTTTTTTAAGAATGTAGGTGTTAACATTCACAAAAGCAATGATACCATATTCACGAAGCAGTGCTAGTATTAACATTTGTAAAAGTAATAATGGTCAGAATTAGATTGTTACTGTTTTTAAACAATGATAATTTGTTATGAAATTAGTTTTTTTTAAGGCCCGTTGAATTGTATAAATGAGAATTAAACTAATATACAATATTTTAAAGAAAATATTAAAAGTATTAATCCATCATCTTGAATAATAATATTCAAAAAATTTGAAGCCGTTATCATAGTTGATATATATTATAAGATTAATGTTAAAAATTTATGAAGTACTTATATTTTGAATGTTTATTATAGTTTGCGATGATAGTTCTCTTTTCTTGTATTTTCTCATTTAAAAGGACTTTTACGTTTAATTCTATGTAAAATATAATAATATACAACAATTATTAAATTTTCGTTTATATGATCAAAGGAATCCTTATTGAATTGTCATCATTAGTTAACCAATACTCTCTCCGTCCTATTAAGATAGGCTATATTTACAACTTTTTTTATCCAAAAATGTTTGTCCACTTTGAAAAGTCAAATCATTATTTTCATAAGTTTCCTATAATAGTCTTTGTTATTTCAATGATAACTTTTAACACAAAACCCAATATAAAAAAGTTGAGAGTATTTTTGGAAATATGAAATTTAATTAATAGAAGTCAATGTAATGATGACTTTTTCTTAAACTTCGTGATTTGTCAAACCTGGCCTATCTTTGTGGAACGGAGGGAATAGGAGAATTGAGTAAACTTATCCAATAATAAAAGATTAAGAGATTTTTTCATTTTTATTTCTTAAGAGAATGCATGAAGTCTTGCTATTCTTTTTTATTTTTTTTATTTTTTTTATGACATGAAACCTTTGATCCTACCCTTTTGATCGTTCGTGAAATTAGAATAAACCGAATTAGCTGTGACCTCCTACAAGTCACAGATGTCGATTAAGATTGATAATCGAAACTAATATCTTGATGTATTCTTAATTTCTTAAGGATCGTAATTCAATCTTAGCCATGGGATCAAAGCCCGAAGGGACTGTCGTACGGTAAAATCTTAAGACAACAATCTTCAGTTGTTGACCAAACCTACTATCCGAATCAAACGGTCCAAAGTCAAAACTACAAAATCTATTTTTTTATGACTAAAACGCCCATAACTTTTCTTCTAAGTAATCCAGAAAGAAGACAAAGAGACTTCAGGTATTATAGTAAATTCAGTACCCACTACCAATATGTGTCGCAAAAGACAGAACCGTTCATTTCAGTTCACCTCTCTTTATCTTTATCTTCTCATCTTTATCTTTTTATTTATTTATTTTTTAAATAAAAGAAAAGGAGATACCACCTGCAACTTTTTCACAATTACACCTTTACCCTCACCCTCCGTTGGCTACTAAAAAGTGGAGTTGCTAACAAGGCTACTATCATCCTTTTGCATGAGTTCCTCATTTTCTTTTCAGTACATTTTTATCTTGATCATGTGATTGAAGGTATTTTTTTCCCACTTTGTTTTCTTGAGTACAAAGTAAGAACATCATGATATCAATCTATATTAAACTATTAAACAATGGGTTTGAAATCAAGAGTTCTCATTTACAAGAGGAAAATAGATGCCATTAAGCTATATACAGACATTGATGAAGACATGCATTTTATTAATGACTTTATCAGATTAAATCTATCCAATTAATAAAAAGTTAGTAAAAAGCATATTTAAATGAACTTGAATGTGTCAAAAAAGTAAATAATTGTGAGAAGATGGATAACATTAGACTTTAATGAGCATGTTTGATCAAATCATATAATACTTTTTTATGAATGATGAAATTTTGTATGTGGGTGTTTGAAAGTCTTCAAATCCCCAATGACTATTAGTGTTGTTGCTCTATGGGATGGAGAGGGGTAAAATAGGCTTTTTGCACCAGTAGATTTCAAAAGGGCAAAAGGGATACTTCTGTCATTTCAAGAATATAAAGAGAGAGAGACAGAGAGAGAAAGAGAGAGGTAGGCAGAGAGAGAGAGAGAGAGAGAGAGAGAGAGCAGGGTGGAGAGAGATAGATAGAGAGAGAGAGAGAGAGAGGGAAGGGAACCGTTTGAGAGTCCGTTTTTTCTGTTAAAGTATATGAAGGTGAAGCCATGGTGTCTGACCAAGAGATAGCCAAAGGGGTGGAGACAGTGCTCCGTCAGTCAGACCCTAACGCTGTCACCACCCTAAACGGTGTCGTTCAGCAGCTGGAAGCCAATCTAGGGTTGGACCTATCCCACAAGGCCGGCTTCATCAGGGACCAGATCAACCTCCTCGTCCGATCATACCCACTACCCCAGCCCCAGCCCCAGCCCCAGCCCCAACCCCAACCGCAACCGCCTAAAGACCATTTTACCCTCCAACACCACCCTCAATTCCACAACGCCTACCCACAATTCCCTCCCCATTTTGCCCTTCACCACCACCGCCCTGAGGACCTCAACTTCCGGCAGCCACATGCACTGCCGCAAACGCAGCAGCTGCCGGCACAGCCACGGCAGCAGGCGCAGCAGATGCCGGCGGCAGCGATGAAAAGCGAGGTTTCTGCTCAGAGTGGCGCCGCCGTGGCCCTCTGCAATGCCGAAGGAAAGGTTTGGTTTTACCTAATTGTATTGTTTTTTAAATTTTAGAATGGGTTTGCTCTTTTTGGTTATAGAAGTAAGGGTCTTAGGGTTTTGTGTGTAACAATGTTAGGGTTAGGGTTATGATTGCATATTTTGTGGCAAGTGAAGTGGTTTTCGTTGAGGTGTTAGGTTGCAAAGTTAGGGTTTTTGAGGTTAAAAATTTTCTTGCTTTCTTCCATTTCGGGATATTATTTTGGATAGAAATGTTGTTTTTGGTGAAATGGAACTGTGTTACTTGGGCAAAATGCTTATGGGTTGCTTTAGGAATAATAAAGGTTTTTTGGGGGTGGGCTTTACTTTGTTCTCTTCTATTGTAATTTGTAAGGGTAAAATATTGGTTTTGGGTAGGATTTATTTATTATTATTATTTTTTTTTTTTTTTGGGGAAGAACCAGCGGTTTGTTATTTGTGTAAAATGCTCATGGATTTCTTTCGAGATATTAGTAAGTATTGAGTCTATCTCTCATCTTTTAGTCATTACTCATTAATGCTCCTAAATGAAGTATTTAGTCTTTACGGTGTGTGCATTTTTGCCATCCACTGGCTAGGTTTATCTTTGGTTTAAACCGATGTTGAATCGGCAGTGGCCTCTCATGTCTATGAGGGGATTATTTGGGCTGATGGTCCGGATACCTGTTGGTGAAAAAGAAAGATAAAAGAAAAAATAAATGAAATTACATCAATGAGCCTCAGGCAAGTTGGTACCGCGGTAGGGTGGGGTTTGGGTAGGTTTGAAGTCTCTCCACTGTAGCTAATATGGTGGAAAAAGAAGGTTTGCTCCGTTTGGTGAGAGTTATGAAAATTGCAACAATTTGGAGACATGCAAAAAAATGGTGTTTTTTTATACATTTTTAAAGGTATTGAAATGCAAGTAAAACGTCACATCATAGAGAAGTACCAACTTTCCATGTTCTCTTACATTCTCATCCTAGTTTTATTTTTGACTATTGGTTTCAGTTGAGATTTTTACCTGTTTCACTACCATAATTTCTTTGGTTGATCTAGTGCCAATAGTACCTAACATTGTATGCATTATCATTTGACTCCACACAATTATTGTATTTACCACTCTGCAACTACTCTATGTCAGACTCCAATTTAGGGATATTATGTTTAATCTGTGTCGTGCTGTGTTTTAACATGTGTCGTAATTTTATTGCAGTGCACCATGCTGGAGCCAAAAGAAGAGGCGGCCCAGGGGGTCTAAACAAAGTTTGCGGTGTTTCACCTGAACTTCAGGCCATTGTTGGTGAGCCAGCCTTGCCAAGGACTGAGGTTATTATTCCCAGATCAACTAAGATCCTTTTTATCGGGCTCATTTATTACATTCAATGATATAGTTTTAATATAACCTGAAGTGATAAATAGATATTCTAAAAGCTCCACTTTGCTTGATACAGATTGTGAAGCAATTGTGGGCGTACATAAGGAAAAACAGTCTCCAAGATCCAAGTAACAAGAGAAAGATAATTTGCGATGATGCCCTGCGTGTGGTATTTGAGACAGACTGCACCGATATGTTCAAGATGAATAAGCTTCTAGCTAAACATATTATCCCACTTGAACCTACAAGTATGTAAATGGGGTATAAAATGCAACATGTTTTGGTCCTGTATTGACTTTGATTAAATCGTTTTCTTTCTTCTTCTTAACGTTTTCAGAAGAGTCAGGTCAAGCTAAACGATTGAAGGTAGATGTCGAAGCTAAAACTGAAAGTGCTGAACCTGGTCCATCTCCTGTCATAATATCTGAAGCACTCGCCAATTTTTTGGGTACTGGAGAAAGGGAGATGCCCCAATCAGAGGCCACAAGACGTGTCTGGGAGTACATAAAGGTTAACCATTTGGAGGTGGGTCACTGATAAGTTTATTCTATTGGATTCGTTTTGTGTCTCTTTGGTATTCTATCTTTTGTAATTTAAGTTTGGGTTCTTCTATAAAAGTATATGCCCCATTTGGAAACATTTATAATAATATAACAAATAAAAAGGACGTGACAGGAAAATTATATTCTGCCATTGATTGTGGTTCCTGTAGTGCATTGTTACAATCATTAAGATTTGTATTCTCTATAGCATCAGATGTTCTCTATAGTGAAGGCTTGGAGCTTCACTTCATGTAGCGGTTGTTCTCCTTAGCTGTTGAAGCAGTAAATACTCTATGCTATTTTGCAATAATATTTGAAATAAGCATTTATAAGCTGCTGCTTTAGCTTATATCCATGCCAACTTTCTTTTGCTGCAAAGAAGTCAAATTTTTTATCTTCATCTTTTGTATACAGCTAATTTTCCTTTGCCCCTAGGGTGGTTAGTTGGTAAATAAGTCTTTGCTAGCGAATCATTCTTGTCTTCTGCAAAATTAAGAAAATAAGAATGATGTATCATTTTTTTAGGGAAAAAAGAAGAGAATATTGCTCAATGCTCACCTAGATAGGCATCTTGTCATCTATTTTATTTTGACCCTGGTGAGCTGATTTTTGTTTTTGTTTTGTTTTTGTTTTTTTTTTTTTTTTTTTTGGGGGGGGGGGGGGTGGTGTTGGATTCTCAGTTAGAATTATCTGAATTTGTTTTGTTATTTTTCATTTTTATTTTTTCCCCATAATAATTAACATTTACAGATATTTTAATTTGGTTTAGTAAATTGACTAGTTTGTTCATTTAGTGGCTAGTGTATCTTTATTCACAAATTTCAGATTTAGTGAAAGAAGAGCATTGGCATTAAAAATCTTAGTGTCTTTACTTGTATCCTGTAGGATCCTTTAAATGCTATGGTGATACTATGTGATGCAAAGCTTCGGGAGCTTCTTGGATGTGAAAGCATTTCTGCTTTGGGAATACATGAGATGTTAGCACGCCACCATTTATTCAAGCGGTCATGATGTCTGGTAGTGTTGACAGGTTTGTTCAACTCCATACAAGTTTAATTCTCTCTCTCTCTCTCTCTCTCAACCACATCCACACACACAAACTTGCCCACACTGACACATTTAGCTGATCCATATCTTATATTTCCTATTTATTTGCTGACTTTTGAGATTATCTCTTACTTCATCTACTAACTCTTTATGTAATCACATTCAGCATGTCTGACTGGAAGCTTGTTTGTTAACCACTTAACTCTCTCCTTCATGTTTGGATTCTCTTTTATTGTTTCCATGTTTAGTTTTGGCTGTACTAGCTTCATATTGTGTTTTGTTTGCTAAAGCACAGAGGGCTTCTGTTGAGTGTTGGTTTTTTTGATTTCTTCTTTTACGTTTAGATACCAGTAGTTCATTTATAAAAATAAAAAAAAAAAAAAAATGATACCTATAGTTCATATTCATTTTGAATTTGGGCAATAGTTCCGAGGCTTCAGTTTGCCACCTGTTTGGTGTTCTGCCTGGACATAAATAACCACGTCTAGCGCAGCTGTCTCCATGAATTTTTTACCTCTCCCAACGGGATATTTTTAGGACTAGCCAATGAGGACAGTTATTGGTAGCACCATCTTACCGTTTCTTTATTCTTAGCTTCCCAAATATTCATGCCACAAACTTGACTAGCTCTGTAGAGCTGTTTGGCTCATCAATAACCAGATCACTAAGTTTCTCTTGCTGTGATTAATTCAGTCCTTCTGGTGAGATTGGATTGATCTACCTGCTGTTGATTTATTTGGTCTCTTTAGTGATCTGGCATTGATTCTCAGTCAACTAGGTTGGTTTTATCCTTAAGGAATTTCTTATGAATTTATTGTCCTAGAAAACCCTGGTGGTCTCTCAAGAATATATATTATATCAAGAATGTTTCCAATTTTTTGTGTTTGTTAATTTGCCTGCTGCATTTTTTGTCCTCGTCAAAATATTAAAATTTTCAATTACATCTGACATGCTTCTGTGGGCTCTGTGTCTGTCAGCCAATAATTTTTGGCGTATGGTCTGATCTGTACTAAACAAATGTGGTTCTATTTTATATTTTTTGCAGGTGTAAGGGACCATTGCCATGTAGTCAGTTGTGATAGTACGACAATGTAGAAGTTTTTTCTTGGCTTTTTTGTTTTTTGTGTTTTTGCATTGACATGAGCAGATAGTATGATGTTTCTCACAACTTGTTTATTTATGGTTAGAATGAAAATGTACCTTGGAGCTAATGGCAAGGAGTATATTGTAGTTATGCCATGGCCTTGGGTTTAGGTCTTCTTGCTCTTCTTGTGATCATTTTCTGTTGCCAATGCCTAACCTCTTTAATATGGATACAAGGAAAGCAGAATGGAATGATGTAAATTGTCTTTACAATTCAAGAGCTGTTCCTTTCCAACCATGGGTTAGCTTTGGCTTCCTGTTTTGGTTGTCAGCATAGAGATTGTCTGCAATTCATGGGCTGTGTATGCAGGATGAATTCATTGATCCCAAGGTTCTAATTTCAGTTTTGATGTCAGAATTATGCCTGGTTGAAGTCAAAGATGTTTTCACAGTCGTGGAAAATACTAGAAATTTTGTACATGGAAGGGTTGGTTAAAATTTGAAATGGGTTGATTCAAGGTGCAATGCCGAATTTTTTTTAAAAAAATTTTAAACCCCCGATTGATTCTACATTTCTAAACTGCATCGGAAAGTTATGTTTTAAAAGAATTCTTCACAAAATGCACACATGGCTGATAATTGCCTAATTTATTTTCTGTTGCATGTGATTTGTGCTAGGGAGTAAGTTATTCATATGATTTATCCATTCAAATTTCCAACTTTTATTCATAACCTCCACTTTAACCCAAAAATAATACAAATACAAATACAAATAAAAATCCATGACCGCCACAAATAGAGGAAGCGGAATTCTCTTTATAGCAGTAATCGACTTCACAACTCACAAGCGTTACTGTAGGATTGTCTCCAAAACTTCCTGGAGAGAGATAGGATTCGGCTCCTCAAGACTTCCCCATAAATTGACTCTGAAGTAACCAAATGGTATAGAAAACTGGAAGAACAATGTTCTTGACTGTGTATAATATGGCTTAATACAGAGAGAGCTTTAGAAAGTGAACAACAAGGCAGCCACTAAGAACAAAGTGAGCAAAATGTACAGAGCCCTCTTTGCATCGCCCTCGAACACTGCGTAGGAGCCCATCTTGTCCAGCACAGTCATCACATATCCCATTATTTTCTGCCAAAAAAGAAAACAAAAGTTTACACCCATCGATTTTGAGGTCTCTTTACTTAAATCGTAAACATCCAAAAAATAAATCTAAATAGCTTACCAATCTGAATGGTTCAATGTGAAGGAGTGGCTCTATGAACATCTCCACATTCCTGAATTATTCATTGTAACAATGTCAATGGTGAAACCGCTGAAAGCAAGGTTAAACATAACCTGTATAAGAACAAAGTCTTATTCAGGTTATGTTTAATTTCACCTTTTCTCACCTTAACACAACCTTTCCCTGGTAGACATGGCATATATGGAAGCTGAAACCCTTTCCCAGAGGCACGTGAGTCGTTTTCCATTCTGGAAACCAACAGGAGAAAAGTAAGATCTCCCCACAGCTCCACACATCTAAAAATGAGAGGATTTCATTACTGGGGGAAGAAAAAGGCAAAACCTAGTCTCCATGATACACCCACACTCATTCCATCATGCAATGTGGGTCGCACAACAAATTCAATGTTATTTCCCAAGCTTGTAATCAGGTAAGAGAAAAAATCTAACACTTGCTGCAAGGGAAAAAAAACACACTGTGAGACCATTTGCATTACTATATGCCAAAACAACTAGAAGATTAGCCTGCTGACATAAAGGTTAGCACTTGGAGGATTGACATTAAGGACACTGGTCTCTCATAGGAAATTGTCCAGAAAAGTGTAATAAAGAAGAAGTTAGCCGGCTGATGATATTTTTATTTTTATTTTTTGACTTGGTACTTTTGATTGATCTATGTTCAAGATGTGATTATTCAGAGGAACCCAAAATTAAATTGTTTATGCATTTCTTTTAAGTTCAAATTGGACATACCTGCTTTCCATGGAAGGGTTGGGAGAATGATATGAAATTGGAGACACATCGGCATTCATCTCCAATTATATCAGACAATTCATGAATATTGTTATTCTTAATAGCTGTGTAAAACTTGAGCACTGTTTCCAGAGCTCTGTTGTCTTCCTCCCCTGATTCTGTGTTTTTCGCAACAAATGGCACTAGTGATAAGCCTGTGTGCCTTGACGAGAGGCGCCTCCGAATCAAAGGTTGGTAGGACATTGGTGAATGAAGAAAACCAGAAACATAAATTGTTTGAAGTGGATTTTTATTCAGAGAAGGCTCATGTGCTTTTCTAGCTTCAGAGATGAATGGAAGGGAATGTGCAGACATTCTACTGCAGAGTATGGTGGAGGGGAAAGAGAATAGTCCCATTCTAAGGTTGAAGGTTGAGTGAATGAAAATGAGTTTGGGATTCCTAGAAAATCCGAAGGCAAGGCATATATATTTAATTGCAGACTACCTAAAGGTGAAAATTAAAGTTGAGGGCATATGACCAAAGAATAAAGCAACTGCGCCATGCATCAAATAGCAAGCTAGGGATCTTTCTGCAAGTTGCAAAACTATTTGCATAAAACCGAACTCTGTTATATCTTAGCAAAACAGAGTCAAAAAAAAAAAAAAAAAAAAAAAAAAAAAAAAAAAAAACTCTATGCCATGCTTAATGCTTTTTTTTTTTTTTTTTTTTTTTTTTTTAAAATTTTAAAATCAAATAATAAATTTCAATATTGTGTGTGACATTTTCATTTTGGGCCATGATTCTCCTAGGTAGGATTAATCAAAATGGTGGAGTTGGGTTTGCTATAACCTCTCCATGCATATATATGGTTGTTAGTTGATATCAGGAGGTTCAGAGAAACATACGCACCCGATTAATATCCCTTTAGGCACATGCAGACATGTAGTCCCCTATCTCACATGCACGGAGTAATTATAGGACACAAGTTCATGGAAGTGGCACCGAGCATTTTAAGCATTGTTTGACAGCTCAAGTTTACCCACTTTTAAATTAAGCATATTTGGGAGCAAAAGAGAAACAAACGTGTGTGGTCGACGATGCCTATCATGTGTCGACTGATAGGATTATAACTTGTACCCATGAGAGTTTTGCATCCAGTCATAGCTCAAAACCCACTGATCAAGTCATAGTTCCTCTTCTATTCCTAAACCAAAGAGGCTTAAAGTGCTCCCAAACCCATACCAAAGCTTGCACCTCAATTAATCCAAGTCCCAACCCATTGACTAATATCAAATATTATATATATATATATATATATATATATATTTGGTACTATTCTCAAATATTATATTTGCTCTATACACAAATGGTTTCAAATTTGGCAATCAATCAAACTTCTCAGCCATATATTTCTCCAGTTCTCCCTACCCTATTATAACACCAATTTCAAAACCATTTAAAGAAAACCATCCCTGATAGAAACAGAGACCGACCTGTCAAATATCATATTCATCATTGATAAAATCATATCCAAACCCATAAATGCTAAAATCGTAAATAGTGGAATACCTTGGGAGTTCAATTAGAGTCAGGTAATTTCCAGCATTTTCCAGTTGACAAGTTCCACAATGCAACATCTTCCTCTGGACTATACAAGCAAAGCAAGCCAATGCAAGAACCCACAACTTCAGTTCCAGTACTCCTAGTCTCCATATGGAGTTTCGAGTTCTACGACATTATTAAGTGAATCAAAATCTACGGAATAGTGCTTGAAACCTCCAAGAATGAGGTTGAGGTTGGTGTTGCTTTCAATGGATTGTTTAATATGCCTTTTAATGAAATCTGGGTTGCCGATTAGAGCACACCAAGATTTGGATACGGATTTGAACCGCAGAAGAGACTTGATAGGTAGGCGAGACAAGATGCTGGGAGGTCATCCCTCTGCTCGGAAGTCATCCCTAGCTGAGAGAAACAAGAACCAATCCATATGTGAAGTACTAAGTCACATTAAGGAAAATAAAATCAAAAATACAAAAAATGTGGTAGCATTCTCATGAAATCATGAATCAAATTTATCATATCATCATCTCTTTGGAAACATCTGATAAAATTGGAACAATATAGAGAAGTTTGTCATACTAGCATTGAAATTGAATCAGAAGAAGTAAAGAGGCAAGTACCCTAACCTATATTTTATATGTGTGTGTATATATATATATATATATATATATATATAGAATGATGATCAGGTGAGCACATGTTGATATCAACCCTTGCATTAAGGGTTGTACCACGTACATTAGTGGATTACATGATACATTGGCTCCAAAAGCAATATTAAAACATTAAACTTGGCCTATAGCCAGTCATCTTTTACTTGGGATATGATTACTTGATTAATCACAACCTTGTAACTCTTACGCTGTGGAACAACTATCTTATTCAGATTATTATAACAAGTATTTTAAATGTCTAAATAAGATATCGCAAAAATGAAAACGGAAGGTAATTTTTATGGGAAATGGTATAAATAACACCTAATTATAGCACCTAGTTACAACACTTAACGTGATATGATTTGGTTCACAAAAATACTCTCCAAAAAATTTAATATCACTACAAGAGATCTATTGTTACGTCAATTACCGTCTATATGACGCTAGCGTTGCTCAATTCATATATAGGAGAGTAAAATAATTACAATGAGTTTGTAATTTGTATTATAGGAGTATATTTTACCTCTTCCTCTTCCTCTTCCTCTTCCTCCTATCCTTCTTATTTTCCATTTTATTCGGCGAGTATTGCTGCTTCTTCCCCACAAATAACACACTCAATCGTACCATTGAGCCGAACAAGGCTTGGCACAAAAATCTTCAAGTGAAACCTGCGCTGAAGCCCACGAGCCGTGTGATTCATACCAAAGAAGCGCAGCAGTTCCACCATGCGGCCATAACCACTCTTTGAATAAGCTAAAGGCGTCACATCATGAGCTTTCCCTTCCAGCGCAAAAGAAAACAGTTTAGCCCAAGATTCCTTCACCCCATAGTCCTTCATAATCCAAAAATCAACGCACACTTTATGAAAATGCACATGTTTTGACAATTAGGGGTAGTTTAGTCATTGTATAATTTTTGAAAAGGAACAATGGGCCGCACAAAATGGGCAAAGATGGGCCAAATGCTTCTTGTAGACTTACCTATGAGTACCAAACCCACTTCACGCCTAAGAGCGTCTAGCTTTGTGGGGGATTTTTTTTTTTTTTAAAAAAGTTATTTTGGCCAACTACATTTCATTTTTTTATTTATTTTTTTTTATTATTTGGCCAACTAAACGTTGGTTTGATTAATTCTTGAACATGATAAGGTTATTGATCATCCGACATTGATTTATGTTTAAAAAAAACAAGGATTCAACATTTGCCTCATTTGTTAAGTAAGTAATTTCGAGTTCAAAAATATAAAAAAAGCATCCAATCACCTTACCCATTTATTAATATGATGAGGGTTTAGAGCTAGAGGTTGGTTCTATCGGTTGTCCGGAAAAAAAAAAAAGATCCTATTCGATTGAATCACGCTTTTCTATGACGGGAGCTAAATTATTATTGTTGTCGTTGTGGTGTTTTTTTAATTTTTTATTTTTTACATGTTTTGCAAAAAAAAAAAAAAAAAAAACACCTTAGTGGTATTTTAAAAATGGACCATCCAACAAAACAAATGCACTACACAGTGCCACCCTAGCCCACATAGCAGACAATAAAATGGAAAGAAATACCCTCTAAACCCAACAGCTGCACCATGTGAGCAGTAGCTTTGGTGTCGTGTCCAAAATTTGGATGATACCTTGTTTTCCACCAAAAAACGGTGCGTTTTGGGGGCTGGAATAGACGGTGTCGTTTAGGTGAGAGGGACCATCCATGGCCCATGGGGCTCGGGCGAGTAAGACATAAGCGTCCCTCTTTCGTCGTTTCAATCAAACCAACCAGGAAGAAGAAACGAAGAGGCAGATAAAAGGTCGATCGTTCCTTTCGGAGGCTGTGATTGATTTCAATGGCGGAAGATCTGGTATTGGACACGGCGATCAGAGATTGGGTGCTGATACCACTATCGGTGGTGATGGTTCTCATCGGAATTTTGCGCTACTTCGTCTCCAAGCTCATGCGTTCCAATCAAGTTCCCGATGCTAAGATCGTCAAAGAAGGGTTCGTACTCCCCCCTTCTCTCTCTCTCTCTCTCTCTCTCTTTCTATATATATATATATATATGTAATGAATTTATGAATTCGATGTATGTGAAGTGTGTGATGGTGGTGGATTTCAGGCAGGTGGTAATTAGGGCTAGGAACTTACGTGCCGCCGCGAATTTCATCCCTTTCAAGTCGTTTCGTGCTCGTAGGGTTTATTTCAGCAACGAGGTTCGCTTTTTTCACCTATTTTTTGGATGGCCTGAATTCTATTTTGTTTGAATAGGGGAAAACATTTTGTAGCTCAGGAGTAGGCATCTGATCTTCTAAGACCGTTCAAGTTGAGAAATTTGAGGTTTGATAATATAACTTGGCAGTGGGCAGAAGTGGGTTTTGAGAGTTCTTTTAATATAATCTCTTACCCAGTGCATTAAGTTCAGAACTGTTATGGTTTTAATTGTACTAAATTTCAGCTCTTATCGTTAAAAATAAGAGTTCTTATGGTGATATATATTTGTTGATTGATGGGGAGATCTTAGGATGTGTGGAACCCACTTCAGCTCCTCTTATTGAAAGGAATATCACTGTGCAAAAATATGTTATGGGTGAAAGGGTTTTTTTTATATATATTTTTTTATATCGAAAATCATGTGGGGGGATGTATGTGATGGTTATTTTAGCTACATTTTGATTTATACGTGCCCTTGTCATGTTAGGATAAATTGGAGTGGATAAAATTTGAAAAATTGAGAACAGTGAAGGCTCAAGGATTGGATTGGTTTCTAAGGCATGGAAGTACCCGATAGATGATAACATATCTTGGCTGACTAAGTTAAGAAAATTTCTAATAAATGGAGAAAAGACATTATAGTTCTTGTTCAGAAAAATAAGGGCATGTCCAGAGTTGCATTACTTATTGGTGCTAAACTTAGGAGTTGTAATTATCAAACCTTGCGAGAAATCGATTGAGCAAGTGTTAAGCATGAGTGAGTTGTAGAAGATCACATATTGGCATTCATACAGTTCTAGGAGGATAACAATACATAATCACCTTCAAATAATATTTCAGTAGAAGGTACACTGTCTCAGGTTGAATTAAGTATGAAATAAGACCTTTGATCATAGCCATGTGAACATGGATATGTAAGTTGTGATGTTTTCTCATTAAAGGATGCTTTTGTCACATCCTTAGGGTGCTGTGCTATTTTTGGGTGCCTCAATTGTAAGAAGCAAGCCAATGCCAATCTCATCTACATGAGGGGGCTCCTAAAGGGCATCCATTTCTCTGAGATTGAGACTAGCTTATTGATTGCTATTTTTTTGTAGCTTATATACTGATATTGAACGTACATTCCTTGTACTATGGCAGGAAAATGGGTTACTGTTTGTCCCGAAGGGCCAGGCTCAAAATCCACAGGCACAAATGTTCTCTGATCCAAACATGGCTATGGATATGATGAAGAAAAACCTTTCGATGATTATACCTCAGGTATTATAATTTGCATAGTTTGCCACCATTCTTTGGTGTAATTGCTCGAATTAGATATCTAACTTTTTTCTATAAATTTTCCCTTTGTTGGCCAGACTCTTACTTTTGCATGGGTTAACTTTTTCTTCTCTGGATTTGTAGCAGGTCAGTTTCTTTACTAGTATTAAATCCAATTCACCTGAGTTATTTAACTTCTTTGTCTGAGATGTGAATCTTGAAATTATTCTAAAATGTCACTTCATGTTATATGTTTTTGTTGCTTGTTAAATCATTTAAATCGGGCCGAGATTTTAGGAACATATGCTAATATTATCCTGTTCTGTCATTAATCCTGTTCTTTTTTTTTTGTTTTGATCTTGTTTATTTCTGTTGTTGTACTTTGTTCTTGTGTATTTGTGCTACTTTTTTGCTTGCTCTGGTAATCAAGATATTGTTTTCGCTTATATCATATCTTTTAGAGTATCAGCCTTATATCTATCTATCTATCTATCTATCTATATATATATATATATATATATATATATATATACCCCTACTAAATGGATATTTATCTCTTTGTAAATGATATTGTGATAATTTGCATGCCTTTTTTTTTCCAGCCAAAATACCCTTTCCATTGACTCAGAGATTCAGGTCAATGTTACAAAATGGGATTGATTTGAGCACGGTTGATGTCAGCTATGTCAGTAGTCGCTCATGGTACTTGTCCAATTTATGAACAAATAGCTGTTTCTTCCAACTGTTCACTCATTTATTTATTTATTTTCTCTGAATTTAAATTTTAACCTCTTGGGTAATTGGCTGAACGTCTTTGGTAATTATCACTTCTTATCAGGTACTTCCTCAATCTGTTTGGACTAAGGGGTTTATTTAGTCTCATTCTAGGAGAAGAAAATGGTAAGAGTCGGTTTATAAAATTCATATTATATGATAATTTTAATATTTTAGACCTGTATGGTCATTATCCTCTAAAAAATTTGTAGCATCTCAGGTGTGATTAGGAGTTTCTCAACTTGGGGATTTTTTTTTTTTTTTAAAATACTCTTTAGATGTTGTGGAAAGCTGATGTCATGTTTCTGATGCAGCCACAGATGACACACAGCGTATGATGCAAATGAGTGGATTTGGCTTTGATGCATCTAAGGTATTAAGTGAAATGGTTATTTGAATTAATATATGTCCCAAAATCAATTTTGCTTTCATTTTTGATGTAGAGGAGGCCTACTTAAATCAATTTTAAAGTAAAGGAATAACTCCTGATACCTAATATTTGTCAAGGAACCATCTTGTTTAAATGGTTTATTAGTAATAGTTTATAATATTTACTGATTAATAACCTTCTAAGGATATTTCTGTATGTTATTGATTTAAGAATGTAGTTTACATATAAGTACATGTATATTTACAACATATGTACAACACATTATTATTAATTTTGAATTAAAGCTATTATAATATTGATAATACGTTATTGCTTCATTTCTTTAGTTTTGAATGCCACTCATAAGAAATGCGAAAGGACCACTGTTTTAAGCTGCCTATCAACATAATCAATTGTATCCTATGCTATTGTTAAATTTTCTAAAGTGGTAATTTTCTTTAGTTTTTATGCCTTCCCCCCCCCCCCCCCTTCTTTTTTGGGTTTGGTTTGGTTTGGTTTATTTTGTTTTTTTTACCAGTGCGCCCCGGGGCGGGGGGGGGGGGGGGGGGGGGGGGGGGGGGGGAGGGGGGAGAGGAGGTTTGAGAGCTTGAGTTTTATATGGGTTTTCTGCCCAACATATTGCAAGGTGTGTGACTGGCAATATGTGGGGTCTTTTATAGTTCTTAAAGATGAGATTTAACAAAGCTCTTTCTTTTTGGAGATATGCTGGGGGAAAAGGAAAAAAAAAAAAAAAAAAAACTCTCTTTTGGATTCTTTTAACATAACAACTTGTTAAGTGTGTGGGGTGCTTTTATGGTTCTAATCTCAGCCTACTTGGATTTCCTTTTTACATAGGTCATGCAAACAATATTTGTAATGCAAGAAGTAGTGTAGACATAAAAGAATATGTAAAGATGCGATCTATTATTCATAGTATCGAGGAATTAAATGAATCTAAAATCTGCCCTTTTTATCTTTTTTATATAAAAGACTAGGGGCTAGGGATATCCATTGAAAATCTAAAACTGCTAGTTGCTTAAGTAGTAATTTTCAAAGGGTCCGCTGTATATTAGGTAAAACAACACAAGACAATTATGTATTCCAGATTCTGACTAATTGGTTGTTTACTAAAACCTCTGGATGATGTGTGTGAGGACCCTTAGTACAATCACATCTCTCTAGAATGACCGCAATAGGTGCATTAAATAGTCAGTTAAGCACTTGAGGACCCATTATTAACAAAGCACTAAGCTTGCATAGGGCCTTGCTTTTCTCAATACCTGGCATGGCATGAAGCATCAGGTTGCAGTTTCCTTGCTTATGGCGCGCACCTATGGTCAACAATCTAAAACACACTGTGATGCTTGGTCTTCTCCCATACGTGAGTGAGCTGCCTCCTGTGGTCAATGGAAGCATCTTGTAAAGTTGTAATGCTGCTGCCCAACTCATGCACCATTTAACCGACGTTTGTGGTTCCTTGTGGTTCAGTGGGCTTGGGGTCTTCTACAGTATGGTTGCTTATATTGTTGCAAATCAATTAAATTTATTGAGAATTGGTTTGCGAGTGAAGGCCCCTATTGAATGAGGTTGGTTCTTTGATTTCTTTTAGAATGAAAGTAGCTATGAAACCTGCAACTATGTTACAATTGGCCTACAACAGGATCATGTCAATTATCAAGTGTCTAAGCAAGATAAGGTTTCTATTGCAGTCTACATGACCTAAAATGAAATCCTATGGGAACATTTTCAGTGAGAATGAGCTCACATTGTTTGAAGATGCAGGCTAAGATGAGTTATACTCAAAAGAGTGGCCTGGGTTTATCTCAAGAAAGACTTTTCCTACAGTCCTACTAAGAAAGGATTCTATATTGAAACTCGTTAGTTTAGTGCATTGTGATAAAAGTGTCATCCTCAATGAATCTAGGAGGTGCTTATGTGAGGCAGGGTTGCCTTCGGCTGGCCTTATTCACAAATAGCTGGGGCCTAAGTTTGTCATGTAGGTTTAGTGGGCTGGATATGGTTTTAGAGAGAAACACAGGACAGTTTTAAATTATCAGTTTGGTTCATGGGATTGGTTGGCCTCAGTATTTGCGTGTCAATTGAAATATTGTGATATGCAAAAGAGGTTTCTTATATATTTAAAAAGGAAAATCTTTAAATAATGAGAAAGGAGAAAAATTTGTTGGAAGGCTGAAGATGTGAAGTGGAGATTTTTTGCTTGATTTCTCTCTCTCTCTCTCTCAAACTGGTGTGTTTCCCTATTAACTATGTATGCTATAATTGAATTTAAAGACGTTTTTCTTGTATATTATCTTTAATGTGTGTTTATATAAAGAAAAAAAAATGTGTTTCTAGTTCCCAAACTTTTTGTTAGAAATCATTTTTCCTTCTTGATATCCCATGCAAAGAAATTTATTATGATTGATTCTTCTGGAGTTCCTTACATAAACTGTTACAAGAGCTGCCTCTCCTTCATGCACACAGTCGTGATTGTCTTAAACTCATGCTTTTTAATATTTTGATTGTGTTTATGATTTCCTATAAATTAAATTCTTGATTTCTCGAACATTTTTTTTTCCCTTTTTTTGGATATTACTTGGTTATTTTTTGTGTGACTAAATGCATTGGGCCTTTTATTTAGTTATGGGTTTTTTTTACTAGTTCTAAATGTGGAAAAATTATGTGGTTTCTTTATTTCCTACTTACTTAATCTCTCTTTATTTTAATCATCAACGCAATCCAGTCTTAAGGTGTATTTTCCATATTATTCTTTATATGTGATAATAGTCCATACGCACATAGTTTGTGTTTAAATATGATGAAAGCTCTGCATGCTTAGTCATGTGGAGCTTTACCCAAAAATTGGGTTGTAATTCTGATGTGGGAACACTGGAGCAGCTGTCTATTTAACTAGGCCCATGTAATTATGCATGTAGAGCACTCCTTGCATTCAAATTATAATATTTTAATTGCTCAGAATGAACCTATGATTTACTAGTGCCTATTTTTTAAACAAAGTGGTTTACTTTTCTTCATAACTTTAAAAACTTTCCTGCTTTAGGGGTTTGATGTACAGCAATAAAGAAGCTTTCTTATAGGATCCTGACTGATATCCTTTATCATGTCTATCTGGTTTTAGTCCCCCTTCTATTATTATTAATTGGATCACTTCTTTCGAGATGGGACACTCCGAGAGGTGTTGAATTTGATTTTTATTGGGAAAATAAACTGCAGAAAGGAGTAGAAATGGATGCTATTTCAAATTTAAATATTAGAGTATAACTGGATGCTAACTCTAAATTATATATTCATTTGAATGGTAATGTGTTTTCGGGATATATTGGCAGACATTGGATTCCTAATTTGTCTAATATATGGTGGGAAATACATCAAGAATTGTGAATATCACGAGCGCGCCCCCCCCCCCCCCCAAAAAAAAAAAAAAAAAAGAGAAGAACCCATGTTCTTTCTTTTCGTAGGAATTTGCTATCATATTAGTATTATTATTATTATTATCTGTAAGACTGTCAAAACCATCATTATGTCATTTAGGATTTCTAATCCAATGTTTTTTTAACTTTTCTTCTCAGAGCTTGAGCGCTGAGAAAGATGGCCTTGACATAGTTCAGCATGAATGGGCCTTACCAAAATTCGAGCAGCGAGCTGAAGCAGTATTGAGAAGACTTGTTGGCTGAGCTATGGAAAACATGCAAACGCCCTGTCCATCAAAGTTCTGCATTTTATGGTTCTCTAAACTTTTCCTCATATTGGTGAAACTCTTCTGTCAGCTATAAGTCAGAAGGACTTACAACATCGGAACTAGTGGGCATGTTTGTAATTTTCAGTCTAGATTTGAATTTATTCTCATCATTGAAGAAATTTTCCACATAGCTGGTTGTAGAATGACTTAATTGTCTTTGATAATTGCTCAACCTTTTAATCATTTTTGAGATTTTTTAATTACGACTGACAGCAGTGCAGCCCAGTGGTAAGTCCAAGCAACAGAGAATTTTCTTCTCTCTTTTTTAGATTTCATACCTTGATGTTTGTTATGTTAAAGTAGAAGAAGCAGGGCCACAGGGACCTGTGATCACACCATTACTCATCAGAACTATACCCTAATATCAGAATTTTTTTTAGTTTCTGTCATCATTTCTATTACCATTTTTTCAGAAAGATACTGGAAAATGATAGGCATCAGTTGCAACTTTTAGGGTTTGGAATATCATATAGATTGAACAGACCATATGTAATGGCCCAAACTTCTAATACTTTGAACTTTGATTGTTATTTTCCTTTCAAAGGCCCACTTCATAAACAGCCCTTTTCCAGTGGACCAGGTAAGTGACTAATTTTGAACAGAAAAAAGAAAAGGTCTTTGCCGACAGGTCACATTTCAAATAATGAAAAAAGAAAAAGGCGCTAGTGGCCATTGAGCCATCTCTGTGATCTGTGCAAGCTAAGATGATGTGTGAAGATTGTACGTATATGTGACAATGAGCCTTGGTTCAGTCGGTCATTTTGCCAATGGATTCTTCTTTTTGTGTGTATGTGTGTGTGTGTGTGCAGTTTATTCTTGGCAAAAGGATATACACATAATCCATCTTTCTAGGAATGAACCCACCACATTTCAACATGCAACGCAAATCGGCAAATGATAATTTTTTTGAAGCGAGAACACTTACAACTGGGGTGTGGCTCAAGTCACCTAAAGGGTGACAAGTTTGGGTGTTGTAAAAACCATCACATCTTGGGCAGAGTTATTTCGAAGGTAATCACCCCCTCAGAAAGAGTGATGTTGAAAGGGTTACGAGCCGTATAAACATGAGAGGGACAACCTAAATCTTACACATAACATGCAAGGGACATTCTGTGAACCCACCAAAAGGAAAAAAACATGAGTAGGTAAGGCAGCTTAATGGGGAGGGGCCGCACTGCAAACACAAGCTAGAAGAAGCGAAGTTTCAGGAAACGAATAATAAAGATCCAAAGGCGTTGTTACAACAAAAAGCCCAGTGAGCATCATAGGAAAAGAATGTTAAGGAATTTATCATCCGTTGACTTATGGGTCCCACAAGGTTAAACCAATTATTTTATTATTATTTTATTTTTTGGCGGGGTACATATATAGGTTAAAAACATTATTGATCAACGGCTAAATGATTCAGGTTGGTGGGCCACCTAAGTTGAAAATTTTGAAGAAGATGAGTACTGGGTAGGTAGCCTGGCTGGCCACTTAGAAACCACGTCCATCGATGAGATGTCGCCAAGCAAGGGGCCATCTTGTCAGAGTTTTGAGGATTTTACCCATATATTTACTTACACGTACCATATTCCTATTTGTTACCACGGCTAGCTAAATGGCACAAAATCGTATCCTTGTGGGGTCTATTTGGTTGTGACTGTCCACCGTCCATACTTTCCATCAGCAAACCTTTTCACTTTTACAGAAATTTATATATATATTAGTTATATGTCTAATTATGTATACATGTACATGTGTAGTAGAAAATGATGGATGCTTTTACGCCCATTTGCCCACACGGCACGGTGGGGAAAATCTCTGAATCACGCATCTCGACGACATCAATTGAAGTTAAAAATCTCTCATTCTCTCTATCGAGATCTACAATTCATATACTAAATTTTTTGTATGACCAACATCGTCCTTGGATCTCTGTAACATTTTAAAATGACGAAAATGCCCTTTAATTTCATGTAATTTTGGCTGCCATGACAGGCCAAGGAATGGGTATTTTGGTAACCGAGAGAGAGAGAGAGTGGGGCGGAGGGGGTTGTTTTGGGATTGATGGGTACATGTGGGAACTTGGCCCGTGATGGGGGACATGATCAGGGAACCTGACTGTGATCCAGCGTGGCATATCAGACGGCTGCAAGTGGGTCCAGAGTCACGAGCGTCCTACCTGGAAAGCATCTATTTTGTGGGACCCACGAGCATTACAACTTTAGAAAGGACGGTTCCCAAACCTAGGTGCAATGGGGTGAACGAGGAAGAAAAACTCAAAAAAGCCACGCCGGCATGGAAATTTTGGGTGGGGGCCCAATGGGCCATGGGGGGTTGTTCTCGGATGGTAATGATCGCAGTAGGTGAGATGTGGGAACCACATTGGGCACCGGCCTTAGCCGCTCAGACCCCATTTGTTTGGCTTTTGGCCAATTTGGGTTCATGTCCACACATCATAACTGCTAAAGAAAGTGAAACCTTAAAATTGGTTAACTATTTTGACTACAATAGTAAAAGTATACCTCATTACGAAATTACATAGTACCCATCAGCCTTTTCTTTCTCAGGGAAAGAAAGAAAAAGGAAAAAAAAAAAATTCTAAATACATTCTTGTATGCACAAATGAAAGAGAATATATATAAATTTACTCACTTATTTTACTGATTCATGTGCCAAATTGCCAATGACACTCAAAAATTAATATTTGAAAATTTGATCGTATTTATTTTAAATTTAAAAAGATTTATAAAAGTCACATCAACTGATTCTATAAGTTTATATGGTATTACATTTTTTTTAAAGCATTGGGTAGAGGGTAACTGAGATGGCAAACGGACCATTGTTTAAGAATTAGGAAGTTTTTGAGTTCAAATCTTCACCCCCCTAGCATATGCGTGGATTTGTAAATAGATTATGCATTTAATGGGAGTAATTTGAACCCAAACTCAATGGAAGTAGGCTTGGGATGCCAACTACATAACTTACTTCCCTCCTATGTGTCCACTGACATAACCTCCCTTCAAATTATGCTAATACTAAGTTGGATGGTGAATTCATCCACGCCATATGCCTATTTATTCTTTATCTAGTGAGAAAAGGATAATACTTGGCTCCTCATAGTAGAGGACAGTGGAGGAGCAACTGCTCCTCCCTTTCATTCATATTATGCTAGTGTATAACAAATAAATGAAAATTGATTATGTACATGTATTCCTATATTATGTTATTATAGACATGTGTTTATGTGTCCATATATATTTGTTTATATGTTTAAATGAATATGATTATGTATATATATATTTGTATTCACTGTGTCCACGTATTTGTATCTCCATATCCATATTTTTTAAAATTAACTATTATATATGACGTAATATGAGTGGGAAGGAGGAGGAATTGCTCTTTCACTGTGAGGAGCCAAGTACTGTCCGTGAGAAAATTGGTCTTTATTATAACCTAGAAGTAAGAAGATAAAACACATTGTAATTATACCAAATCCTAGTTAATCTAATATCCAAATTAAAGCCTCTAATCTACCATAACATGTGTACTGGCACTAGTCAAATGGAAGATTGTCTTGAAGGCCTCATTTCTTCGTAGGGGATTTAGGTAATCATCATAATTTACAATTTGAAATTCTGAATTAATTTGTTTTCTCCAAAAGAAAATTTTTTTTACCCTAGATCTATGGGGTTGTATTGGTGAGGACCTAGTTAAGTTAAATAAAAAATTAAAAAAAAAAAAAAATCCATATATGCAAAAACAAATTTAAAACCAAGAACGTGAAAGCATGATAGTCAGTCACCTAGGTGCCCTACCAGCACAAGACACAGAGAAACCCACTCAAAAAGTAAGATGATAGCTGATATGAGGAATGGCCTCCACCCTATGGCATTTTTTTTTTCATATTTCATATTCACAAAAAATCATAATTAATATATAGAAAAATCTAATCTGAAAAATACTTTAATGAAAAGAAAACATTTACAACTAGACATGCTAATGTCCTTTATGACAGTGATATGAGATGTCATTTTGCCAGGATTCTTCAAGTGGCATGCTAGCTCCCACACCTCTTTCCCATATTTTTTTTATTAATTCTATGCACATTACATCTCTATATATAGCTCTCACATTGATCATCTCTCTTCACCTCTCAACTCACAAGCATCCTCTTTAATTCTCTCTCCCATTTTCACTCCTAATTCATCCATTCTGTCAAGTGTCAATCTTTTATTCAAGTTCAGTCACTACTTTCCTTTGCTTTCCAATGGCCACTGTTGAGGTAACTCAACCCACAAGTTTTGCTTACAATATTTGATTTAGTACTATTGATCTACTCTTTTTGATAGTGCTCAAAAATGTTTTAGAACTTCATTACTGGTTTTCAAAAACACCATATTCTTGTGTCTTATGCTTGTTGAATTCCATCTGGGTCTGCCTCAAATGATGGATCAGTCCCTCATTTGTGCTACTTGTATATATGCAATCAGCCTATTGATCAACGCGCAGAAGGCAGTGTTCCATCGCTACTTCATCGACTGAACATTATCTGTATCTGGTCCTAAGTGATGGTTCAATCCATCTTCAAGCTAGTTTTCTGTGATCGTTCTGTTTTCGATCATGTTTGACAGTGTTAAGTCCATCCTAGAGTTACTAGTTCAACTTATAATAGATTGAACTAGCTCTGATTTTATATATATTAGATGAACTCAGAAACCCTAATCATATTACAGAATTGGTATACACAATTTGATTGGGACCAACTTGTCCTCTCAGGATCTTATTTATGTTCTTTGGAACCTTAATCATGTGCAAAGTGAATGTTTGTCTGTATATATAAGGAAAGATAAATGCCTGATTAAATGATTAATTCATCACTCAAGCTGGTTATGTTTAATCACCCTCTCAATCAATTTTTTTTTTTTTTTTTTTAATGCTGGTCTAAATCCTTCAGTATTGATGGATTGAAATTAAAAATTGATGCTGAGTCATGATTTTTCTTATAGTAATTCTTACGCTGTTTTTGGTTCCTTCGATCAGTTTAGGACTTCAACGAAACTATTGGTTATGCATGGCTAAATTGATGAAAATTATCGATCTACTTTCTTGCATGATTTCCATTTTTAAGATAATCGAAATTGGATGTCGCAGGTTGCAGCAGCTACAACTGCATTGCCAGAGAATGAGAAAACAGAGGAATTGAACGAGGCTGAAGAGACAGCCACAGAAGAGGTAGTAGTGGCTGCACCACCTGCCCCAGAGCCAGTAACCGAAGAAGAACCAAAGGAAGCAACAACCGAAGTTGAACCAAAGGAAGAGACAACCCAAGTTGAAGCTCCAGTTGAAGTTAAGACCAAGGAAGTGGTAGAAGAAGAAGCCAAGGTTGAAGCAGAGGAGGCAGTGGAAGAGAAAAAAGAAGAAGAGACTCAAGAGGCAACACCAGAGCCTGTTGTTGAGGAGACCAAAGAAGAGACCACCGATGCCCCAGCTGCAGTGGAAGCTCCGGCTGAGGAAGCTGCCGCCGAAGAGGAGAAACCAGCTGAAGCAAAAGAGGAAGTGAGCACAGAAGTGCCAGTTGAGAAGGAGGTTGAGGAATGAATGAGTCTTTGAAGTGAGAGTAGAGAGAAGGTGGTGGTGGCTTAGTCAATTATGGGGTCTGTTTTTTAGGTTGCATGTCAAAGTTGGCAAAGTCTTAGTTTTTATTTTTAGTTTTTATTATGATTTATGATGATTATGATGATAGTAAGGCTTTGGTTGGGGTTTGGATCGAAGGTAGAGGTATCGTTCACTTGGATCCACGTCAGCATACTGTCCACGTGGCAAAATGAGAGTATGGTGCAAAAGGAGAAGAAACATTAATTGCAAAAAGCTAGCTTCATTGAATTGGAGGGGTGGATACAGTTGATGCAGTGGTAAGTATATATGTGCCATGTTGTTGGGGTATGGATGTGGGTTCCAAGCTGAGGGTCAAATGAGTTTGATATGGTGTGATGAGCTGTGGTCTCTCTAGGTTTGCATAATAATAATATTATTGTAGTTTTGTTTTGATAATAAATATTATATATTTTTCTGTGCCAATTGGATCCTACTGAGAATGTCTTTTAATAAATCCTCATGAGAATGTCTTTACTCTGTCTCTCTCTGTCTCTCTGTCTCTCTGTCAGTCTCATCTTATGCAATATATATATTTTTTTTAATTTCCATTTCCAAATACATGAAAGCTTGTCATCTGTATAACTTGGAGAATGTACCTCTACTATACTCTTTATGCTGAAAGGTACATGCTTGAAGTTTGCAGGCCTTTCTGACTTCTGTGATGGTCTCAAACTCCAACCATGATTCCCTTTCTTTCTTTCCTTTTTTTTTAAAAATAAAAAAAATAAAAATAAATTTCCTTTTAAGTAGGGTTGATACTTGATACACCTTATCCCATAGAATAGGTCTCCTCATGTACCATATTTTTTTTGGAGCTCAATATTCAAACCCAAAATCTTCCCTCAGAGGAGGGGAAAAATGCCATTAAGCCATAATTAAGGTCATTGGCCAAACTTGAGTCCTTGACTATATAAAACACTTAAGTGGCATAAAGTATGGTGATTCAAGATCTCGAATCGGGATGGGCTCCATTTAAAAGTAAAAATTATGTTTGCTCGAGAGACAATATGACCCGAATTTCTTAAACCTCTTTTGCTTTAGGTTTTTTATTTTACTTTTGAAAGCATCTTCAATCCAGTACCCAATCGAACAAAAGTACTCAGATTGTAGTCATGGTCTTTAGAGGCATAAACACAGCGTCCCAACATTTTTCTATGTACCCCACAGAATTCCTATAAAAAAAAAAAAAAAAAAAAAAAAGGAAGTCGAAGTATATTTTTCTTGTGTCCATTTGATTCCATTTGTTGCAGGGGTGATGGAGGAAACAAAAAATAAACTACTCCGTATAAAAACTTCTGACCAATCCCTTACCAGATGGAGCAACATATTTCATCATGGAACTCAGTGTAGATGATATTTATATATCAAAAACAAAACATAGATAACGAAAACTTATCGCCTGATGGACGCTGCAAATTTGACTGTGTTGGGGCCTGTTGGGTTCTACGATGAATCAACCACATGACAGCTACATATAGGATGTGTAAAGGGTAAGTACTTAGTAGTACATGGTGCACTTCATCGCTCAAGGTGCCCTACATCATGTGTACTGTGGTCTAACGAAGAGAGAAAGAAATAGAATTGTAACCACATGCGTTTGGCGTTTGTGGGAACTAGTACCTCTATCTTTTTGGATTGAACCACGACTCTTACAAGCTAGGGTGACTCAAATCACCTAAAGAGTGACATGATGTCGACAACAGTCAAGTCTTCTACCCAATAGATAAACCCCTTCTGCAGTTCTAGTGATACAGAATGCCATTGACAGACAGAAAAACATGCATACATTGAAATAAAATCACACAATGAAGCAGTAACTGATACGGAATTCCAAATAAAATGAAACAAATTATGAGAGAGAGAGAGAGAGAGAGAGAGAGAGAGAGAGAACCTCCTTATGAAGCAGGGAATCTCATCATTGGATATAAACTTACATGTATGAAAAGTATAAGATGTTCCTAGGAGAAAAAGGAAAAAAAAAAAACATAGGAGCAGGGAAATTTCCTTCTACTTTATTTATAGTAATCTAAACACACAATGAAGCAGTAACTGATATGGAATTCCAAATAAAATGAAACAAATTATGAGAGAGAGAGAGAGAGAGAGAGAGAGAGAGAGAGAGAGAACCTCCTTATGGAGTAGGGAATCGCATCATTGGATATAAACTTACATGTATGAAAAGTATAAGATGTTCCTAGGAGAAAAAGGAAAAAAAACATAGGAGCAGGGAAATTTCCTTCTTACTTTATTTATAGTATTCTAAACCTATATAAACAGTTGACAAGAAAGATTCAAGAAATTACAACCTTCATCCATGAAAACACAATAGAGACAGCAACTTAGATAACCTAATAACAAAGCAGATTACATTATCCTAAAATCTGTACATGATCTGTTATGTGCAGTCAAAAACCCTTTTTTTTTAATCTCAAAATGCAGATGTGAAATAAATTCACCAAGTACCAAAGCTGCAACCAACATGTTCTTGGGTGATGATGTTAAGACGATCTTGCATGACAGCCATTGATGGATATGACGGGAAACAAAACCGGTAGAAGCATGTATGAGATGAAGGCAGGCGATCATGGGACTCTGTCGACTTGTAGATGTAAAGCCGAGAAGCCAAACCACCAAAACCCTCTACTGGTAGATACTTCACTGAGGTCCAAAAGAAGAGAAGAACCTTTCTCTGCTCTGCTGACATTGCCCCAACAATCTGCAAGAATTTTAAGCATACTATAATAAAACGATTGCAATAAATGAGTATCATCTGATGTTATACTTATTCACAGATTAACTATCAGTTGAGAATACAGGAGGCTACAGCAACTGCAATCTTGAATACAATTGATTTTTTGAAATTCAAGGCTCAATGTGTGCCAAACACA
Organism: Liquidambar formosana; assembly: GCA_039720395.1. NCBI lineage: Eukaryota > Viridiplantae > Streptophyta > Magnoliopsida > Saxifragales > Altingiaceae > Liquidambar > Liquidambar formosana. Next base: position 1,431,961 of record CM077835.1, on the reverse strand, counting down.
GGTGCTTTCGGATTTTAGCCAGCTAGTGTCTTTCTCTAGTGAGTTGTGATTAATTTTGAGATATAAGACCGCAACTCCTGGAAATAGATCGTAGATGGTTCATCCCCTGCCTTATCATCAAGCAGAAAAAGGGCTTAATCCTTTTGAAGTGTGAAGTGTTCGTATTAAGGTTGTGGTTCCCTTGATAACCCTGTACCTGATGTGCAATTTCAGAGAGAGAGAGAGAGAGAGAGAGAGAGAGACTTCAAAAATAATATACATTTTCAAACAGTTGTCCATGTAAACTCATAAATACCATGTTGATTCCAAATTATTTGGCGTGGACTACACATTACATTTCTTTTGCCACACAGGTCTATCTACACCATATTCTCAATTAATCATTTTTTTTTTTTTTTTTGATAAGGCATATTCTCAATTAATCATATGCCATGAATCCATGATCTTTTCTCACTAACTCAACCCACGTCCTTTTTGGCCTTCTCCTTGCTCTCATAATGACTTTTACTTGTAGGTCTAACCATTGGTCTATGTCTCACATAACAATATAATCATTCCATAATCTTTAGCCAACTTTCACTCATTAACTCAACTTGACAAAACCTTTGTCCTGACCATAAGGGTGCTACACAAATCCTCTTTTGCCATTCTGCCCAATCTAAAGCCATACTTTTTCTAGCTCAAGAGGCTCAGCTGCGTCCTTTTTGCTCTTCCTGTCATCATTCTAGCACCTTCAAACTTAAAACATTTCACACCTCACTGGTTAAGGTTATGATCTTTCCTTGCACATGGCCAAATCATCTTTACTGAGACTTTTACATTCTCCATTTGTCCATAACTGATATCCCATCCTTGCTTGTCTTTTGAGTCACCCATCTCAAATCGACATTTCAGCTACTCATTTTTCAAACATGTTATCAACTATCCAACAATCTATATTCATTTCCACACCAACCAAAGCAAGACTAAAAACAAATTATATGCAATGGTTATTTATGCTCCATTTTTATTGATTAGTGACCTGACAAGTGCCATATCATCAACATGTGGACATCTCAAAGGTAACCATGAGAATCTGACCAAATCTTCGATCAAATTAAAGTCTTCAGAAATAATTGAAGCATAATTCAGACAGTCTTAAAATTACTAATACTTGGTAAATTCAACCAACGAAGCTTGCAACTTTTGGGTTGGCTACATGAACCTTTTTTCTTATAACGAGGAAACCCTTCGGGCAAACCTCAGGATCATGTAAGATCCCCACAACCCATATGGACCAGGTAAGTCCAAGGCCCATGAGAATCAAATTTCTTCATTCTCTCCCTCTTAACAGATAATCGAACTTAAATGGTTACTATCTCTTGGCCATCAATCTAAACTACTTCCTCAAATCTTTTTCTACTCATACTAAGATAATATTCTGATCTTAAAATCTACTGAATCTAAAGTACCTCTTTACCATCCCAACTTACTTCTATCCTCACTTTACTCTTATCAATTGAAACTATATCTTAGCAAATAGCATATACCATGGAACCTCTTTTTGTATTTATCTAGTCTCTCCATGATGAAGGCAACAAGATAGGCGCTTAATATTGACACCTGATGTAAGCCCATTAATACTAGAAAAATTAACTTTGTTCCAGGTGTTTTGATGAGAGTCAGAACTCAATCATACCAGTAGCTAGTAGGTCAAACTTTTTATAGTACTCACAGGACGTGTCTTTTGACGCTCATAATAATTTCGATTAAACAGTGAGACAAGGTTATAAAAGGAGCATAAGTGTTGCATGGGTAAAAACTGCTCTTCATAAATATCAATTTTACCAACAAAAATTTGGGAATAAAGCATCAGTTCCATCAAATATCTCATTTCCTTTCGATAGTAAATTCTTGTCAATAATCATTTTGACACTTTTGTACTGTAACGCAAAATTCAAACTTCTCAATAATCATTATAAAATTTTGTGAACCAACCCTTAGTGAAAAATGCATGGTGTGTGCTTAATTTACCTTATACCAATGCTTTTAAAGGCGAAAGTGTTAGGTGAGGAGTAAACCTCAAGGCATAAGGCGTAAGCCTTTCAATTAGTCATTTTCATTTTAAAAAAGAGAGAGAGAAAAAAAAAGTAGTAGCATTTTGAAAATTAATAAAGACCATAGAGATTAAGAAGTATATAAACATTTTTGGGTCAATTAAGATCATAGTAGTATAGTTATTTAAAGATAAAGGTTCATATTGAATCATGGATTAATTTATACAAAAATGTACATAAACATGGAAAAAAAAAGTCTGTACAGAATTCTACTAGTATACATGGTTTTGATATAAAATATGTAAAAATAAATTAAACATGGTTGAAATTTATTTAATGCAGTCAAATAACAAAAAATAAAAAATAAGAATTATATAAAAAAGGTTTAATAGAAGGTCACCAAGGCATAAAAAGCACACCTTTGATTATGCCTCGGTTGGTGAGGCATATACCTAATGAGAGCCTTGCTTAATTTTTTGAGCCTTGATGCGTTTTTGAATAGCCTTGCCCCAAGGCGAGCCTTAAGGCGGGCCTCAAAAGAGCTTTTTAAAACACTGCCTTTTATACTCGTGATGCTACTCCCTCCGTCCCACAAAGATAGGCCATTTTTGCAACTTTTTTTGTCCCAAAATGTTAGTCCATTTTGAAAAGTCAAATCATCATTTTATTTGAACTTCCTATTATACCCGTTGTTATTTCAATAATTACTTTCAACACAAAACCCAATAAAAAGTAGGAGAGGGTATTTTTGAAAAAATAGAGTTTAATAAATGAAAAGTCAATGAAATGATGATTTTTCTTAAACTACATGTTTTGTCAAACATAGCCTATCTTTGTGGGACAGAGAGAGTACAAAATAGTAACGAAAACACACACACACACACAGCCTGTTTAAGCTTTGCCCTCTTACAAGAAAGGGTAACAAGCAGTAAGTATAAACACAACATGCTGAAGAGCTAATGCCTTGTGAACCTCAAGTCCCAAGCTGCTATCCACAAAAAAAAAAAAAAAAAAACACATTGGACAAGGATAAAATCTGAAATTACCACTGGCATTATAAAATTGCAGATAAAGGACCCACAACCACAAAAACCAGAAGAGAAACTTCAAAGGGAATATCATGGTGAAAGCCATAATGAATCCATGGTGTGAAGCAAACGACGACATAAAGGGCAGAACCAAGGTTCAAAATGCATTTTAGCAAAAGAATAACCCTGCAGGTACATACCTTCCAGAACCAGAATATCTGAGGATCAGTTTCCTTGTAGCCATTGTAATCAGTATGTGCCTTCCAATCTTCGACAGAAATAGCACTTTCACTTCCATGCAGCATCCAATCAAGATCTTCAAGCTCTAAACTTTGGAAAAAGACCTTCTGGGGCCTTGAGTTAGAAAGAATGTCAGCAAAACCCTGAGCAAAATGAGATACCTGTTCAGAGATGGATGTGACAAAGCGATTCCGAATAAGAAGATTAACATATTCCTCCCTATTCCTGCTATTCACAACAATGCTTTTACCACCAGGGCAAAGCTCCACGACTTTCATGGATCCTAACTCTTCAACTTCTCTAACAAATGTTAATCCTAGACCATCTGAATCCAAAAACTCAGCATCCATCTCCAAAACTTGCTTGCAGCTATTATACAAGCCTGGATCTGCATCCCGTATATCTTCTAATGAAACATTTGTTCCCGCCAATTGCAAGAAAAACACACGATCAAAGACGATGCCGACTTGCACTTTATGCATCAAGGCCAATGCAATTACCCTACCAGAGAAGCTGAAATATTCGAGGTGCAAGGGATCCACCTTAGATGCTGCAAATAGAACAAATTATATATTATATAAACTAAAAATATTTGCCATGTAGACAGAAGGATCTCCTAATGTAATCTGTCAAATGTATTATGCACATCTACAAAACTGAATATAGGAACACTATAATTTTAAATTTTACAATATGTATCGTGGCTGGAGCAGGGTAACTGAGATTAATGTGGTGGTCAAAAATAGTACTTCCTCATGATCAAGCCAATAATAATAATTTTTTATTTTTAGTTTTTAGTTTTTAAATTTCCTATGGAAATGGTGTAATGTTGCAGCACTTGTTCAACAAAGAGGTTGTCTTTTGTGTTAAAATGGACCCCAATGGCATAGCTACCTAGAAAGAACATTCTGATGCCCTATAGAATTTCCTCTTTTTTTTTTCTTTTTTCCTTTTTGATAACAGGGAGAACCATCCCATAGCGGGGCCTTTTGGACCCAACCATGGAACCTAAACCCTCGGGAGACTAGCACAGCAACCCACCACCACGGATCCCCACTTAAATCTTAGGTTGTCCTAGCGGGGAATCGAACCCATGACCATGTGCCTACCACAATGACAAGTTCGCCCTTCCCAACTGGGCTACCAAAGGGTGGGTCTATAGAATTTCCTCTTTAAGTTTCAACGTTTACCTGTCTGGTTCATTCAAGCAAGTTGTAGATCAAGGTTAGGATGAAATGGTAGAAAAGGAAAGCAAGATGGTAAATACCCAGTACCCGGTCTCAGGTGTTGTGTTTGGTGGGTGGAACAAGGTAGTTGGGGCTGATCAGGTCATCCAGATAAAGTTGTGAGTTGATTTGGAATAAATAATGGTTTTTTTTATCAAAGCAAGGAACTTATCATATATTTCCCTTTCCATCTTAAAGGATATCTTATTTCTCCCCTACACCTGGTCTCAGGTGTCATGTTTGGTGGGTGGAACAGGGTAGTTAGGGCTGATCAGGTCATTTAGAGAAAGTCGTGAGTTGATTTGGAATGAATAATGGATTTTTTATCAAAGCAAGGAACTTATCATATATTTCCCTTTCAATCTAAAAGGATTTTATCACTGTATTTCCCTTTCCATCTTAAAGGATATCCTATTTCTCCCCTACAACGCAGAAAATGACAGAAGACCATAGCTGTAAATCACTGCATGACGAAATCCAGTAGATGGCTTGGTTTTTACCACAGAGAGAGTGTCACCACGTAGATGGCTTAGTTTAAGAGAACTTCCTTTCACTTATAGAGTACATAGTTAAATCCAAATGGTCGTAATGTCCAATGAGAAAACATTAGTTTAAATCAAAATTCCAAAAAAAATTCCAATCAAACAATCAAAAGAAGTACTTTCTGCCAACTTAAGGTCCCACATTTATGAACACACAAAATGAAATTTCAATTAAATCAATTATTGATATTGTTTCTATAACTAATTCATCCTTTGTTCCCACCTCTAAATAACTACATGGAAGTAGAGCTCACAACTGCAATTGAAACATGGGCACTTTAATTTCAATTGAAAGCATTGTATTTAATATAATACGAGAAGTGAATTGGAGAGCATAAGATATAAAAAAAAAAAATGGTAGATTATAGCATTCAAATTGTGAATCCTAGAATTTCAGGCATTTAACAACTAAGGTAGAGAGTGTCTTAAGCTACTAGTGAGACTCGCAGTAGTTGAAAATAATTAATCCAGCAACATTATAGAAGAGTTCATGCAGACAATTAGAATCATAATTAAATCCAGGAGCAGCATAATCCCTAGGATGGTTCCCAAGAAGGATATGGGTGAGCAGTGATGTTGAAAATAGCCATGCAATGTGAAAGAAGGAAGACAACATCCAACTGAGCCCAAAGTGAGCAAAAAATTATCAGAAGAGATCACGAAAGACTCAAATATATGTGAAGGGGGCTGCAACTGTTTCTGACACTGACAAGAAACTGAGGCACCAGCAAGAGATGTAAAGATTACACAAGGTTTCAGGTAAACATTAATCAAAGAGTTGATACTAGGGGAACATGTTGCATGGAAACAGACCAAAATAAAAAACTACAAAAAACTATCAAATATCCTCTAAGTAATAAATTTCGGATGAACAAGCATGACAAGTAATGGGATCAATAATGACTTTGACTGACCACCATCCAAGAGTGATAAAATTCCTCCACCTAATCACCTGCTACAGAGAATTGTATTTATCAAATTGGAAGCGGTAACGCACCATCTCATCAAGAAAAATCTCAGTTAATAAAACTCAGGCCATTTTGATGAGCCTGTGGTAAAAAAGATAACCTTTTTTTTTTTTTTTTTTTTGATGAAGTAAATAATGTATTAAAAAAAGAGCAAAGCCCAAGTACATGAGACATATACAAGCACTCTAAGAGGACCTCTCTAACATTTGAGAAGGTCAACAAAATGGACAAAAGTGAGGTGGTTACACTTAGCATAACTAGAATACCACAAATAAAGATCCTTAACAAAAAAAGATTTAATGTCAATGATCGACTTCTCAATTCCTTTAAAAGTTCTTAGGTTCCTCTCTCTCCCAATACACCAAAAAATAGCATGACGGGCCATTCTCCAAATCACCTTAGTCCCCTTTCTCCCCCCTTTAAACCACCAACCACCAGGAAGGTCATAAGTAGAAGAAGGGAGAACCCAATGAATACCAAACACGTTAAATGTTAGCATCCAAAGATTTCTAGCTACCATGCAATGGATGAAGAGATGATCAACTGTCTCCTCCTTCTCTTTATATAGGATACATCTATTCAACATAGACCACCTTCTCTTAATAAGATGGTTCAAAGTCAACCACTTATCACTCCCCACCAAGCAACAAAAGAAAGCCACTTTTGTAGGGACCTGAAGCAATCCAAATATTCTTAGCCGGAAGAAACGGAACCCCTTGTGATCTCAAAGCATTATAGAAATATTTCACGAAAAATAAACCGTTAGAGTCCTTACGCCGCTCTAAGGTATCATTCTCACCCAGTGAAATCTTCCTATCATATATAACTTGAAAGAAATTCATAACATTTTCCAATTCCCAAACTTGGTAGTCATCTATGTCCAACAATAAATCCAAAGAACAACTAACAACTTAAATCAAACCTGATGGCAGGGAAAAAATCAGGCACTACCAAAGATTGATTTCATAACGAGCGTTTTAGAGAACTTATCATGCTAAGGGTTAACAAGGGAACCAATTCCCTTAAAGCCGCTTATTCTAAGCCCTCTCAAATTAGAATTTAACAACCAATCCTCCAATAAGTGTGCGGTTCAAGTAACAGTGTGATGAAACTAATCTAATAAATGGCTCAGCAAAGGGGCAAAAAAAAGAAGCAAAAAATCATTGTAAAAAATGCTTTCAACTAGTTGCATTTAGATGTGCACATCTCCATGCAGCATGGACACAAGTTGATGAGTAAAGTACCCATGTTGGACACATATTGAACTCCGGCACTTCAAAGATTCAAATATGACACTCCTAAATTCCCTTTCCTTTATCAGTTCATCATAAATAACAATACAATGTGCAACGTGTTTATGCCTATATGGAGTTCTTTCAAAGAAAAACATGACATTATAAACTCACTAAGCTTTTTCTTTGTATAAATATGGTGTGTAAGATTTTATGTCCTTTAATCTAAATTATCTCATAGTGTATTTTTTTTTTTTTTTTCTCGAGTAACCCATAAGTGTAATTCATTGCTATCATGTTACTTACATGAATCATCATGTCCATGATTTTCTCAATTTTCAAATTTTCAAAGTTTAACACTCCATTCCCAAGTCCGATTCTAACACCCATACTATACACTGTAGATAATAGGCGCAAATACTAGCAAGAAAATAAAACATAAAGAGAAGGTTTAAATGGCCCAGGGGATAATTTTGGTTAATTAACCTATAATAAAAAAGAGGTCTTATGGTGCATGTCATACGAATGTAAGATTTCTTTGCAAGGGAATGATATTTTCTTTGCAAGGGAATGATATTTTGTTGTGGCACAATGACCCAAAAGGTTTATTCTCGGTGAAATCTTATTATTCTTGTTTGGGTTCTAACTTAGGTTGTGTTTCCTCTGGCAAAGAGCATATGGATCCCCTCGGTGCCCTCTAAAGTAGCATTATTCTCTTGGTTGGTTTCTCACAAGAAGTGGCTTACTATTGACTTCTTGATTAGAATGAAGTGGGAAATGTCAAATAGATGTATTATGTGCAAGGAGGTGGAGGAAACCATGGATCATCTTTTCATCCATTGTGAAACGGCTAAAAGCTTATGGGTTCTTATTTTCCATCTTTTCAGGGTCAAGTGGGTTTTGCCATTCACTACACATGACTTGCTTGTGAGTTGGTGGGTTAAAAGGGGCCGCAAAGATACTAAAGTTGTTTAGAGGATGGTTTCCCATGCTCTTTTTTGGTGCATTTGGAAAGAACATAACATGAGAACCTTTGAAGGGGTAGAGTCATTTACGTTGGAGCTCAAATAATTTTTGGTTAAATCCTTGTATTGGTGATTTTGTAGTTATACAAGAGGATGTAATCCCTTTTTTACTCTTTCTGTTGGCTCCCTTAGCTTGCATTAGTTTTTTGGGGGTGCTCTTTTTGTTTGGTGAGCCTTGGTGGTTTTTTCTACTCTTGTATATGTCTCATGTACGAGGGTTTTGGCCCTTCCTTCTTATTCCAATACATACATTACTTGATCAAAAAGAAAAGACTCGAGTAAAGGTATAGGCTAAGTTGGAGCTATAAAGATATGACTGGAATCTAATGGTATCAGGATATGCTAGATTATGACATAATGCATCAAAGTTAATTTTAGCAACTGGAAAATGAAACTAAAGATTATTCAAGATTGATGATAGAATGATACCAATATAACCGTTTTTGTGTTCTTGGATAGATCAGAAGGGGAAGATTGAAGTAGACACTGCACACAGAATAAAAATCGATGGATTAAGTGGAGATGCACTTTTGACATATTGATTGATTGAAAGATACCTATAGAATTGAAGGGATAAGATGGTTATATGGCCAGCCATGCTTTAGGGTACCAAAAGTTATACAATCAACAAACAAGATGCCCACAAAATGAGCACAACTAGAATAAAGACGTTGAACTAGATACATGGTAGGACAAGGAAAAATTTTGGAAAAAATGGATTAGATTGATAACTGATAAGAATCTAAAGGTAGCAACAATCAAGGGTAACAAGATGAAAATTTTGTGGACATGATTTAACCATGTGCAGCAAAGACCAGGAACATCTTCAAGGAGAGTTGAACCAACTAAAAGGTGCTAAAAGAGGACAGTCAGAAGAAATGGCAAAAAATCCTCATCATCAAAAAAGGGGGGGAAAAAAAAATAGGGGGTCAAGGTCGTGGGAAAAGACATGATAGATAGATGGTGAATTACCAGATTATACAGACATAAATAGTGAAATTTGGGCAAAATGTATTCATATAGCCTAATACCCAAGTACAAGTAGTTGTGATATGGATTTGTCCAGTCGAATAATTAAGCCCCTAGTTCTTATTATAGATTCCGCAAAGGCTACAGGAACTAATAGTTTTTTGTTGCTTTCAAGATTGAGTTGGCCACTGAGGGAATCCAAGACTTCCTTCAGTGGAGATACATGACCTTGATCAACCTATATAAGAGATACATCACCAAAGGAAATTTAATGGTCAAAAGAATAAAAATTAAATGTATGGGCCAAATAGTAAATGATACCTCTACTTAAGAGTTAAGAATAGTCGCGCTCACGACGTAATTTTTTTTTTTTTGGGGAGGGGGGGGGGGGGGGAGGGAATTCATAGCCTGGTATAATGGCCTGTTCTTTTCGGGTGGATTGCTTGCTTGTTCTTTTTGGGTGAACTGCTTGTCCGCCTTGTAAGTAGTCTTTAATTTTCTTTTAAAATAATGATAGTTTCCTACCAAAAAAACATATATAGAAAAATCCCACACTCTACCCACATCAAATTCTACAGTAGTGCAACATAAAGTTTCGTTAATCATACATCAACTGAATCAAAAGTGTGAAATTAAATGAAAATTTTTCAGTTTAGATAAAAGCATTAAAAACAAGAAAGACCAAACATAGTTCAAGAAAAGAGTGCATATATAGCTAGTGGAAGCTTACCAGGATTAGGATAAAACCTTCTACGGTCATTTGGGCATGCGACAAAAAGGGCATTTTGGGGATTGAAAATTGCTTGGCATACCAAGAAAAACCATTCCCGCAGTACGCCAGGGCCAGTAGCTTCCTCATTTTTGAATTCCATGAATAGGCCACCATGCAGTGATTCAGGGTCTGCACGTGCTATGTATTCAAATGATTCTGCTAATAATTGCGACCTGTCAATGAGCATCTCGTGTAGCTCCTCGTATTCTTCTTTCACCTCAGGGAACATCATCATCGTCAAATGTCTCCTAGATTCAAAATCAGTGACATCCTTATGCTCAAGAAGCCACCGATTATCTTCAGTCCGCTTAGCATATTTAATAATAAGAGCACATACTGAAGTCTTTCTAAGCCTCAAAATTGTCCAAAAATGTTCTTCAGCACCTAGATAAAGTTTAGAGATGCTATTCAATTCCTTCAATATAGCAAGATACTGAGACCATCCAGAACGACTAGTTTCACCTTCCCCTATTCCTTTCAAGGGCAAACACCCCTCCATTTTCTCGAGGCACTGATCCATTTTTCTCAATAAATCAGTATATAAAACGTGGAGGAACTCAATCTCCTCTTCTCCATAACGGGGATGGTTATAACTGCCCTTCTGAATTGGCATAGCTATGGGACCCTGCAAACCCACCTGCTCCAAAATTGCAGTTCGCAGGGGAATCAAGAACGCGGTAAAATCACGGACGTCACTAAGCAATGGCCCCATACTTATGGTCGAGTCCATACTAGATACCAAATCCTTAGACAACCTATTTGCAAGCTCATTAACAAACGGGAAAATCTCTTGTAATGCAATCAATGCCTTGGGGGTCTCGGAGAACTTCGACCCACGTGCAACACCAATAGTTTCCACCAACGACCCAAGAGTACTTCGGCAGCTGAGATACAAAGGGTCCTCATGAACTGTTCTACTAAGCAACTTGCAAAATTCTAACACTATAGGCGCACAATGGGTATGTATAGGTTTCGGTAATACACTACGACTCGAATTAAGAAAGTAACGTATCGAATCATCAGCGCATTCCTTGTTACCTTTAATCGGCGACATATAAAGCATAACCAACGCCGCCGGAGCAGATGAAGACATAAAAATCTGAAGATGGCTGGCAGCTGATTCGCTATCATTTCTCGGAGTCATCTTCAAAAACTCACCCAACTGAGCCTTGACGCATTTCATAGGCGCAGGGCGTTCGCCTCTTAAAAGCCGGCATATCGACGACACCATGTCATCGATGGCCTGCCAAGCCTGAGGATGCTCGGTACTCCGCATCCGGCCCACCAATTGAAGCCCTGCATCGTTCTGAATCGAACAATCGGCTAACGACTGCTCCCACTGGAGCTGCTTTCCCCTATATATCAACCTCTGCTCGATCACCGGAATCCCCGTAATCACCTGAATCCTCTCGTGAAGCGATCGCACAGTATCTTCCGAATTCGCCTGCACAACCAACGTATTCCCCTCGGAAATCATCCTCACGAAGAACTGCAACCTCGAAACGGAGCGGCTCGACTCGCCTCGGGCAAACGCGTTGCACGAGAGCGACCGGACATCAGGAACCCTAGCTTGAACGACGGCGGATTGAGTAGCGTTAGACGAGGAGTGGACGGCGTTGGGTTCATCTTTTCTCATTCTGACGGAGACTAGGTCAGTGAAGTCGTCATCTGTAGGGGAATAATCGTCCAATTTGCGCTTCGAGGAGAGGCGATCGAGGCGTTGATGGACGCAATCGATGGAGGAGGTGTCGACCAGAGACATTACGGTATGAAACCCCCCGCCGGCGGATTAACGGATGGGTGGTGGAGGTGTGCGCATGGAATCGGAGCCCCCAAAAACCCTAGATAAGCTGTGGAGGTTGTGATGAAGACGGCGTACAAGATGAAAGAGAGAGAATTTGAGGAGTGAGAAAGATGTAGAGAGAGAGTATAAATAGGGAGAAGATGTAGAGAGAGAAAGAGTTAATTGGGAGAAAATGATCGGAAAAATCAATATGGGATTTACACCCGCGTCCGCCGTCAGCTTAAATATATATATATATTATATATATATATATATATATGTGTGTGTGTGTGTTACCTGCAATCTCACGCTTTCTATTTCAACTTTACCAAATGCCCCTCATTCCTTTTTAATTAACGGTGGTTCAAGGCTGTGATGCAAAAGATCATGAATCCTCATCTGATTATCCTAATTAGTATTTATAAAAAAAATAAAAATAAAAATAAAATAAAAAACCCTAATTAGTAGACCAATTGTGTCGAAGTCCATTTATTTTCTTTTTCTCTTTTATAATAGTTGGCAATTTTAACTGTGCACAGCTATATTAGTTAGATGATTTTTAGCCATGAGACAAATATTTTTCCTGGAACATTTTATACTATTCAATGAATTGATTGAAATCGAAAGGTTAAAAATTGCCAAGTCTATTGCATGAGTGAGAACCACCTAATGGGTCCAATATTTTTTCCTTAAGCGATTTATTGCAAAATTGGAGACGAGTAGACACTTGATATTTTTTGAGAAAGGATGAAAAAAAAAAAATCTGAAACGCCAAATTAATTTTTGACAAACAACTCTAAATTTTTAATTTTTGAATTATTGGTATAATATCTCCATAATATTATTCCATTTATCATTCTAGTTTACTAGAAATAAATGTAGCTGAATTGTGATCAGAGTTCTAATTTTAATTTTTTTTTTTTACTTTTTGAATTTGGGTTCACAGAGTTTCTATCATCTGCTCAATGTACCCTTCCCAAAAATGATTGGCGTTCTCCAGACATGATACAGACTAAAGATTGTTCATTAGTTATGTTTTCAAGTTATTAGTTACTAGAGCATTTTCAATCCTTACTCAAAACATGTATTAAATTCAAATTTGAGCCAAAAAAACAAATTTTTCTCTAACCCTTTATTTGGTTCGTGGATTTTATCATGAGAAAATAAAATAAAATAAAATAAAAAAGAAGAAGAAGAAGAAGAAGGAAGGGAAAAAAAAAATGAGGAGAAAAGAAAATGAAAGGAAAATATGAAATCATACCAAACCAAAATTATTTCAATTATTATTCTTTTACGAATTTTCCTTAATAACCAAATAAGAAAAAATATAATTCTTTATATTATATTTTTTTTTTCCTTGATAAAATTCGCAAACCAAATAGAACCTAAATCTTTATTCAAATTTATATCAAATTTGGGGATACACAAATTTTTCACCAAATCAGGGAGTATCAAATCCATACTCAAATGTGAGGGACAAATCAATCAAAAGATTCAATAGTTATATTTGATCGGAAACTCACCAAATTTTGTTGCTGAAAACCCGTTTCTCTTTCTTCTCTTTCTCTATATGTCTTGAAGTCATCGGATCTGAAGGAAACTAGCGACTCACTGACAATAATAGTCAAATGGGAGAGCAAGGAAAATGTTACCAAAAAAAATATGGGAAATTCATTACGGAGTATTATAAAAGGCCTATAAGTTGGGATTTTGTTAAAAAGATTTGAGTAAAAGATTGGAGACCTCCATATCAAATCTAGTTTGTACCCTTTTTTTGTTTTTCAAATCTGAGTTAAAAAAATGGAGTAAAGGTTGGAGATGCTCTTAGTTATGTTTTCACCCAAATAATTAGGGTAAGGAATTTGTATGAAAGTGTAGTAAACTCGAGATGCATAAGAAGCATATGACCAACTTGAAAATATGTGAAAACTGAGACTGTGGGAATCGATCTCCTCCCCACTAATCAGTTTACCTTAGCTATATCCGCTTGCTTCCTATCTCCTCTTTCACCAATGCGCAATGCAGAGATTTTACTTGATTAGGATGAGGGTGTAAGTGTTAGAGAAATTAGAAAGTGAATGAAAGTAAAAAAATTTCCAGTAGGTGTGATGCTTCCCTGTAATCCACACAATAGCATAAAAGTCAAAAACTCCACCATGAAAGACAAAATGCTCACGGCACTTCTCATTCCAACCCTCATAATTCTCTTGTGCTACAAGACATCTTAGGCCAGTGCTTTCTCGTCAATACCTCCATTTGCTCACAATGACCACATAGAGAATAGAATATAACTGCCTTTCTTTTCTTTCCTTTTTTTTCCTCCCAAAAGAAAAAGGGAAACTTTATCTGCCCTTGTTTGAGTCACAAAAGGAGGAGCATGGTCACTCTAAGTTGAACAAAATTCGCATTGAATTGAATATTTTACAAGTATTTTTTGCTTTTCAATTAGCAAAAAAATGTAAAAAGGGAGAACAAATATTCTCTACTTTCATTCCGTATGGCAGATATTCTTTGCAATTGCACTATTCTTTTATGCAATTATCACAAGATTGAGCAATGCTTCCCATGTCAAACGCGGTGGTTTTGTTTTTTTTTTTTCCTTGCAATAGTGCAACGCATGGGCGACGCTCGAGGACCCCAGTAGCAAGCTACTGTGATGGGTCCTATCCCTAGAAAGATTAATTTAATATCATGTTATATACTTCCTTCTTCCATCTCATAATCAAATGACTCTTCAAACTTGGATTCAAAAAAAGATAATCACATATATCCAGTCTGTTGAATTCTTTATCGGTGGTTCGAGCCCATGAGGCTAGAGATTCAAATTAGGATCACTCGAGTAATGATGGCTACACAATCTAGAGAAAAGGTGACTGAGAGAATTGTGTTCAGCCCCATTCATATGAAAGGCTCATTAAACATTTTAAAATTCAAAACTCTCAGCACATAAAAAAACAGAACATTTTTAATGGGATGATGAACGATTAATAAAAGAACATATTGGAGAACAGTGGGATGAAGAATCAATAGAAAACCTCATAAGCTACTTGCATCAGTTTAAATTTGAGATTCTTTTTTTCATATGAAAAACACAAGCGTAAGTGGGTGATGAGTGATGAAGGATCATGAATAGAAGGCCACATTGGCAAATGGGTTGATGAAGAATCAATAGAAGACCCCATTCCTCAACTGTTGCATCATAGAAGCTCAAACAGCAATCGTACATGCTTGCCCTCAGGCATGAGATCTCCCCTCTGCACTATAGTATGTTTTTTAAAGTACGCACTGAAACAGCTTGTTTTTTATTTTTGCCTTTTGTTTTGTTTTTTATTGTTTTGTTTTTTATTTTTTGGTTTTTTGGTTTTTTATTTTTTTTTTTTTTTAGGGGGGTGGTTCCAATACCATAACTGCAGCATCAATTTCCCCCCCTGCCCCCCCCCTTTTTTTGGGTTAAATTTGATAATACACATGACATCAAGTTTATTTTTTATTTTTAAATTTTTTGGTACACACAAGAAAAAACATCAACACACAGTCACACACACAAGGTTAATTCACATACCAACCTCTCAAAAGGTATCTAACCTTTGGAGGAGTGGAGGAGCCTATAAAGGAGGGCTAGTGCAAAGCACTACCGACCTGATGTGGGACAAGATTTTTAGGTGCCCTGAAGTTTAATTATATATTTTTTCTTTTTATTAATCAATCCAATCTTGCCGCTTAATCTTTTTAATCACCCTCATGTGTGGATTAGATTAATGTGGATCAAATTTGTGCCATGAATACTTAAAAGAGAGACCTCATAACAAAGCCCATGAGTTTATCTGTACCCAAAGCCAAGCCATCACTTATCCCCCCAAAAAAAATAAATAAATAAATAAAGAAGTTGCCAAGCCATCAGAGAGAAATGGAAATATTAATTACTGGCAAACTCTTATTGAAAACTTTATTGCTTATCGTTTTACATACTTTTCCTTACACTTGTTTAATTTTCTTACATATTCCCCTGGCTGGTGCTTGTTCCTGCAGTTTCATTAATGAAGGCGAAGGGTGGAACAAGGCTCCCAACACAAGTACTTGCAGAAAAGCTCCTTGGACACCCACGAATTCTGACATCTCTGAACTCTCCGTTTTCAGGATCATACAAAAACATTTCCCTCCCACCCTTCTCTATTAGAATTTCCCTACTCTTCATGATCCACAATGGCCTCAAGGTCCCAAAATACCCGTCGTTTATCGGCGGCGGTCCGATCACGAACAACTTCTTCCATGACGCCTTCACCCCAAATTCCTGCATCGACCAAACCTCAGCTCTTTCGTTTCTCAATTGATCAAAAATACAGAGATACCCACCTAAAACTCCCAATTCAAAGTAGGAATCATCGTCGAGATCAGGCTGAGGAATCTCCTCGAACTCTCCCGTAACCAAATCGAAAGAAATGACCAGAACAGTCATCCTTAATCCGAATCCGCGAGATGCTTTCCAAACGAGAGTTCCATTTTCAAGAGAAACTGAGGAGCGAGAGCTGATATGAAATGGAACGTCTCTTACTTTCCTCCATGAATTAGTGCTCAGCGAAAAAACTTGAGCTTCGCATTGATAGGAATCGATGTTCACAAAAGGTTTGTCGTAGAGATAAACGACTCTCACCACTTTGTAATCATCTTCAGCAGGGAGATAACCAAATCCCAATGCAGTAAAACAAGAAGTCTCAATCGTTGGAATTTTAAAACGTGGGTATGGAAGCTTTATTTGCTGTCTAGTAGAAGGATTCCACAGAAAGATGTCTTCGTTGCGAATATGATCAGAAATGCAGACCAACCCATTGGAGGAGCCAGAGGGCTCGATCTTTTCGAGCACGTTGGCGAACGATAAATCGAGTCTTTTGGCTAATTTCCATTCGTCATTCTCGACGGAGAAGAGCTTGGGACTAAAGTGCGTTTCAAGCTTCAGGATCAAACAGGGGTTGTTTTGAAGTACTGCTTGGCGAAGATGCTTCTTGATGAAGCTGTGGCTGATGACCAAAGCGTACATGGATTTCGACACGCACTTGAATCGCATGAGAGACTTGACGGGGAGCCTGGAGAAAATTTCGGTGATTATCTCGGATGGAAGGTTTGCCGATACGACGACGATGGCTGAAATACTGGCGATTAAGTCGCTAAGGAAGGAGGTGGTGACCATTTTTGCTTCTGGTTTGCGGGTTTTTGCTATGTGCTTGTTTGGCAAATTGGGAATGAGTCTGCAGTAGAGGTTTGTTGTTTATATAGGCAAAGGAGGGAGTGTTAAAGTGGGTGCATTGGTGGCAAGAGTGTGGCCCCATGGTGCAATTAAAGAGGATACAGGTAGGATGCTTTTGTGATGATGTGGACAGCCTTATTAAATGCAGAGAATCCATGGGGTGAATGGGATTATTTATGGGTCATTAATGAGGGGTCATATTGATTTATAGGCACTCCGGCTGAACTCTATTCTTGCCCTATGGGAAGCCCCATCCAATTGGGATTTTGGGGTTATCTAGAAAATGAAATCTTTTCCCACAACTATTGGAAACCCTATGCCCGTGAAGTAAAACAATTCCAAGGATCTTTCCCAACTATGGGGAAATTTTTTGGAGTCACATTTTATTGAGATCAAGTAACAAGTTCATTACCGAAATTTTTGGAAAGTCCACTCAAATATTAGCTATGCAAGCATGACAATTAAATACATCACAAATTGTTTTTTTTTAATCATTTAAGATATTCATACCTTCAACTTGTCTAGTCCCTTAGACAAGAGCAAGGTCATTGCCTACACACCAAACATTTATAATGATCTTGGTTAACAATTGACTCTAAGAGAGAGTGGGAATTTGAATGCAAGACTTTCTGTTTTTTGAAACGTAAGTCTCTTACATTTGTATCTTTTAATTCAATTGGTTGTTACCAAATTCCATAATAGTATGATTTATTATCTCATCATTATTGTACAAAAGGAAATTTGAAATTTTACGATATTTATTTTACTTCCATTTTTCTAATGATTTCTCAATTAACATAGCAATAATTTTACAACTTCAAATTGTTTCTTGACACTTCTTTATATTTTCTTAGGATTATAGTTTTCGTTTCCGTTTCTGTTTCTATTTCTGTTTCCATTTCTCATATCGTTTCTCAGTTTTGTTTTACAGATTGATACTTGGCTCTCACAATAGGGCGTGCTCATATAATTTCTGAGACGGTTATGAAATTAATACAGCTTTTGGATCTTTTTGAAGTCAGTTAAGACGCATTTATAGTGTTTTTAAACCTTGCAAGGTAGTATTTATTTGTAGATTTACCCTATTTAAAGCTAGGCATTGAGCGAAGGCGGTGGGTTTCGTCCAAGCTAGCACTAAGCGTTGAAAGTCATTAGGGTTACAACTTGGGTAGGCTCAACCTGTTCAGATTGACACGAACCCAACCTTATTAATGAGTGGCCCTAGGTAGAAGTTTTTGCATATTGGGTTAAGCTTGGGTTGAAAAATATCAACTCGAACTAAAATTCACATTTGCCTGGGGTAGACGGGTTCAACTCGAACTAAAACCTTTTATATTTTTCATAAAATCTCGAAAAGTTTGAAATAAGTAGAGGATAAAGAATGAGTTTTGAGGTGCCAAAAGCCACTCCCATACCTCAACCAAGTAGCATGCATCCCTATGTAACATATTGGTCTAAGCTTGGCCTATATGCACATCCGGCCGAAATAAGCAAACCCAACCCAATCTTAAAGCTTAATATTTAAGCCCCAAGTTCGACTATATATGGTTAGATTAATTAAAACTCTAATATTATCATTAAATAAATATGTATTCTGTATTTCTATATTTGTATATATATTCAACTTCCTATTTACAATAATTAGAATAAAAAATTTGTGATAAAGTGTCACTCTTACCTTAAGTACATTTTTCACCTACTCTGACCTAGATGTATACTCTTGTCGGTATTTTCGTCACATTGTTAGCAAACTTTCAAAATTTAATAGTAAAGGTACACTTCACTCCCTTTTAAGTTCGGCCCGTTTCACTTTATTATCTTAAAGTTTGAAAATTATAAATTACCCCCCTCATTACATGTGAATAGATTGCTCGCCATTGATTTCACTCCTATTTTTTCAGATCAATTTTTTGGACCGTTGAATAAATTCATAATTTGCTTAGGAAAAAGGAAGAAAAAAATCAATTGGTTAGATTCATTCAATTAAACTAATTTTCATGAATGGTGCTTAATTCATATTAAGGTATGACATTCAGGCAAAATGGAGGAAACTCGAGAATAAGTGGACTGTTGATTAGCTGAACCCTTTAATAATTGGGTGGAGTTGATAATTCCTCTTTTTTTCTTTTTTTCTTTTTTGGCCAAGCAAGAGAAAAATCTAGACTTCACATGACCCCCACCTCCCGTTCAAGTTTTGAGTTCCATTTTTTTTTTTTTTTTTTTTTTAATTTTTATATTTTGGTTAAAAGGAGTAAAAGGAAAGAAGTAAGGCCTAACACAGGCAAACCCATTTAGCATAGAATCGGCTAAAATAAGATGGAGGAATAGTGAAAATGTTGACCTCTGGCGTGTGTCCCTAATTCACTAGAAAATCTGCACACGAATTCCCCTCCCTAGAAACTGACAATCCCAACTTCGAGCCATAACGCTCTCTACAATCCAAAATTATAGGTCCATGGGGGTGATTTCTCTGTATTACCCAAGAGAATAAGTTGCACTGCAATCTCACAGTTGGATCCAACACACATTCTTGTTCTTGATCGCATTATCAGATTTGGGAATGATTGCAATTACATTCTCTTGGGAAATATTAAATGGAAAATATTGCTGTTCTATAGATATTTATTCTGCAAAGGCTTAGCCCATAGCACATCCTTGTTGGT
This sequence comes from Liquidambar formosana, assembly GCA_039720395.1. Lineage (NCBI taxonomy): Eukaryota > Viridiplantae > Streptophyta > Magnoliopsida > Saxifragales > Altingiaceae > Liquidambar > Liquidambar formosana. The sequence goes on along the minus strand of CM077835.1, from coordinate 1,412,235 downwards.
ATGAAGCTGCCATCACTCGCTCTTTGAGAAGGAAAAAGGAAAAATATCACCAGGTTCTCTATAAAAACCTCACTCTCTCTTTGATAAGGAACAAGGAAAAATAATATGAACTGTAGTTACTTAAATAGATTGTGTGACGAGAAAGAAAATTATGAAATTGGAAATGAAAAAAAGAAAAAAGAAAAACCAAGAGAAGCAAGCTGCACAATCAACTATGCAATAAGCAACACGAATTCCTTCTTCTGCAGGTTGTAAAGCCTAATGGTAAACGACAAGCTTTGAAGCACCCTTGCCATGAATCTTCTCATTTTCAACCAGACGAGATTCATTTTAAACATTTTTGAACTAGTGTTAGAAAAGTAGAGACATATAGCTGTTGACATTATCACTCACCTTCAATTAACATGCATCTACCTAAAAAAATGCATCTAATAATCTTCTAATAGATTTGATAGTGAAATGGACAAGAGAATGATATCCTACACCTCTAAGAACTATCATATCAACCAACTCAATGCTAAGATCATCTTCACCCTTCTATTCTGGATGTCCTGCAACATTCCTGACTTCTGACATGCAAAGACAATTTCAGATACTCAGTCACTCATGTAGTGGACAGTTTCTCAAATCCACAGGTCATTCACATTTCCTCACGGCAAAACCCAGCCAAATGGATTACAGGGATGGAAACTAATCAGGGATTTTCACAGCACAGAATACGTAGTCTATTCTAACAAAACAATGACTTTATAAATATTTCCTAATGAAAGCCACTTTCACACCATCCTTGGCACAAAAAATCTTCTAATGGAGCCAAGAACTGTGCACCATAGAATGGCCATGTAGAATGAAAAACTATGTAAGAACGAGTCCATATAAATAATTTTTTAAGTGTAACTCCAAACTTTCAAAAGTACAAAAACTATTGCTTGCAGAACATCATAGGAAACTAAAGGTTTGTTCGTACTATCTAGATATGAAACATATGCATAAACATAATAAGACAGAACCCAACCTAGTATATATCCTCGCTGAAAAATAAGAAGTTATGAACCACATCATAGAACTGTTTTACACTTCTTTTCCTCACAAAACCAACTCAAAAACAAAGAGACCAACTACAATGAGTACGTCTTACTGTACTTTCATATTGTAGATTTCACTATTTTCCCTCTTTCTCCTATTCCATTTCCTTTGCCATAGACACCAGTTTGAACGCCTTTGGCAGGAAATCCTCCTTAACAAAACAAAGACCAACATGTGCGAACGGGAATTACATCAAGGTAGGTAAAAAAGGGTAGCAGAATTCTCACCCTCTCGCATGAGTACTGCTAGATGGCGAAAATCCAATGCTGGCCTTAGACACTGTAATGTTAGTCAACATAAACGAATCCATACTCTAATAAACCAATTACCTTTAAAAATAAATAAATAAATAAAAATGTTGACTTAACATATAAATCCATTTATGTCATTTGAAGGATAAAAAACTTTTCCTGTCATAAGCAATGTCGAAAGAGAAATAATAAAGCTACTCTAATAGAAACTAAGAGTAAACTGAAATATTACAGAAACTTAATGAATTTCACCTCTTCTTTCTCCTCGTTTTCTTCTTTTTCTCTCTTGTTTGCTGCTTCTTCCATCAACCCCACCATCACTATTGATCGGAACAAGGCTTGCCAAACAAATATCAGCTTTAGATGAAACCGAAATATTGTAAATCATAGTCCTGGCACTCTTCCTCTTAAGGTCATACCAAACAATCTTTTTGTCGTTCTGTTCCAAGAGAACCTTGCTACCATTTTTTGAAAAAGCTAAAGGCCTCAAGGAGTTAAAAGACCAAAAAAATCTGTCAATTAACACTGAAACAAGTTTAGTCCAAGACTCCTTCACCCCATACTCTTTCATCACCCATAGATCAACACTAACATGACAATAGGTACAAATCACACAAAGGCATCCTCCCAACACACCCACATCCACATAAAAATTCTCCCCCGAATATTCTGGCTGGGGCATCTCACGATATTGCTCTAGCCCCAGATCAAAAGCAACAACTATTAAGTTAATCTCATCAGGTTCGGGCCTTGGAGTCGCCACCCAGTGTAAAGCGCCACTAGCGAACACACCGTGTGATGGGTTGTCATATAAATCATAAGGGAAATCGTGAATCCTTCTCCAAGAATTCGACTTCAGACTATAAACCTCTACTTCGGAGTCCAAATGGTCATCGTTTTCACCATAAATCTGTACTATCCTCACCAACTTGTAGTCATCATGAACACAATCGTACCCAAATCCAAATAAAACATTGTAGGGAGTGCCAAACATAGGGCGATGGCGGGGGCGGGGGCGGATCTGAGTTGGCGTAATGGGTAAATTGTGGTGTTTTCTGGTTGATGGGTTCCATAAGGCAATGTCATACATGCTGTTAGATAAACAGAGCAAACCATTGCAGGAGCCCAACACTTGAGTTTGATATTCCTTAGACTTTAATGGGTAATCGAGTTCTACGGTGTTAGCGAATCCATCGAATTCTAGGGAATACAGATAGTCATACCTGACAATGAGACTGAGATTGGTGTTGCGTTCCATGGATCGTTTAAGATGCGCTTTGATGAAATCAGGGCTGTCGATTAGATCACACCAGGGCTTGGATACGCACTTGAAACGCAGGAGAGTTTTGACGGGTAGTTGTAAGAGTATGTCCGCCATGATATCCCTTGGAAGAGTCGCCATTGGTGCCTCCTGTTGCTTCTTTCTTGGGATCGTAGAGATTTGGAATACGAAATACGAAACAGGAGAGACTGCGGTAGGTTTTATCTATCTATGCGACTATACTGTTATGTAAAGCCAATTCCATACGTGGTTGGATTGCAACAGGAAATATTAAAATATCTTTATAAATTAATAAAACTTAAATCGGTAATTTTACTTACTTGAAAAATCCAAATTCTCTCTCCACACACATATATAGTTTAAAATTTTAAAAACTAACATAACAGTTTTACTAATAAAGTAGAAATTCGAAAAAATATATTGCATATGCATCGTGTATGCTCGATGAGCAATATTGTCAGGGGCTATTCGCGCTCCTCTAGTACCCCCAGGCACTCCCTTGCCTGTTTATATTATCTCCAATGATGAAAATGCCCTTAACCAGATTGATAGATCACACAATACACTTAACCGTCTACTCCATTTAGAAGGACCTGAAGCAGACCAGATCTTAGTTTTAGAAGAAGCGGCCACCAGATCTTGATCCGGCAACGCCGTCATCACAGAGAGAGGGAAAAAAAACTGGCCCAACAGCTCTTCGTCTTCCCTATTTCACCTCCATCTGTAAGGCAATTACCTAATTAGCTACCCAAACAAGGAACCCTATATAAAGAAGAAACTGATAAACAAAAACCCACGAATGAAAATATATAACTATTGAATGGGAGATTGAGAGTGATGTTTCACTGGGGCAGGAAACTGGAAGAATAAAAAAATCGATTCCCATTTTATTCACCCACCTCTTAACAATCCTATATATATACAAATTCCCGACGACAGATTTGGTGAAAGAATTGAAGATGGTAAGCACAGTCATTTTGGTGAAGTGAGGGGGCGTGTCCCTTTGTTGAGGGGGAAAAAGGTTGCACGTGCGTTGCACGTGGCTTTTTATTTTGTTTTTTTTTTTTTGGTTTTGAGAAAAATTTATCGCTTTTTGTAAAGAAGCATTTACCAAATAAGGTAGAAGACGCTGTTAATGGAGAAAGAAGAATTCAGAATCTCGCTGTTAATGGAGAAAGTAGAATTTAAAATTATGTAGATAATATATGTTAAAATTTAAGGTTTTATGCGAATTTAATTTCCTATTTACGTGGTTTTACAAATTAAAGTACACGAATTATAGTATAATTTGAATTCTTATTTATATTTATGTGTTTTATATTCTTATTTCCTCTTTATGTGTTTTACGTTTTATATTCCTATTTCTTCTTCCAATCATCGTATCGTGTATAAGGATAGTGATGTATTTGAAATATTAAATAAGGGTATATTGGTCAATCAAAAGTTTTTCTAACATTCAATCTTTTATAGGTAGTATATATATCTATATATATATATATATATATATACAGAGGTGATCCTATCAGCACGTGCTGATGTAAGTTACATCAGCACTATGCATTGGGGGTTGTACCCCTTGCATTGATTCAATGCACCTCACATCTCACTAATGCACAAGGTACAACTCCTAATGCAGGTTTTGATGTAAGTTATATCAGCATGTGCTTACCTGATCATTATCCTATATATATATCTATACTATACTATACTATATTTAAGAGTTTTTTGCTGACATCAGCATAGTGTATGAGGTGGTTGCTTGAGAGCCTTTCCCTCCTAAAGCCTAAGCTCTCCTTCACTTTGGGCTTACATCCCTACATCTTCTCTCTTTCTCTCTCCTCCCACATCTATTTTTTTATTTCCCTTCTTGGACCATAATTCTTTCTCTCTTCTTTTTCTTTTTTTTCTTCCATTTGTGCATTTCAAATTTCAAATTTGAAAGCCACTGACTGTCGGTCTTTTCTCTCTTAATCTCTCCAACTCCCAATTCTTTATCATCCCAGCAATTCCCTTACATCATTTTTTCCATTATCATTATCGTTCAAAATTGGGTACTTTGGGTTGGATATGTGATTGAGATTAACATTGGGATCATGTATGCAAAACATATGTGTAACTTGGATTTTCTACCTTCACCTTCTGATATTGCCTAACTATCATAAGTATCCCAAATTTTCCTATCCTAGGTGCATTTTTCATTCGTTGGAGTTCCATTTTGTGGCAATGATATGAAGCAATGAGCTGACAATAATAGGGAGTATGAAAGGGTGAGAAGGCATGTCATAATCTATCTTCTATGTGTGCATTCTAATAAGTTTATGCTACAACATTGAAGCCTATTTATATGGTGATTGTTGTGGAGAAATTTTTGCTTCGGTAACCAAAATATTAGAATGAGTTAAATATCCTTTTTAGAAGTTAGCTGAATAATGGCTTACATATTCGTTACATTCTATTGATGGTTGAATGACGGCTGAATGACTTCTCTATGTGCCATCTTTCTTTCATTCCCTCTTCCTTTTTCCTCCCTTTTTTTCTACTTTCTTGGTTTATTTGTTGGCTAATTGCCTATAAGTGCATGGTAATGCTCACATATTTACTTGACAATAACTGTTCTAGATTTATACTCTTCTAGATTTTGTCTTCAATTAATCAGGTTGTCCCATTTTTTTTTTCTTTTTTGGAGGAGCTATAAAGAAATTGGGTATAAGTAATTGTGAGCGCCGTGTCCTGGACCACGCCGGGCTCGGGGGTAGTATGCCACTAACCACGAATGATTAGGGCAAAAAAAAGGAGTGGCCACCCGATTTGGCTTCGGGAACCAATTGACCCTTTGGAAGGGTTTAACTTACCATAACCAGAGATTGTTTGGGTTCGGAGCTAGGGTACGTCGTTGGGAAGGTGTTAGGCACCCAATAACGCCCGGCCGAGGCCGGCCCCCACATGTACTTATTGGCTTTAATTAAAAATGACTTAATTAGGCTCAACCATTAACCAAACACTTATGCAATTGAACTCAATCATGGCACGCTGTGATGGGAAAGAAAAAGGAATTAAACAAGATATATGAACAGGTATATACAATGGCAAAGTATTCAAAGGGCTACAAGAAATGCTTACACTGCCTGCAAAAACGAGAGAAAGATTAAACTGCAAAAATAGGGGTCATGCACGTACGTGCATATGGAAGGCACGTACGTGCACATCATATGTACGTACGTACATGCTCAATAAATCAGCCTAACACTTACCATGCTCTGCTTGAATGAATCTGTGACTCGGATATATATAGGAAATTGACTCGAATGTGACTCAGAAGTGATAAAAATGACCTAAATCTAAATGATGAAGGAATGAAAGCAAATATTGATGAGGATGTACACGCAATAAATGATACTTGTATGCAGAGGCCTAAATCATGCGAGTTGAATGCCGAAATTGATGGACAAATATGATTGCATGATTCTTCCTATCCTTTATGCCCGAACAATATTTAGAATATTGAATATCATATACGAGGGATGAATAGATGCTAAAACGAATTTGAATGCCAACCATTAAATGAAAGGGATGCGGAAGATGTTATGCACATTTCATACAATTAATAATCATACTAAATCACAAGGAAATGGAATAAAGGATTGAAAATCGTTACCCTCAGGTACGGGCAACAGCAATTTCTCCCTGAGCTTGCTTTCCGGACCTTTCGTAGTCACAACTATGAGTTTTCAGATCTTTCGGGTTGGAGGCTAGGTGCAAAAGTTGGATCCCTTCTCTTAGACGAAAGTGGGGTATATATAGGCAAGGATTAGGGTTTAATTCGGGGTCTATTAGGGTTTCTCAGCCGCCACTAAGCAGCTGTCAGCATAGGGGCTTCACAAGGAAAGAAACGATTTGGGAGGAAAAGCTGAAATTTTCGAAAATGAAGGGCATGATCGTACGTGCATGGAAGATGCACGTACGTGCATAATCCATGCTCGTACGATCATGGGGTATAAAAAAACCAGGTTGCATGATCGTACGTGCATGGAAGATGCACGTACGTGCATGAACCATGCTCATATGATCATGGGGTATCAAAAACTATCAAAAAGCCACGTTGTTCCTGCATGGGTCTTTCGGGCTCGCTTGTGGTAGTTCATCTGCTGCTGCCCTTCATCATTGGGCTTAAGGGTGGTCCAAAAATGTCAGGCGGTACAAAATTGGGTGTCAACAGTTGCCCCTTCTTTCGGTTTCATTCACAAAGGGAGTGAAATCGGAAGACCAGAAGACAAACCATTTTGAACCAACTGACTTTCCTGAACCAAAAGTGTACATGTAATGAATGCAAATGCATGCATAAGGGTCGAATTTGCCTAACTTCCTACGTACTCCGTGGAGATCAGACCTATCGTAGTTCATGCAAGACAATGGGGCACTCAGCAGGTAATTTCTCGAAACTACTAACTGCGAAGAGTAACATAGCAATGAAGATGCCAACGATATCTTTATTCCTTTCCCTGGGGAATAAAAGCATGATCCCTTTCCCTGTGGATCATAAATAAATATAGAAATTTTATCCCTGTCCCTGTGGATAAAAGCACGATCCCTGTCCCTGTGGATCATAAACAAGCATATAAATTTTATCCCTGTCCCTGTGGATAAAAGCACGATCCCAGCTGTCCCTATAGATCATAAACAAGCGTTAAAATTTTATCCCTGTCCCCGTGGATAAAAGCATGATCCCTGTCCCTATGGATCATAAACAAACATAGAAATTTTATCCCTGTCCTTGTGGATAAAAGCATGATCCCTGTCCCTGTGGATCATAAACATGCATAGAAATTTTATCCATGTCCCTGTGGATAAAAGCACAATCCCTGTTCCTGTGGATTATAAACAAGCATAGAAATTTTATCCCTGTCCCTGTGGATAAAAGCATGATCCCTGTCCCTGTGGATCATAAAAATTTTATCCCTGTCCCTGTGGATAAAAGCACAATCCATGTTCCTGTGGATTATAAACAAGCATAGAAATTTTATCGCTGTCCCTGTGGATAAAAGCATGATCCCTGTCCCTGTGGATCATAAACAAACATAGAAATTTTATCCATGTCCCTGTGGATAAAAGCACGATCCCTGTCCCTGTGGATCATAAACAAGCATAAAATTTTTATCCATGTCCCTATGGATAAAAGCACGATCCTGTCCCTGTGGATCATAAACAAGAATGGAAATTTCATCCTTGTCCTGTGGATAAAAAAGAAATACAATTCCTTTCCATGAGAATGCACAAGCAAACAAACCTCATCCCTTCCTTGGGGGATGCACAAAGATATGAAGTTACATGAATGCAGACCCTATTTCAAGGAATAATGACAAAAACAGACCCTAGTCTAAGGGATGGGTAACAAAAGAATGACTTATAAAACACAAGCCCTTGGATGAGAAGACTCCCAAGACACACTAAGGAGGAAATTGATTCATGAGACCAACACGGATAATCTTTGAAATATTATTTTATTTTGGGACACATCCCCTGCAAGGTTCACCTTGCCCCTTGCTTGAAATCATTTTCTTCATGTTATTATTTTTTCTTATATATATTTTTTTTCTTTTTCATCTTTTCATTTTCCTCATGCCCTAACTTTTGCCTAGGCCGCCCTTTCGGGTTTTCAACCTAGCGGGCCTTCTTCTCCTTATTCTTCCTATAATCAACCCATCAGCACCTTCAAAGAATTATTCTCACCATCACATTGAACTGCTTGAGACCTTCTTCCATGGCATGGAAAACATTAATAAAATCCCAATCTCCCTTTTAAATTATCAATGGTTCAATCTTCCAACACATGAGTCTTTTGGCACATGCCCCTTGCATGAATAATAATGTGGCTGCACCTCTAAAGGTTGCCTACGTACCCAAGAAGGGATCAAGCCTTACGTAGTTCACTTGAACAACTTCAATCAATCAGAGAGGACTTTATCTGGACTGTAATGTAGGCTCAGGGTTCTAGGCTTAAGAAAGAAAAGATAATAAAGGCTCAAAATTTATTTCCATGGGTTCCTATCTGTCAAGGATTACTTCAATGATGTTCCTTCACTTCATTTCCCAGCTTGGTAATCAATTTGCTATTTCATTCTAGCACCATTTTTTTTTCTTTCTTCCTTTTCTTTTCTTTTTCTTTTTTTTTTTCTTTTCCTTTTCTTTTTTCTCAATTTTCTTCAATCAATTTTTTTTCCTTTCAATATACATACTACCCCTTCTTTCAGACAAACACCTCCTTAAAATTTCCTACTAGTGTAAGGGGTAATCCTTGACAAGGGTATCAGAAAAGAAATTATTCAGGCTCAAAAGGGTTAGCAAGGGATTTTTCTTTTCTTTTGAAGGATAGCAGAAATGATGGCCTCTTTTCATTTTGATTTCCATTGTTCGCAATTCAAGCATGAAAAGGGCAAGCATATTAACTCATGTGCTAAAAAGGCAGACCACATCAAATTTAAAGAAAGCAAGCAATAAATTAATGCAAACCATTCACTGATAAGCAAAAGAAACAATCATACCAAAATAATTATCCCAAATAGTTGTTCCAAACCATAAAAATCCAACCAAAATGACCAATTATTCAGATAATATCTTAGAACTGTAGAAACTAAGCAACCATTTTCTTTCAAATCCATGACGCCCCATCCCCATTTGGAGGTGGCATGGCATGATACTCTGGAAGTGGATTCGTCGATATGTTAGGCAATCCTGGTTTAGGAAGCTTCCCTAAATCAATCATGTCCTGAATGGTATGGCGAAGACGACCGCACTTATCAGTATGATGGCCGTGACTCTGGTGAAAATCACAGTATTCATTCTCATTGTAGTTAGGTGCTGATTTGTTGATAGGAGTAGGATCTAGTGGCTTCAACTTTCCTCTTTTCACCAAATTCCGAAGGGCTGTAGATAGGGACACACCAAGTGGAAAGAATTCCCTAGGTCCATTACGCGAATTAACAGCATTCACTTCATTCGGCTTACTACCATTACTTGCACTCGAGCTACCAAATCCGTATGCACGCTTCTTCCCATCATTTTTGTCAATCAACCCACTATCCATGCCATCTTCAACTTGTATACCAGCATCATACAAATCCTCAAAAGTCTTCAATGGTATCGGCATCAATGGTCTTCCGAAAGTCGACAGAAGATTCTTCACAATCATGCGCACCTGATCCTTCTCAGTTGGACGATTAGGCATTTTAACGGCTTTAGCCCTCCACCTTGTCAGGAACTCAGAGAATGTCTCATTACTCTTCTGCTTAGTGGTCTCTAAATCTCGTAGAGTGACATCAAGTTGGACATTGTAGTTATAATGGTGCACAAACTCCATAGCCAGCTCCTTCCAGTCTCGGGTCTTTGCATTGTTCAAGGAAAGGTATCAGTTCATAGCATCGCCATTAAGAGTTCTAGGGAAACAATGCACAATTTGCTCTTCAGAAAGTCCCATAGGTTTCATTGCTAGAATGTACTGTTTCAAGTGATTGCGAGGATTACCAGTCCCATCAAACACATCCATCTTTGGCATTTTGAATTTTGGGGGTAACTGGACGTTCGGGAATGGGCATAACTCATCCATGTCTAGCATGTACTCTTCAACACCTTGGGATTTCCTCAAAATAGTCTTCATTTTTTCTACCTCATCAGAAATGTCTTGCACCTCTCTCCTTTTAGCTTTCTTCTCGGCTTCAGATTCCTTCTTAGCTTCAGCTTCCTTCTTCTTAGCCTCAGTTTCCTTCTTCTTAAGGTAGTCCTCATGGTCTTTTTCATCAAAAATAAAATCTTCATCCTCTTCCCCAGTGTCAACTGTCTGTTTACCTTGGTTAACTTCAATCTTCTGGAGTCTTTTCAAGATAGGAGCCATTGATCTTTCCATCATCTTTGCCATCATTTCTTCCAGCTTCTTCACCAAATCTTGTTCAGCATCCATTTCAGTGGTTTGTGATGTTTCTGCTCTTTCTAACCTTCCAAATGAATTACGAACCCAAGCAATGATTGGTTACCCCTGCAAGGAATGTGTTTATCCTTATAAAAGCTATTTACTTTGATTATTCATAATGATTCCATATCAATTTCCATCCAAACATGCCCCTGGAATAAGATGAAGACAAACAAAGACTAAAGGGGTTGAACCAAAGGGAGAACTTAGACACACTTAGAATGAGATGAACAAATGACAATGACTTAATATGGAGGATGCAAATAGACCTAGACTCCTAAAATGACAACTAAAGACCTAGACAAGAGATATGATAACAACATACAAAACCAAAAAGGAAAAGATGTAAACTTAAAATGAATGGGCCTAATGCCCCTAAAATGGACCGACTAAAAGACCACACATCAAAGGAGATACAAAGAACCTAAGACCCCTAATGAATAAGATGACTACAATCAATGAGATGCCCCTAGGAAGATGAGATGATAATGGATCTACAACCCCATAGAATCACATGAAGTTAAAGTATCACATTGGGTTTAACCAACCAAAGTCCATCCTTTTTTGCACCTAGGTCCATTACAATATTCACACAATCTTTCACTCTCATTTGGATCCAAGCCCATATTTTTTTTTGGATTTTTTTTTTTAGATTTTTTTTTTTTTTTTTGGGCTTGGGTCCAATTACATGATCACACCTCACCTCTCAATTGGGCCTAGACTTGAAAAGATAATAGACAATGATGGGCTTTGCCCCCTAACTTAAACATCATAGGCCTAAGTGCAAATGCAACATAACATGCATAATGACACACATTCAATCAAGGCTATGCAATGGTCTGTGGGGGACATTAATGTGGTCGGTCAATTAGGGTACTTCTCCTTCAAGGGTCACCTAGGCTAGGGTGCTCAAAGAGCAACCCGTTAACGTACTCACTAGCTTATTACAGGCTAGTGGCACAGGCCGTGGGTTGATGGTGCTGAATCGAGTTGCCCATAGGAACTAAATGGAACCCGGGTCTCTAATCAGACTGCCATCGAGGGATAATAAATGCCAAAATTGTGCGCGTGTGTGCAATTTTGGTTTTGCCCAATTAAGTCTCCAAATTAATTAAAGCCAATAAATATCTTGGAGTTTAGCTCTCCATCCCCAGCGGAGTCGCCATTGTGAGCGCCGTGTCCTGGACCACGCCGGGCTCGGGGGTAGTATGCCATTAACCACGAATGATTAGGGCAAAAAAAAGGAGTCGCCACCCGATTTGGCTTCGGGAACCAATTGACCCTTTGGAAGGGTTTAACTTACCATAACCAGAGATTGTTTGGGTTCGGAGCTAGGGTACGTCGTTGGGAAGGTGTTAGGCACCCAATAACGCCCGGCCGAGGCCGGCCCCCACATGTACTTATTGGCTTTAATTAAAAATGACTTAATTAGGCTCAACCATTAACCAAACACTTATGCAATTGAACTCAATCATGGCACGCTGTGATGGGAAAGAAAAAGGAATTAAACAAGATATATGAACAGGTATATACAATGGCAAAGTATTCAAAGGGCTACAAGAAATGCTTACACTGCCTGCAAAAACGAGAGAAAGATTAAACTGCAAAAATAGGGGTCATGCACGTACGTGCATATGGAAGGCACGTACGTGCACATCATATGTACGTACGTACATGCTCAATAAATCAGCCTAACACTTACCATGCTCTGCTTGAATGAATCTGTGACTCGGATATATATAGGAAATTGACTCGAATGTGACTCAGAAGTGATAAAAATGACCTAAATCTAAATGATGAAGGAATGAAAGCAAATATTGATGAGGATGTACACGCAATAAATGATACTTGTATGCAGAGGCCTAAATCATGCGAGTTGAATGCCGAAATTGATGGACAAATATGATTGCATGATTCTTCCTATCCTTTATGCCCGAACAATATTTAGAATATTGAATATCATATACGAGGGATGAATAGATGCTAAAACGAATTTGAATGCCAACCATTAAATGAAAGGGATGCGGAAGATGTTATGCACATTTCATACAATTAATAATCATACTAAATCACAAGGAAATGGAATAAAGGATTGAAAATCGTTACCCTCAGGTACGGGCAACAGCAATTTCTCCCTGAGCTTGCTTTCCGGACCTTTCGTAGTCACAACTATGAGTTTTCAGATCTTTCGGGTTGGAGGCTAGGTGCAAAAGTTGGATCCCTTCTCTTAGACGAAAGTGGGGTATATATAGGCAAGGATTAGGGTTTAATTCGGGGTCTATTAGGGTTTCTCAGCCGCCACTAAGCAGCTGTCAGCATAGGGGCTTCACAAGGAAAGAAACGATTTGGGGGGAAAAGCTGAAATTTTCGAAAATGAAGGGCATGATCGTACGTGCATGGAAGATGCACGTACGTGCATAATCCATGCTCGTACGATCATGGGGTATAAAAAAACCAGGTTGCATGATCGTACGTGCATGGAAGATGCACGTACGTGCATGAACCATGCTCATATGATCATGGGGTATCAAAAACTATCAAAAAGCCACGTTGTTCCTGTATGGGTCTTTCGGGCTCGCTTGTGGTAGTTCATCTGCTGCTACCCTTCATCATTGGGCTTAAGGGTGGTCCAAAAATGTCAGGCGGTACAAAATTGGGTGTCAACAGTAATAACCCGTAACTGCCAAAAGCAACTAATGGGAAGATGGACACACTGCTTTATAAGTAGGGATGCAAAGAATTGAATCATATATAAAAACATATTGGCCTAAGCTCGGATCACTAAGCTATTTGTGATTCCCGCGCATCACGCGGGTTCATACTAGTATATATATATATATATAGATATAGATAAGTGGGAAGGGGAGCTCCTAAGTGCATTGGAGGAGCGCGAATAACCCCTCCCTTTATATTTTTATAGGTAATGCCACCTTACCTGCAGATTTTGCTCGATACTTTGCCCTACTATATGCATTTAGGATGGTAAAATTGTGAAACCTACTGATATAATTAAATTCTAAGAATTAATTTTTTTTTAAATACACATAATAGAATAAATTGTGAGGTAAAATAGCATTACCCTATATTTATTAGACTTGAAAGGTATAGTCTGATGGCAAAGGCCCACAGACCACAATGCTTATTAATGGAGGTCTCAATTTCAAATCCTGACCTTTTCACTCTTGGGTATATGGGTTAGTATGAGCATAATGGAGGTAACTGTGGGTGGAGGGGCTTGAAGCCTTGAACAGAGGGAGCAGAGGAGAAACGAGAATAATTGTCGTAAATTTGCACTAGTGTAATACAGAGTATAATAAAAAAAATAAAGTAATTGACATAGGTTATTTATTTATTTATTATTGTTTAATAATTGTCATAAATTTGCACAAGTGTAATATAATAAGCGAGACAAGGACAATCAAATGTATAAATCTACAATGAAAGTTACTTAATATTTGTAGGTGTTAAAAGATCGACATACATTAATTCCTTTCTGTAAAGCCTAATGGCAAGGATTTTCTGATGGCTTGAAAAAAAAAAAACCATCACTATGCTGGTGTAATTTGAACTGTCTATAAAAGCAATGGATGACTTGGAGCAAAAGTCTAAAAAAATGCTAACATAAGTTGACTTCAGCAAGTTTTTGGACTTTGATTCAAACCGTCTATTGCTTTACTGGACAGCTCAAATCACATCATCATGGTGATGGTTGTTTTCAAACCATCACATAATTCGGATTGAGTCCATAGTAGACATTTATAGGAGCACCTTCAACATTTAAAAATGGATCATGAGGGTTGGTCTTAGATCATCTAACACAAACTTTATGTAATGCCATGGAGTCTCTTATTAATTGCATTAAATCAGCTTGATCCGATTTAAGTGGAAAATTATACAGAGGCTCCCTCCCAACAACAGCCACATTCATGTAAAAATTCTAAACGGGATAATCAAGTTGCAACACCACCTAATATTTTTGCAACCAATTTATTTATGCGTTGTGACAACTCTATTTTAGATGCTAAATTTGTGTCCAAATACAGTGGCTTATTTTTGTTGGACACTACATGCCTCCACCCCAAGGTGGAGGAGTTTCTCCCCACCTCTATTCATTTTTTGCCATGTGTCATACATATTTTAGAAAAATATGAATTCAAAATCACAAACAAATAAATAAGCTAATATAGATAAATAGACACACATTCATGTTAACATAAAAATGTAACATTCAAATATGGATTTATAAAAATATGTTCACAATTAAATAAACATGGGAATGCACACGCACAATCAGTTCTCATTTTTTATTTAAATAAGTGGCAAAATATGAGTGGAAGGAGAGAATGAGCAAGTATTTTCCTATTTTTTATTGGAATATAGCATTCCAAACTCCTTTTGTTTTGGCAAAAAATATTTTTAGGAAAATAATTTTCTTCCATTTGTTTAAACTAGATATAGCACACGTGCGTTGCACGTGAATATTTTTAAATAATATTAGTTTTTTTTTTTTCACTAATCTATGTATTTTTGTTTAGATATGCCTGCAATGGAAAATTGATTTTGAGGGGTTCTTCATGTATTTAAAGTACATCATTTTTGGGTTTCATACATCCTTTTTGGGTTTTGGTTGGAACTCTTGAGGTATGTATTGTATTTTGTTCTTCGGTTTAATGAGTCTAAACGGTTTCTCAGAACCATGGGTATTTCGTTTCGAATGATTTTTCTTTCTTTAATTACAGTATCTATTATGATTATAAATTCATTTATCTAACTTATAAATTCATCAAAAATCAAACTTATTCTCTAACAATACCATATATATATATATTATAATTTGCAGAGCAAAACTTACCATAGAATGGAGAAGTCGCCGCTAACCAGAGAAGGGAAGGGAGAAGTCGCAGCTACTCTTGATGTCGTAGTTACTCTTGATGGAGAAAGTGGAATTTACAATCCGGCTATTTATATATTATATAGGAATTATAGTTTTCGTTTCCTTTGAATTCCTATTTGTGTTTTATATATTAAGGTATGTGTTTTAGAATATATTAAAGTATGTGTTTTATAATTATAGTTTCCATATTCCTATATATTTCTATTTATTATATAAGAATTATAGTTTCCGTTTCCTTTGAATTCCTATTTTTGTTTTATATATTAAGGTATGTGTTCTAAAATTACTATATTTCCTATATATGCAGAAGGGTGGGTAGTTGTGTATTTAAATATTAAAATAAGAATATATTAGTCAATTAAAAGTTTTTTTTACATTCATCTTTTTATAAGTAGTATAGATGAATGTCTAATAACCAAGCTTGGGAATATTTTATTTCATTCGAACCCCAATTCCATGTTTTATTGCCCCGACGTTTCCCCAATGACCCCCCACCCCCACCCAACCAAAACAAACAGAGCCGTGGGAAAAACATTTCCCTGAATATAGTTTCCATCAAAACAAAGCAACTATCGATTGATATTTCACATTAAAGAATGACTTAACCGCCCAAATTCTGTTTGTTTCCACTTTCCATGGAAAATTATTTGTCCTTCCTATTTCGTAGGGCCTATTTTCCTCGAAGTTTGCGTATGACCCACTGCCGACATTAACAGTTTCCATATAAAACTCTAATAATGACTCAACTACCCCTCACATTCCCGAAAGTATCGTTCATTAATTTGGGGATAGTTCTGGAAACTTAACACCTCTCTCCTAGAAATAACCGTCTCCACTCCACCTTCCATATACTTCCATAAACCCTAGAAAGAAAATCAATTTCAAGCTCCAATGTCGATTCTTCCAGAGGACATCATCTCCGACATACTTTCACGATTACCCGTCAAGACTCTCTTACGCTTCAAGTGCGCATCCAAACCCTTGTGCGGTCTAATCGATGGCCCAGATTTCATCAAAATGCACCTCAAACGATCAACCGAACGCAACGCCAATCTCAGTCTCATTCTTACAGATTACTCTCTGTATTCCGTAGACTTCGATACACTCGATTACGCCGTAGAGCTCGATGACCCATTAAAGACAGCACACCCCAGAACTGAAATCGTGGGCTCCTGCAATGGCTTGCTCTGTTTGGGCAATGCAGTGAGCGGCAGTGCGAGTATATGGAACCCATCAACAAGAAAACACCATAATTTACCGGTTTGCACTATTCAGACCCACCGTGGCTGCGAGTTTATCATTTACGGATTTGGGTATGATTATGCTCATGATGACTATAAGTTGGTGAAAATAATACAGCTTTTTGACTCTGTTGAGTCCCAAGTTCAGGTTTATAGTCTGAAGATGAATTCATGGAGAAGGGTTCAAGACTTCCCTTATCATTTCAGTTACCACTACCAGTTAGAGTTTGGTATCCTTGCTAGTGGAGCTTTGCACTGGGTGGTGACTCGAAGGCCTGGATTGGATATGAAGATTGTTGTTGCTTTCGATGTGGGGCTCGAGGAATATCGTGAGGTGCCACAGCCGGAATACTTGGGTGAGAATTTTGACATGGATTTGGGAGTGTTAGGAGGACTCCTATGTATACTTTGTAATTACTCTCAAATTCGTGTTGATATATGGGTGATGAAAGAGTATGGAGTGAAGGAGTCTTGGAGTCAGCATTTTTCGGTCTTGGACTTCGAGTTTACTTGGTCTATTAAATTCATAAAGCCTCTAGCTTATTCGAAGTGTGGTGACAAGGTTCTCTTGATACTGAACAAGGAGGAGTTTATTTGGTATGACATTGAGAAGAAAACGGTCGCGAATGCTGAGATCCGCAGTATCCCGGATTATTTTGAGGCTGAAATTTGCTTGGGAAGCCTCGTTACGCTTAATGGTGATGGCGGGATTGACGGAAAGAAGCCAAGAAAAAAGAATTGGAAGAGGAGAATTTCATTAGCCTTTATGTACTGTTTCTGCTAAATTTATTCATTTACCTCTTTCCTTTTTACATTAAATGTTTTAAAATCGGTTTTTATTTAGACATGAAGTATCATTTAGTTTAAATCATGGGGCAATAATTAAATTAAGGGTTGAACTATAAATCCCTCATTGCAAGGCTAAGCAACATAAATTAGGATGCACACCAATGATGAATCTTTACAGCATGAACTATAAAATTAATTCTAACATTGAAACAACCTGGTAAATGTTTCGGATTAATTCTATTGTTACATATTTGCATCCTCATTTCAACCAAAAATCAACGATAAATATTAAAAGCAAAGAACAATAGAATGATATAGTAAACACAAGGAGCTTAAAAAGATGTGAAAATGAGTTGATATTAGCCATTGATAAGAGTACCTACGATTTTTCAGGAGGCAAAGGAGCAATTGATTTTGAGACATCCTACACAAATGTGTGTGTGTGTGTGTGTGTTTTATTTTTTATTTAATTATTAAATGGGCTTACCATGCCAGAACCCAGCCTAGCATAAGTAAAATGTTCTTAGAAATAACCTTCTGCCCTGCTTTCTTTCACCCATCTCTGGACTTCTTCGTATTATCAATTACTACATGTCCAATTTCTACAGTATCAACACTCAGCTTCAATTTCTACAGGTGGCAAGATAGATAAGTATGTAAATTTTTTATAGAGATGTCAAGAGGAAGAACTCTGGCCTGTTTGAATGAGCTTTAGTTCCTATTTTTTACTTTTAAAAGTAATAAATAAATAAATAAAATGAAAGTTTTGAGTGTAAAAAGTTTTGAAATTTATTTTTAAAAGTTGAGGTAGTAAGAAATTCCTGCTACCTCAACTTGTAAAAGTCTATTAAAATTTTGCACAATAAAAATATTATATTTATTTTCTTTTAAAAGTAAAATAAAAGAAGTAGAAATTTATCCAAACAAGACCTAGATTTTCATCATGCTAGAGCTAAGGCTTCACATATTGCTTGAAAGTGCAGACTTTTCTCACTACATTGCAGTCATGAAGATGGCTGCTTAGAATCAGTCGAATTTTGGTCCTGTCATACCCATCTCCCCTTTCCTCACTTTCACTCCGGTCCAGACCCTAATCCATAATTTGTTGGAGAAATTGATGAATTGGACGAGCTTTCAAATCTCTACCAATTTATATTTTGGATGGAAAGAGAAAATGAAAATAAATAAATTATTATTAAAGACAGTAGGTTTTCAAGCATTGGTGCGCTGCCTGTACAACTTCACTGATGACAAAATTTTAATAGAATCACTTTAAAAAAAAAAAAAAAAAATTCCTCTATAAATAGTAGGTTTAGAACTAAAGGCAACCCTTCTCACCAATGGCATGATAGTTTAGTGGTATTTTTTTTACTTGTTGAGTGTGTAATTTCAAATTCAAATTTATGGAGAAATATTTATACCCATTTATTAATATTGGAGGCTAGGATTAAGGGTAGACATACACACACAAACCTTTTATTAAAAACTAATACTTGAATCCTAAGTAAACTAGGAAAAGAAATTCTACTAAATTTAGGAAAGCAATAAAATAGGAAATAAATAAACAAAATAAGCAAAAGGAACAAATTAAGAAAATTGAACAAATTAAGCAAATCTAGTTATGGACATAACTAGATTTGGCTTGTGCCACTTTTTTCGAGTTTTGCTTTTAGGTATGCGACTTTTTTTCCAAATCTAATTAGATTTGTTTAGCCTTCGTGAAAACTCTTGAGTAATGGCCAACGATAAAGGTGACAAGTTGGGATGATTTGTCCTATATCTCATACAAGAAGAAGAAGAAGAAGAAGAAGAAGAAGAAGAAGAAAAAAAAAGGGGGAAACTTCCTCCTTACAAAAGAAAAAGGAAAGTTCCCGCCTTACTTCCTATAAAAAAAAAGGGTAAAATACATCTACATCCCCTGTGTTTATTGACTATTACACTGACACCCCCATCTTTTCTGAAATTACACTGACACCCCTTGTCAGAATGAAAAATTTAACAGAGTTACGGCATTTGTTAATTAACATAAATACCCTTAATGCAAAACACAGCGTTTTGCTGTTGTACCAAAACAAACACAGCACGCGTGGCCTGCTAAATGCCTGGATTGCCGGCAGTGAGACTCTTGAAGGCAGCGAGGGTTTGCGACTGTGAGACAAAGTTGGTAGCGGCAGTGAGGGTTTTTCCTGCGGCGGTGAGTGGGGTCGCTAATGGCGGTGGGTTTGTGGCAGCAATATCTCTTGTTGCGATGGGAAAGCATTACACAGTCAACGTGAGGGTCTGAAGAAGCATAAAACACACCGTTTTGGGGCAAAATTATTCTGATACAAAGGAAGGACCTCTCTCTAGCTAAGATGGGTATGGTGGAATGGATTCCTGTCAATAGGATGCTCACGGCAAGTGGGATGCAGCACCCGCTCAAACAAAAACAATTGAAAAGGGAGAGAAAAGAGGATAGAGATTAGAACAAAAAATAGAGCACACAGAAAAATATTGATTTTAATTAATAAGATATTGGGCATTAATCCACAACTATAGAAGACAATTGCTCCTGCAAAACAAAACACTTAAGGAAGATCATAGTTTGAGCTAGCAAAAACCTGCAACGCACCATATGCATCCAAAGAAAAAAAACAGAGCACTAATTTTTTTTTTTTTCAATTTTTAGTCCACCATCCAATTCCAATCAACCCCCGTATCCACCAACCACCAGTTCACCTCCTCAATGTTTTTAATATAATTGCAATCTAAACCCCTATTATTCCTATACGCATCATCCCAAACTTGAGAGATTAAAAGAGACGGCTTGAGAGAGAAGGGGAAAAAAAAAAAAAAAAACAGAGCATGAAGAAAATATGTGCCTCTGAGGTGATAATTGGGGTTGATCGGTTAATAATGGTGATCATGGCGAAAATGGAGCTTACCATGCGCTGGTGGTGAGTTTCGTGGAGGGAGCCATAGCAGTTCGCAATGTGTGAGTTCGCGATTTTAGATCTGAGAGAGACGAAGGGTATAGGGAGGAGAAACACAATTGGCCGCCGGTAATAGTATTAACCCTCACTCCCTCATCTCTCCCGCAATACCTCCCTTAGTCGCCGGCAAACCGACGTCGCAAAACCTCTTCTCACCACACCCTGCAACCTTAACCCTTCATTCGCCTTTTAAGTCCTTCCTTCTCCAACAACCTTGACGGTGGCAAGCAATCGCAACCTTTGGGAAGATGGAGGAGAAGATGGAGGAGAGCAAATCGACCGGACAAAATTAAAGGGTCAATCTTAGAAATTGGGAAGAAGACGGGAAGGGATTAGGGTTTCTTTGGGTTCAAACTCTCCAAGCCAAATGCACCGTTTTCACTGGTTTTTAAAGTTCATCTCCTCTCCACGCCAAACGCTGCTTTTTGGCTTCAATAAGGGTAAAATGGGTATTTTCAACCCATTTTTACATGACGTCAGCAACAACCATTAATGTTTCTCAACGGTTGGTTAACGGATGGGGAAAATGTAGATTATTTTTCAAAGTAAGGGAGCGCAGTATAATTTCAGAAAGGATAAGGGTGTCAGTGTAATAGTCAGTAAACACAGGGATGTAGATGTATTTTACCCTAAAAAAATTCTGATAATGACTGAGTCACTGAACTACGCCTCACCTTCCTATATTGTTCACTGATTTGGTGCTTGTCTTGGGAAAGGTGAAAAACACGTCCCTCCTCTATAAATAACTCTGGTTTCTTCTTCTACCTTCCATATCTCCACACAAACCCTTGAAAGAAAATCAATCGAGGCACCAATGTCGACTCTTCCAAGCGACGTTATCGTGGACATACTTTCACGACTACCCGTCAAGACTCTCCTACGTTTCAAGAGTGCATCCAAACCCTGGCGTGATCTAATCGACTGCCCCTATTTCATCAAAGCGCACCTCAAACGATCCATCGATCGCGGCGACTACAATCTCAGTCTATCTCCCAAATACTTGGAAACAGTACCAGATAACGTCGTCCCAATAAAGGCACAACAACACAACAGAACTGGAGCCTTAGGCTCGTGCAACGGCTTACTCTGTCTGCTTGATGGAGGAGAAGAAGACAATATTGCGTTATGGAACCCATCAACCAGAAAACTCCAAACGTTACCCTTTACACCGATTCAGTCCCCCCGGAGTTTGACAGTAACTACACTAGTATCCTATGGATTTGGGTACGATTCTGTTAACGATGACTATAAATTAGTGAGGATGGTACAGTTTACTGGCTTGTATGGCTCTTTCGAATCCCAAGTTAATGTTTATAGTCTGAAGATGAATTCTTGGAGAAGGATTCAGGATTTCCCTTATTATTTTCCCGTTGAGCAAGTACACGGTGAGCTCGCTGGTGGCGCCTTGCACTGGATCGTGCTTCAAAGGCCTAGATCGAATATCGATATAATTGTTAGTCTTGTTGCTGCTTTTGATTTGGGGCTTGAGGAATATCGTGAGGTGCCACTGCCTCAATTTTTGGGTGAGGGTTGTTTTGTTATGAGTTTGGGAGTGTTAGGAGGATGCCTCTGTATACCTTGTTATTACGGTGATCATGTTGACATGTGGGTGATGAAAGAGTATGGGGTGAAGGAGTCTTGGACTAAACTTTCTATAGTTTTGGACCCCCAAGTTATTTGTCCCATTAGATATGTGAAGCCTCTGACTTATTCGAAGAATGGTGATCAGATTCTTCTCGTAGGAAATTACAGCAAAATTATTTGGTATGACTTTGAGAAGAAAAAGGTTACGGATTTTCAGATTTGCGGTAATATTCCTAAATATTTTGATGTTGATATTTGCTTGGAAAGCCTTGTTCCGCTCAATGGTGATGTTACATCTGATGGGAAGAAGCAACAATCAGGTGAGAAAAAGACGAGAAAGAAAAGAAGTATGGTGATGTTGGAATTTATGGGAAGAAGTAGCAAACTCGGGAGAAAAAGAAGCGAAAGAATAAAAAGAAGAAGAGGTGAGATTCATAATGTTTTGAGCTATTTCTATTAGGTGTAATTATCTCTCCTTCGGAATAGTTTGTCATTGATAAAGTTCTGATTTTTTAAATGACTTGAATGAATATATATGAGTTAATATTGTCTTTCTTCTATAAGTTCATTGGTTCATCTCGAGTATCAGTTTTTTTTTTTTTTTTTTTTCGATTACAGTAGAAGGAAATCTATCCCTATACCTAACACACTACCCAAAGCACAGCTCACATTGTTTGTTAAAGATCTTTTTCTTGTTTCAAAGAAAAAAAAAAGGTAATTTTAATGTCAAAAACTCATTAGGTTCTTAAACAATTTATTTTACTAGATGAGACTTATTAGGGAACGTATCTTTTTTTCTACTATTGCAATGGCAATTCGACATCCCAATAATGGAATGCAACTTGGTATTAAATTTAGGAAAATGGTATGTACAACAGATCACGTACAGCACCAAAATACAGTAGAGTAATGATTGTTGAGACGAATTGGGTTAAGCGACCGTGAGCCGAATTGACAGCTAGCATGCCTTGAAACTAGGGAAGTGACATAAAGAGGTTCTCTTACCCAAACCAAAACCATGGGCAGTTTTGAATAGCACATTCTCTCTGCCTCTCCATCTCTCTTTCTCTTCTTATGGTATAGAAGCACAAACCCATTACATAGTCTCCATTGATGCAGTGAGCATCTCAAATTAAGAAGCACACCCCAAGTCTCTCTCCATCTCACCTCTCTCTCTCTCTCTCTCTCTCTCTCACACACACACACACACACACCATATCTACCTTCGTAAATAGAGAAACTGCAAAACTATCCAAGTTTGATGACACAACAACGGTGAGATGCCCGGACGGCATTGACATTGATGGTGTTGAAAAAAGGAGGGGCTTCAATAGTTTAGTAAGCCATCCCCTTCGCAATCCAATCTACCACTATCAATCTGTAGCTCTATGATGATGCCAAAGGTGAATTTATGCAAATCTATGAAAGTGAATAAGGCTTTCTTTTAACCTTTTTTTGTAAAATTAATTAGATTTTTTTGTAAAGTTAGCTAGTTTTAATGTTTATGGCAAAGTTAGCTAGATTTTTTGTAAACTTAGCTACATTTTTTCATAAACTTAGCTAATTTTTGTTAAAGTTAGCTAGATTTTTTGTAAACTTAGCTAGATTTTTGGTAAAGTTAGCTAGGTTTTTTTTTTTTTGTAAAGTCAGCTAAATTTAACTAGGTTTGTCATTATTTTTTTCTAAGTTAAAATCCAAGTAAATAAATTTCTAACTAACTTCACTTTATTTTAAGTAATAATGACGAAAAATCAGTGATGAGGTGGAGGGATCTATGGTTACAAAGCAGATCATTGTGTAGGAGGATCAGATCTATGTAGCAGCTGCAAATTAAGCGACTAAGCTTTGAACGCAATCTGCCTTGAGCTTTGTCATCGATTTGCAGTCATGGGTTTATGTAGCTCCATGATGGTCTATGTTCCCGTTGAGCCTTTTGTGGTCGGCAATTCTCGCTTTAGCAATGCTTTTCTGGAGAGAGAAAGAGAGGAGAATGGGTTTGACGGAGTTAAGGGCAGTTTTTTCTTTTCATATTAAGTCGGCTTATGGTCTGTATACAGTGCTCAATCTGTATAGCACGACTCAAATACAGTACCTTATATGCTATTGTGTGTATGGACTAAAATTCTTTCAATTTATCTAACAGATCTATTTTTTGTTGATGTGGGTTAAGTACAGTACGAAGTGTTGTACGAAGAGTATTTCATATAGATAAGGAGTTGGATGGGAGTATTTTTTTTAAATTTCAAGAAGTCTTGAAATTATTTTATTTTAAATTTAGAATAATATAGCATATTGTTATTATTTGCTTCTTTTTTCTCTTTTTTGTTTTTTGTTATTTATTTATTTTTTTTGAGCATGGTATACTCTTACAAGTGCCATCAAAATAATGGACTGTGCCATGTACTGTGTTCCTAATGTTAACGGCTTCCCTCCCAAGCACAAGAACAAGCTTTCCGTTTAATGATTTCATCCCAACAAAGCCGCCAAAAAAATCTAATGGCTTCCAAGAGCTATAGCCATTGGTAACCAACAAAATTCAAGACCTAAAACTAAAGAGGCTTAAACTGCTCCGAAGTCCAAACTCATACCAAAGCTTGAACCTCAATTACTCCAAGTCCGAGACAACTCATCTCGAAAGTTATAACCACTCAAGAGTCGATACAAAGATGGTTTCAAATTTGGCACTTAATTAAACCACTAAGCGCTCAATATTAAGAGGGGTTAGTAGGCTAGAGAGAGTTTAGGTGAAGACGGGATTAAACCTAATTCACTGGTTATTAGGAAAACTTCTGATCCAGACAAATAAAAATACAGCATAAGATTTTATGAATTGGATACTTTATACTTAAAACAACCAAAAAACTAAATTTGTGGGCACTTTCTAACATCCACAGGTAAGACGACCAGAAGGATGCACGGCAAATTAAAATCTTCACAGTATTAAACCACAAAATCAACTCCGATCCAACAATGACCTGAAACTTTTTCCCTCTTGACAAGCACTGCTTCACACCTCATTTAGAACAAAAATCAATAGCGAATTCTAAACTGTGAATAATAGAATGAAATTGTAGAGCTTAAAAAGGACATAACAAGTCATTAGTAAACATTTATAAGAACACCTTCTACATGTCAAAAAGGATAGAGAGGATTGGTTTCAGATCATCTAACACAAGGTCTGTTTTTAACTATCTAGATATGAAAATTATAAGAACCCAACCAAATAGACAAAATCAACCTAATATAGTCTTTCACAAAAAGGTATGAACTATATAATAAGAAGTATTCTTCCAGCCTTCTTTTCTTCCATTTCATTCGTCTTTGTATGCACAACTACCTTAAGAAAGCGTGCCAGGACTATGATTTACCATATTTCGGTTTCAACTTCAACAGAAATAGCACTTTCACTTCCATGCAGCATCCAATCAAGATCTTCAAGCTCTAAACTTTGGAAAAAGACCTTCTGGAGCCTTGAGTTTGAAAGAATGTCAGCAAGACCCTGAGCAAAATGAGATACCTGTTCAGAGACGGATGTGACGAAGCGATTCCGGATAAGAAGATTAACATATTCCTCCCTATTCCTGCTATTCACAACAATGCTTTTACCACCAGGGCAAAGCTCCACGACTTTCATGGATCCTAACTCTTCAACTTCTCTAACAAATGTTAATCCTAGACCATCTGAATCCAAAAACTCAGCATCCATCTCCAAAACTTGCTTGCAGCTATTATACAAGCCTGGATCTGCATCCCATATATCTTCTAATGAAACATTTGTTCCGGCCAATTGCAAGAAAAACACACGATCAAAGAGGATGCCGACTTGCACTTTATGCATCAAGGCCAATGCAATTACCCTACCCAAGAAGCTGAAATGCAAGGGATCCACCTTAGATGCTGCAAATAGAACAAATTATATATTATATAAACTAAAAATATTTGCCATGTAGAGAGAAGGATCTCCTAATGTAATCTGTCAAATGTATTATGCACATCTACAAAACTGAATATAGGAACACTATAATTTTAAATTTTATAATATGTATAGTGGTTGGAGCAGGGTAACTGAGATTAATGTGGTGGTAAAAAATAGTACTTCCTCATGATCAAGCCAATAATAATAATAATTTTTTATTTTTAGTTTTTAGTTTTTAAATTTCCTATGGAAATGGTGTAATGTTGCAGCGCTTGTTCAAGAAAGAGGTTGTCTTTTGCGTTAAAATAGACCCCAATGGCATAGCTAACTAGAAAGAACATTCTGATGCCCTATAGAATTTCCTCTTCTTTTTTTTTTCTTTTTTCTTTTTTGTTAACGGGAGAACCATCCCATGGCGGGGCCTTTTGGACCCTCCCATGGAACCTAAACCCTCAGGAGTCGGGAGACTATCACAGCAACCCACCACCACGGCTCCCCACTTAAATCTTAGACTGTCCTAGCGGGGAATCGAACCCGTTACCGTGCGCCTACGACAATGACAAGTTCGCCCTTACCAACTAGGCTACCGAAGGGTGGGTCTATAGAATTTCCTCTTTAAGTTTCAACGTTTACCTGTCTGGCTCATTCAATCAAGTTGTAGATCAAGGTTAGGATGAAATGGTAGAAAAGGAAAGCAAGATGGTAAATACCCAGTACCCAGTCTCAGGTGTCGTGTTTGGTGGGTGGAACAGGGTAGTTGGGGCTGATCAGGCCATCCAGATAAAGTTGTGAGTTGATTTGGAATAAATAATGGTTTTTTTTTTTATCAAAGCAAGGAACTTATCATATATTTCCCTTTCAATCTAAAAGGATCTTATCATATATTTCCCTTTCCATCTTAAAGGATATCTTATTTCTCCCCTACACCTGGTCTCAGGTGTCGTGTTTGGTGGGTGGAACAGGGTAGTTAGGGCTGATCAGGTCATTTAGAGAAAGTCGTGAGTTGATTTGGAATGAATAATGGATTTTTTATCAAAGCAAGGAACTTATCATATATTTCCCTTTCAATCTAAAAGGATCTTATCACATATTTCCCTTTCCATCTTAAAGGATATCTTATTTCTCCCCTACAACACAGCAATGACAGAAGACCATAGCTGTAAATCACTGCCTGACGAAACCCAGGTAGATGGCTTGGTTTTTACCACAGAGAGTGTCACCATGTAGATGGCTTAGTTTAAGAGAACTTCCTTTCACTTATAGAGTACATAGTTAAATCCAAATGGTCGTAAATTCGTAATGTCCAATGAGAAAACATTAGTTTAAATCAAAATTCCAAAAAAAATTCCAATCAAACAATCAAAAGAAGTACTTTCTGCCAACTTAATGTCCCACTTTTATGAACACACAAAATGAAATTTCAATTAAATCAATTACTGATATTGTTTCTATAACTAATTCATCCTTTGTTCCCACCTCTAAAAAAATACATGGAAGTAGAGCTCACAACTGCACATGAAAAATGGGCACTTTAATTTCAATTGAAAGCATTGTATTTAATATAAAATGAGAAGTGAATTGGAGAGCATAAGATATAAAAGAAATGGTAGATTATAGCATTCAAATTGTGAATCCTAGAATTTCAGGCATTTAAAAACTAAGGTAGAGAGTCTCTTAAGCTACTAGTGGGACTCGCAGTAGTTGAAAATAATTAATCCAGCAACATTATAGAAGAGTTCATGCAGACAATTAGAATCATAATTAAATCCAGGAGCGGCATAATCCCTAGGATGGTTCCCAAGAAGGATATGGGTAAGCAGTGATGTTGAAAATAGCCATGCAATGTGAAAGAAGGAAGACAACATCCAACTGAGCTCAAAGTGAGCAAAAAATTATCAGGAGATCACGAAAGACTCAAATATATGTGAAGGGGGCTGCAACTGTTTCTGACACTGACAAGAAACTGAGGCACCAGCAGGAGATGTAAAGATTACAGAAGGTTTCAGGTAAACATTAATCAAAGAGTTGCTACTAGGGGAACATGTTGCATGGAAACAGACCAAATTAAAAAAACTACAAGAAACTATCAAATATCCTCTGAGTAATAAATTTCGGATGAACAAGCATGACAAGTAATGGGATCAATAATGACTTTGACTGACCACCATCCAAGAGTAATACAATTCCTCCACCTAATCACCTGCTACAGAGAATTGTATTAATCAAATTGGAAGCGGTAATGCACCATCTCATCAAGAAAAATCTCAGTTAACAAAACTCAGGCCAGTTCGATGAGCCTGTGGTAAAAAAGATACAGCTTTTTTTTTTTTTTTTTTTTTTTTTTGATGAAGTAAATAATGTATTGAAAAAAGAGCAAAGCCCAAGTACATGAGACATATACAAGCACCATAAGAGGACCTCTCTAACATTTGAGAAGGTTAATTCTTCTTTTGTTAAATCTCTTTTTTTGTGGTATTCTAGTTATGCTAATTGTAACAACCTCACTTTTGTTCATTTCATTGACCCTCTCAAGTGTTAGAGGGGTCTTACTTTAGTGCTTGTATATGTCTCATGTACTTGGGCTATGCTCCTTTGTTATTAATACATATTTTACTTCATCCCAAAAAAACCATTTGAGAAAGTAAACAAAATGGACAAAAGTGAGGTGGTTACACTTAGCATAACTAGAATACCACAAATAAAGATACTTAACAAAAAAGGATTTAATGCCAATGATCAACTTCTCAATTCCTTCAAAAGTTCTTAAGTTCCTCTCTCTCCAAATACACCAAAAAATAGATTGAGGGGCCACTCTCCAAATCACCTTAGTCTCATTTCTCCCCCCTTTAAACCACCAACCACCAAGAAGGTCATATGTAGAAGAAGGGAGAACCCAATGAATACCAAACATGTTAAATGTAAGTATTCAAAGCTTTCTAGCTACCATGCAATGGATGAAGAGATGATCAACTGTCTCCTCCTCCTCTTTACATAGGATACATCTATTCGGCATAGACCACCTTCTCTTAATAAGATGGTTCAAAGTCAAACACTTATCACTCCCCACCAACCAACAAAAGAAAGCCACTTTTGTAGGGACTGAAGCAATCCAAATATTCTTAGCTGGAAGAAACGGAACCCCTTGTGATCTCAAAGCATTATAGAAAGATTTCACGGAGAATAAACCTTTAGAGTCCTTACGCCACTCTAAGGTATCATTCTCACCCACCAAAATCTTACTACCATAAATAACTTGAAAGAAATTCATAACATTTTCCAATTCCCAAACTTGGAAGTCATCTATGTCCAACAATAAATCCAAAGAACAACTAACAGCTTAAATCAAACCTGATGGCAGGGAAAAAATCAGGCACTACCAAAGATTGATTTCATAATGAGGGTGGGAGAACTTATCATGCTAAAGGGTTAACAAGGGAACCATTTCCCTTAAAGCTGATTATTCTAAGTCCTCTCAAATTGTATATGAGGGTGATAGACATGCATCAAACCTCAAGAATTTAACAACCAATCCTCCAATAAGTGTGCAGTTCAAGTAACAGTGTTATGAAACTATCTAATGAATTGCTCAGCAAAGGATATAAAAAAAAAAAAAAAACAAAAAACAAAAAATCATTGTAAAAAATGCTTTCAATTAGTTGCATTTAGATGTGCACATCTCCATGCAGCATGGACACAAGTTGATGAGTACAGTACCCATGTTGGACACATATTGAACTCCAGCACTTCCAAGATTCAAATATGACACTCCTAAATTCCCTTTCCTTTATCAGTTCATCATAAATAACAATACAATGTGCAACGTGTTTATGCCTATATGGAGTTCTTTCAAAGAAAAACATGACATTATAAACTCACTAAGCTTTTTCTTTGTATAAATATGGTGTGTAAGATGTTATGTCCTTTAATCTAAATTATCTCATTAGTGTATTTTTTTTTTTCTTGAGTAACCCATAAGTGTAATTCATTGCTATCATATTACTCACATGAATCATCATGTCCATGATTTTCTCAATTTTCAAAATTTCAAAGTTCAACACTCCATTCCCAAGTCTAATTCTAACACCCATACTACACACTGTAGATAATAGGCGCAAATACTAGCAAGAAAATAAAACATAAAGAGAAATGTTTAAATGGCCCAGGGGATAATTTTGGTTAATTAACCTATAATAAAAAAGAGGTCTTATGGTGCATGTCATACAAATGTAAGATTTCTTTGCAAGGGAATGATACTTTGTTGTGGTGCAATGACCCAAAAGGTTTATTCTCGGTGAAATCCTATTATTCTTGTTAGGGTTCCAACTTGGTTGTGTTCCCTCTGGCAAAGAGCATAGGGATCCCCTTGGTGCCCTCTAAAGTAGCATTCTTCTCTTGGTTGGTTTCTCACAAGAAGTGTCTTACTATTGACTTCTTGATTAGAAGGAAGTGAGAAATGTCAAATAGATGTATTATGTGCAAAGAGGCAGAGGAAACCATGGATCATCTTTTCATCCATTGTGAAATAGCTGAAAGCTTATGGGTTCTTATTTTCCATCTTTTCGGGGTCAAGTGGGTTTTGCCATTCGCTACACATGACTTGCTTGTGAGTTGGTGGGTTAAAAGGGGCCGCAAAGATACTAAAGTTGTTTAGTGGATGGTTTCCCATACTCTTTTTTGGTGCATTTGGAAAGAACGTAACATGAGAACCTTTGAAGGGGTGGAGTCATCTACGTTGGAGCTCAAATATTTTTTGGTTAAATCCTTGTATTGGTGGTTTTGTAGTTATACAAGAGGATGTAATCCCTTCTTTACTCTTTTTGTAGACTCCCTTAGCTAGCATTAGTTTTTTGGGGGTGCTCTTTTTGTTTGGTGAGCCTTGATGGTTTTTTCTACTCTTGTATATGTCTCATGTACAAGGGTTTTGGCCTTTCCTTCTTATTCCAATACATACATTACTTGATCAAAAAAGAAAAGACTTGAGTAAAGGTATAGGCTAAGTTGGAGCTATAAAGATATGACTGGAATCTAATGGTATCAGGATATGCTAGATTACGACATAATGCATCGAAGTTAATTTTAGCAACTGGAAAATGAAACTAAAGATTATTCAAGATTGATGGTAGAATGATACCAATATAACCATTTTTGTGCTCTTGGATAGATCAGAAGGGGAAGATTGAAGTAGACACCGCACACAGAATAAAAATGGATGGATTAAGTGGAGATGCACTTTTGACATATTGATTGATTGAAAGATACCTAAAGAATTGAAGGGATAAGATGGTTATATGGCCAGCCATGCTTTAGGGTACCAGAAGTTATACAATCAACAAACAAGATGCCCACAAAATGTGCACAACTAGAATAAAGACGTTGAACTAGATACATGGTAGGACAAGGAAAAATTTTGGAAAAAATGGATTAGATTGGTAACTGATAAGAATCTAAAGGTAGCACCAATCAAGGGTAAGAAGATGAAAATTTTGCAGACATGATTTAACCATGTGCAGCAAAGACCAGGAACATCTTCAAGGAGAGTTGAACCAACTAAAAGGCGCTAAAAGAGGACAGTCAGAAGAAATGGAAAATAATCCTCATCATCATCAAAAAAACAAAAAAGAAAAAAAAAAAGAGGTTCAAGGTCATGGGAAAAGACATGACTGATAGATGGTGAATTACCAGATTATACAGCCATAAATAGTGAAATTTGGGCAAAATGTATTCATATAGCCTGATACCCAAGTACAAGTAGTTGTGATATGGATTTGTCCAGTCGAATAATTAAGCCCCTAGTTCTTATTATAGATTCTGCAAACGCTACAAGAACTAATAGTTTTTTGTTGCTTTCAAGATTGAGTTGGCCACTGAGGGAATCCAAGACTTCCTTCAGTGGAGATACATGACCTTGATCAACCTATATAAGAGACACATGACCAAAGGAAATTTAATCGTCAAAAGAATAAAAATTAAATGTATGGGCCAAATAGCAAATGATACCTCTACTTAAGAGTTAAGAATAGAGCTGCAATCCCATCGTGCTCACAAAGTTTTTTTTTTTTTTTTTTTTTTTGGGGGGGGGGGGGGGGGGGGGGGGGGGGGATGGCGGATTCATAGCCTGGTATAATGGCTTGTTCTTTTCGGGTGGATTGCTTGCTTGTTCTTTTTGGTGAACTGCTTGTCCGCCTTGTAGGTAGTCTTTAATTTTCTTTTAAAATAATGATAGCTTCCTGTCAAAAAAACATATATAGAAAAATCCCACACTCTACCCACATCAAATTCTACAGTAGTGCAACATAAAGTTTGGTTAATCATTCATCAACTGAGTCAAAAGTGTGAAATTAAATGAAAATTTTTCGGTTTAGATAAAAGCATTAAAAACAAGAAAGGCCGAAGATAGTCAAGAAAAGAGTGCATATATAGCTAAGTGGAAGCTTACCAGGATTAGGATAAAACCTTCTACGATCATTTGGGCATGCGACAAAAAGGGCATTTTGGGGATTGAAAATTGCTTGGCATACCAAGAAAAACCATTCCTGCAGTACGCCAGGGCCAGTAGCTTCCTCATTTTTGAATTTCATGAATAGGCCACCATGCAGTGATTCAGGGTCTGCACGTGCTATGTATTCAAATGATTCTGCCAATAATTGCGACCTGTCAATGAGCACCTCGGGTAGCTCCTCGTATTCTTCTTTCACCTCAGGGAACATCATCATCGTCAAATGCCTCCTAGATTCAAAATCAGTGACATCCTTGTGCTCAAGAAGCCACCGATTATCTTCAGTCTGCTTAGCATATTTAATAATAAGAGCACATACTGAAGTCTTTCTAAGCCTCAAAATTGTCCAAAATTGTTCTTCAGCACCTAGATAAAGTTTAGAGATGCTATTCAATTCCTTCAATATAGCAAGATCTGAGACCATCCAGAACGACTAGTTTCACCTTTCCCTATTCCTTTCGAGGGCAAACACGCCTCCATTTTCTGGAGGCACTGATCCATTTTTCTCAATAAATCAGTATATAAAACGTGGAGAGACTCAATCTCTTCTTCTCCATAACGGGGATGGTTATAACTGCCCTTCTGAATTGGCATAGCTATGGGACCCTGCAAACCCATCTGCTCCAAAATTGCAGTTCGCAGGGGAATCAAGAACGCGGTAAAATCACGGACGTCACTAAGCAATGGCCCCATACTCATGGTCGAGTCCATACTAGATACCAAATCCTTAGACAACCTATTAGCAAGCTCATTAACAAACGGGAAAATCTCTTGTAATGCAATCAATGCCTTGGGGATCTCGGAGAACTTCGACCCACGTGCAACACCAATAGTTTCCACCAACGACCCAAGAGTACTTCGGCAGCTGAGATACAAAGGGTCCTCATGAACTGTTCTACTAAGCAACTTGCAAAATTCTAACACTATAGGCGCACACTGGGTATTTATAGGTTTCGGTAATACACTACGACTCGAATTAAGAAAGTAACGTATCAAATCATCAGCGCATTCCTTGTTACCTTTAATCCGCGACATATAAAGCATAACCAACGCCGCCGGAGCAGATGAAGACATAAAAATATGAAGATGGCTGGCAGTGGCAGTTGATTCGCTATCATTTCTCGGAGTCATCTTCAAAAACTCACCCAACTGAGCCTTGACGCATTTCATAGGCGAAGGGCGTTCGCCTCTTAAAAGCCGGCATATCGACGACACCATGTCATCGATGGCCTGCCAAGCCTGAGGATGCTTGGTACTCTGCATCCAGCCACCAATTGAAGCCCTGCATCGTTCTGAATCGAACAATCGGCTAACGACTGCTCCCACTGGAGCTGCTTTCCCCTATATATCAACCTCTGCTCGATCACCGGAATCCCCGTAATCACCTGAATCCTCTCGTGAAGCGATCGCACGGTATCTTCCGAATTCGCCTGCACAACCAACGTATTCCCCTCGGAAATCATCCTCACGAAGAACTGCAACCTCGAAACGGACCGGCTCGACTGGCCTCGGGCAAACGCGGTGCACGAGAGCGACCGGACATCAGGAACCCTAGCTTGAACGACGGCGGATTGAGTAGCGTTAGACGAGGAGTGGACGGCGTTGGGTTCATCTTTTCTCATTCTGACGGAGACTAGGTCAGTGAAGTCGTCATCTGTAGGGGAATAATAGTCCAATTTGCGCTTTCGAGGAGAGGCGGTCGAGGCGTTGATGGACGCAATCGATGGAGGAGGTGTCGACCAGAGACATTACGGTATGAAACTCCCCGCCGGCGGATTAACGGATGGGTGGTGGAGGTGTGCGCATGGGATCGGAGCCCCCAAAAACACTAGATAAGCTGTGGAGGTTGTCATGAAGACGGCGTACAAGATGAAAGAGAGAGAATTCCAGGAGTGAGAAAGATGTAGAGAGAGAGTATAAATGGGGAGAAGATGTAGATAGAGAAAGAGCAAATTGGGAGAAATGATCGGAAAAATCAATGTGGCATTTACAGCCGCGTCCGCCGTCATCTTATTTTTATATATATTAATTGGTACGCACATGCGTTGCATGTGAATATTTTTATATTATAAAA
The DNA here is from genome assembly GCA_039720395.1 of Liquidambar formosana. NCBI lineage: Eukaryota > Viridiplantae > Streptophyta > Magnoliopsida > Saxifragales > Altingiaceae > Liquidambar > Liquidambar formosana. Next base: position 1,377,690 of record CM077835.1, on the reverse strand, counting down.
TAAATATTTCATCAATGCTATACGAATTTATGTTAAAGTGAAGCATATAAATTGTCTTTTAAAAAAAAAATTTTTGTGATGAAAAAAAAATAACAATAATAATAATAATAATAATCAGTGCCAAAACTAATAAATTAATTAAATGTGTCATCAATAATTTAAATAAATATAAAAAATATATGTAAATTTCAGTTGTACACTTGCCTATCAAAAGGATATTTCTCATGGCTCTGTCGGTGTATATATATATATATATATATATATAGATAGATATATATATGTTTATTTTTGTAAGGAAAAAGTTAAATAGTTTTACCTTTTTTTTCAAACTTTTTTGACAACTAACCTAGTTATGTACTTATTTTAAAGAATAATAATTTTAAAAAAAAATTATTTCATAAATAAATTGAACAAAAAACATCGTGTTTAAATTCAAAAAATAAGAAATAAATTAAAATAAATGTCATCCAACTCATTGAAAATATTATTCTATGAGTGGGAAAGTTGGGTTTTTTTTATATATTTTTTTTATAATATAAAAAATTAAATGAAATTATGATAAATATACTAATTTTTAAAATTTTCTCAATGAAAAATGTGCTTACTAAAACATGGGAATCCTCCTAGGTTGTCCTTTGTTGAGATGATGCTCTATTGACCAAATAAGGTAGAATTTTTAACATCGTTACATATAGGATTTGGTTTTCTTAATGCCAATTTTTGATAGTCTAGGAACCTCATTCGGTTTTATTATATTATGTTTTAATAAAAGGTTCTATATGAGAAAACAAACTAACTCCAAAAATAAATAATTAACTAAAAAGAAAGGTATCCTCATAAAATATTTGTGAATCACGATTTGTCAAATACACCAAAAAAATAAAATAAAAAAATACTCAAAAGTAATAATATCTAACATAACTAAAATAGAACCCTACTGCATTTGCAAGGAATTTTGTAGGTAGGGCATTCAGTAAGAATAGAAGTAGGATAACCAAAGTTATAGAAATATATGAAGTACTTGACCCACATGGAAAACAGTATTTTCTATAGCAATTAGAACAAATCCTAAAACCCTATATTTCGAAAAAGAAAAGAAGATGAGGGCTCTATTAAAATAGGTTGAAGCTATTGTTAATGGAAAAAGTAGAATTTAGAATCCCATTATTAATGAATAGATGATATATGTTATGAAATAGAGTTAACTTACAATTCTGGGTTTTATTTATTTATACGAATTATAGTTTCCTTAAAATTCTTATTTATGTATGTGTTTTATATTTCTATATTTCCTATATATGTAGAAGGGTAATTGTGCATTTAAAATTTAAAATAAGGGCATATTAGCCAATCAAAAGTTTTTCTCACATTCAACTTTTTATAGGTAATATATCTATATATATGGGCACACGTGCGTTGCACATGAATATTATTTAAATAAAAAGATTTATATATATATATATATATTGAACATGAAAATTTAATCATTTGTTACTTTTGTGTTAATTTAACTTATTAAAATAAACGCTCAACACAATAGGTCAAAATTCTTTCAATTGGTAGGAGTTATGGTAGGAATAAAAAGTTAGCTAGAACACATGCATAGTAGTGGAGGCTGTATAGAATTTATGAAGTGAAAATAAATTGTGTTATCTTTTTTCCTTCTTTTTTGTTAGAAAATAAACATTCTTAAGGTTAAATATGGGAGGCAAATAAATATTTAAAATTTAAAATTTAAAATAAAGATGTAATGGTCAATCAAAAGTGTTTCTAAAGTATAAACTTTTATAGCTAGTATAAATATAATATAATTTAATATGTGATACAAGAGCATCTTTGAGGGAGGTAGCAAAAAAAAAAAAAGAAAAAGAAAAGTAACAAATCTGTCTTTTGCTACCTTATGTGGGCTGTGGCAATTTGTTACTTCAATTTGAGATGTGCGTTCTAAAGGGAAGTAACAAACATAATTATTTTATTTTTATTTTCTATATTTTATATTTTTGATGCTTTTAGATATTATTTAATTTATATTTTTAATAAGTGAAATTGATCACTCATAATATAGTTTTTCTTACTTTTTCTAAAAAAAAATTCTCAATTTTATTTTTATATGGTATCATCATCTACATTTTTTTTTTTTTTTTTTTTTTTGTTCACTTAGAAATTGAAAAGAGAGTGGAGATCAAGATTTTCATTTTTTTTTTTCCTCATTTCTTTGTTTTTTTTACCTTTTTTTTCCCCCTCCCTTCCCATCAACAACCAAATTCAAGCAAAATAATAATAATAATTATCATATACATATATGACCCATTCCAACAATTTCCACGTTACAATCAAAACACATTCAAGGGTTTTCCTAGTCTACCCAAAATCTTCGAAAACAACTACCCCCAACCACAAACAAATTCAGCATTATATGAATTCTCATCAAATTTCAAGAAATACATAATAAAAGTATAAAACACTCACGCAATAGCCCCTTGAGATCCAGTATCATCTCCATGTATCGTCTCCATGATGTAGATATTTGGTTTGCGACTGCACCGGGAAGTAGGTGTGCCTCTAATAGGCCATTCTCGTTTGCTAGAGAATGAGAGGAAGAGGGAGATACGAAATCAACGTGCTTTAGGATTATATGTATAGTATTAAATGGAGTATTTGATTTAGGGTTTCCTTTGAATTCCTATTTGTGTTTTATATATTAAGGTATGTGTTTTAGAATATATTAAGGTATGTGTTTTAGAATTATAGCTTCCATATTGCTATATTTCCTATATATGCAGAAGGGTGGGTAGTTGTGTATTTAAAAATTAAAATAAGGGTATATTAGTCAATCAAAAGTTTTTCTTACATTCATCTTTTTATAGGTAGTATAGATATAGATAGATATATATATATAGAGGATGATGATAAGGTAAGCACGTGTTGATATAACTTATACCAACGCCCACATTAGAAGTGTCGCCGTCAGCTTATAAAGCCGCGTCCGCCGTCAGCTTATATATATATATATATATATATATATATATATATATATATATATAGGATGATGATAAGGTAAGCACGTGCTGATATAACTTATACTAATGCCTGCCCGCATTAGGAGTCATATTTTGTACATTAATGGAATATGAAATATATTGAACTAATACAAGAAATATAACCCCCAATGCGTAGTGCTGATATAACTTATATCAACACATGCTGATAGAAACATAATTGTATATATATGTGTGTGTATATATATATATATATACACACGCATTGGGAGTCATACTTTGTACATTAATGGGATATGAAATACATTAAACCAATACAAGGAATACAACCCTCAATGCATGGTACTGATATAATTTATATCAACACGTGCTAATAAAAACGTAATTATATATATATATATATATATATATATTTTACCTACAATCTCACGCTTTCTATATCAATTTTACCAAATGCCCCTTCATTCTTTTTTAATTAACGGTGGTTAAAGGCTATGATGCAAAAGATCATGAATCCTCATCTGATTATCCTAATTAGTATTTATAAAAAAAAAATTTTTAAAAAAAAAACCTAATTAGTAGACCAATTGTGTCGAAGTCCATTTATTTTGTTTTCGTTTTCTCTTTTATAATAGTTGGCACTTGGCAATTTTAACTGTGCACAGTGAAAATAGTGAGATGATTTTTAGCCACGAGATAATTTTCCTGAATATTTTATACTATTCAATGAATTGATTGAAATCGAAAGGTTAAAAATTACCAAATCTATTGCATGAGTGAGAACCACCTAATGGGTCCACTCTTTTTTTCTTAAGTGATTTATCGCAAAATTGGTGAGGAGTAGACACTTGATATTTTTTGAGAAAGGATGAAAAAAAAAAAAAAGAAAAGAAAAAAGGAATCTGAAATGCCAAATTAATTTCTGACAAACAACTCTAAATTTTTAATTTTTGAATTATTAGCTAAGAAGCACAGAAACGGACATGGACACGGGACACGGGTATAACACAACACTGACACGCCGATATGGAAAATCTTAAAAAAACTAAGACACGACACGTTAGGACACGATAATAAATAAATAAATATTTATAATTTATATACATATATAATTGATAGTTCTATTATACACATCAAAAAAGAATTAAAATATATGAGGAAATAAAAGATATATTCCGTAATTACATAAAAAAGCAAAATACCTGTAACTCCATAAGTCATAATGACTTATTAAGTTGTAATGACATTTAACTTCGAGCATTATTCCATTTTCCATACAAAACATCAAGAACAAATTCATCGTCATCTATTATCTAATTTTAATTATTAAAATATGCAAAAAGACTTCGCTATTGCATTGTAGGGGTGTCCTGCACGTGTCGGCTAAGTGTCCAAACCGTGTCTTGGCCGTGTCAGATTTAAAAAAAAGAATTAAAAATAACGGACACTTCCCAAGCGTATCTGACATGGGAAGTGTCGGGCAAGTGTTGTATCCGATACGTGTTGGAAACTACATTTTTAGATTTTTTGAACTGTCTGTGTTTCCTAGATTATTGGTATAATATCTCCATAATATTATTCCATTTATCATTCCAGTTTTACTAGAAATAAATGTAGCTGAATTGTGATCAGAGTTCTAATTTGAATAATTTTGTTACTTCTTGAATCTTGGTTCACAGAGTTTCGATCTATCATCTACTCAATGTACCCTTCCCAAAAATGATTTGCATTCTCCAAACATGATACAAACTAAAGATTGTCCATTGGTTATGTTTTCGAGTCATTAGTTACGAGAGCATCTTCAATCCTTACTCATAACATGTATTAAATTCAAATTTGAGTGAAAAAGACTAAAAATTTTCTCTAACCCTTTGCTCAAATTTATATCAAATCTAAGGATACTCAAATTTTTCACCAAATCAGGGGAGTATCAAATCCATACTCAAATATGAGGGATAAATCAATTAAAAGATTCAACAGTTATATTTGACCAGAAACTCACCCAATTTGTTGTTTAAAATCCGTTTCTCTCTTTTCTCTTTCTCTATATGTCTTGAAGTCATCGCATCTGAAGGAGACTAGGGACTCACTCACAATAATGGTCAAATGGGAGAGCAAGGAAAAGGTTAGAAAAAAAAAAAAAAAAGGTGGGAAATTCATTACGGAGTATTATAAAAAGCCTTAAGTTGGGAGTTTTTAAAAAAGATTTGAGTAAAAGATTGGGCCTCCATGGCTCCATGTCAAATCTAGTTTGTAACCCTTCGGATTTTTTTTTTTTTTTTTTTCAAATCTGAGTAAAAAAAAATGGAGTAAAGGTTGGAGATGCTCTTAGTTATGTTTTCACCCAAATAATTAGGGTAAGGAATTTGTACGAAAGTGTAGTAAACTCGAGATGCATAAGAAGCATATGAGCAACTTGAAAATATGTGAAAAGTGAGACTCTGGGAATCGATCTCCTCCCCACTATCAGCTTACCTTAGCTATATCCGCTTTGCTTCCTATCTCCTCTTTCACCAATGCGCAATGCAGAGATTTTACTTGATTAGGAAGAGGGTGTAAGTGTTAGAGAAATTAGAAAGTGAATGGAAGTAAAAAAATTTCCAGTAGGTGTGATGCTTCCCTGTAATCACACTAGCATAAAAGCCAAAAACTCCACCATGAAAGACAAAATGCTCACGGCACTTCTCATTCCAACCCTCATAATTCTCTTGTGCTACAAGAGATCTTAGGCCAGTACTTCTCATCAATACCTCCATTTGCTCATAATGACCACATAAAGAATAGAATATAACTGCCTTTCTTTTCTTTCCTTTTTTTTCTTCCCAAAAGAAAATGGGAAACTTTATCTGCCCTTGTTTGAGTCACAAAAGGAGGAGCATAGTCACTCTAAGATGAACAAAATTCGCTTTAAGTTTCCATGGTACCCATTGAATCGAATATTTTACTAGTATTTTTTGTTTTTCAGTTAACGAAAAGACGTAAAAAGAAAGAATAAAAATTCTCTACTTTCATTCCGTATGGCGGATATTCTTTGCAATTGCACTATTCTTTTATGCAATTATCACAAGATCGAGCAATGCTTCTCATCTCAAACCCCATGTCAAACGCGGTGGTATGTTACTTCCTTCTTCCATCTCATAATCAAATGACTCTTCAAACTTGGATTCAAATAAAGATAATCACATGTATCCAGTTTGTTGAATTCTTTATTGATGGTTCAAGCCCATGAGGCTAGAGATTCAAATTAGGATCACTCGAGTAATGATGGCTACACAATCTAGAGCAAAGGCGACCGAGAGAATTGTGTACAGCCCCATTCATATGAAAGGCTCATTAAACATTTTAAAATTCAAAACTCTCAGCACATAAAAAACAGGACATTTTTAATGGGATGACGAACGATTAATAAAAGAACATATTGGAGAACCGTGGGATGAAGAATCAATAGAAAACCTCATAAGCTACTTGCATCCAGTTTAAATTTGAGACTCTTTTTCTCATATGAAAAACACAAGCGTAAGTGGGTGATGAGTGATGAAGGATCATGAATAGAAGGCCACATTGGCAAATGGGTTGATGAAGAATCAATAGAAAACCCCATTCCTTAATTGTTGCATCATATATAGAAGCTCAAACAGCAATCGTACATGCTTGCCCTGAGGCATGAGATCTCCCCTCTGCACTTTAGTATGTTTTTTAAATCATGCACTGAAACAGCTTGTTTTTTATTTTTCTTTTTGTTTAGTTTTTTATTTTTTTGTTATTTGGTTTTTGGTTTTTGGTTTTTTGTTTTTAGGAGGGGTGGTTCCAATACCATAACTGCAGCATCAATTTTTTCCCCTTTTCTTTCTTTCTTGTTTTTTTTTCATTGTTGATGTTGGGTTAAATTTGATAATACACATGACATCAAGTTTATTTTTCATTTTTAAATTTTTTGGTACACAAGAAAAAACATGAAGACACAAGTCACACACATAAGGTTAATCCACATACCAACCTCTCGAAAGGTATCTAACCTTTGGAGAGGTGGAGGAGCCTATAAAGGAGGGCTAGTGCAAAGAACTACCGACCTGATGTGGGACAAGATTTTTAGGTGCCCTGAAGTTTAATTATATATTTTTCTTTTTATTAATCAATCCAATCTTGCCGCTCAATCTTTTTAATCAACCTCATGTGTAGATTAGATTAATATGGATCAAATTTGTGCCATGAATGTACAACTCAAAAGAGACCTCATAACAAAGCCCATGAGTTTCTCTGTACCCAAAGCCAAGCTATCACTTATTCCCCACCCCCAAAAAAAAAAAAAAAATTGCCAAGCCATAAGAGAGAAATGGAAATATTACTGGCAAACTCTTATTGAAAACTTTATTGCGCGCTTATCGTTTTACATACTTTTCCTTACACTCCTTTAATTTTCTTACATATTCCCCTGGCTGGTGCTTGCTCCTGCAGTTTCATTAATGAAGGCGAAGGGTGGAACAAGGCTCCCAACACAAGTACTTGCAGCAAAGTTCCTTGGACACCCACGAATTCTGACATCTCTGAACTCTCCGTTTTCAGGATCATACAAAACCATTTCCCTCCCACCCTTCTCTATTAGAATTTCCCTACTCTTCATGACCCACAATGGCTTCAAGGTCCCAAAATACCCGTCGTTTATCGGCGGTGGTCCGATCACGAACAACTTCTTCCATGACGCCTTCACCCCAAATTCCTGCATCGACCAAACCTCAGCTCTTTCGTTTCTCAATTGATCAAAAATACAGAGATACCCACCTAAAACTCCCAATTCAAAGTAGGAATCATCGTCGAGATCAGGCTGTGGAATCTCCTCGAACTCTCCCGTAACCAAATCGAAAGAAATGACCAGAACAGTCATCCTTAATCCGAATCCGCGAGATGCTTTCCAAACGAGAGTTCCATTTTCAAGAGAAACTGAGGAGCGAGAGCTGATATGAAATGGAACGTCTCTTACTTTCCTCCATGAATTAGTGCTCAGCGAAAAAACTTGAGCTTCGCATTGATAGGAATCGATGTTCACAAAAGGTTTGTCGTAGAGATAAACTACTCTCACCACTTTGTAATCATCTTCAGCAGGGAGATAGCCAAATCCCAATGCAGTAAAACAAGAAGTCTCAATCGTTGGAATTTTAAAACGTGGGTATGGAAGCTTTATTTGCTGTCTAGTAGAAGGATTCCACAGAAAGATGTCTTCGTTGCGAATATGATCAGAAATACAGACCAACCCATTGGAGGAGCCAGAGGGCTCGATCTTTTCGAGCACGTTGGCGAACGATAAGTCGAGTCTTTTGGCTAATTTCCATTCGTCATTCTCGACGGAGAAGAGCTTGGGACTAAAGTGCGTTTCAAGCTTCAGGATCAAACAGGGGTTGTTTTGAAGTACTGCTTGGCGAAGATGCTTCTTGATGAAGCTGTGGCTGATGACCAAAGCGTACATGGATTTCGACACGCACTTGAATCGCATGAGAGACTTGACGGGGAGCCTGGAGAAAATTTCGGTGATTATCTCGGATGGAAGGTTTGCCGATATGACGACAATGGCTGAAATACTGGCGATTAAGTCGCTAAGGAAGGAGGTGGTGACCATTTTTGCTTCGGGTTTGCAGGTTTTTGCAATGTGCTTGTATGGCAAATTGGGAATGAGGCTGCAATAGAGGTTTGTTGTTTATATAGGCAAAGGAGGGAGTGTTGAGTGGGTGCATCGGTGGCAAGAGTGTGGCCCCATGGTGCAATTAAAGAGGATACAGGTAGGATGCTTTTGTGATAATGTGGACAGCCTTATTAAATGCAGAGAATCCACGGGGTGAATGGGATTATTTATGGGTCATTAATGAGGGGTCATATTGATTTGTAGGCACTCCGGCTGAACTCTACTTTTGCCCTTTGGGAAGCCCCATCCAATTGGGATTTTGGGGTTATCTAGAAAATGAAATCTTTTCCCACAACTATTGGAAACCCTAAGCCCATGAAGTAAAACAATTCCAAGGGAAATATTTTTGCCAACTATGGGGAAATTTTTTGGAGTCACATTTTATTGAGATCAAGTAGTGATGAAGTAACAAGTTCAATACCGAAATTTTTGGAAAGTCCACTCGAATATTATCTATGCAAGCATGACAATTAAATACATTACAGGTTGTTTTTTTTAATCATTTAAGATATTCATACCTTCAACTTGTTTAATCCCTTAGACAAGAGTGAGGTCATTGCCTACACACCAAACATTCATAATAATCTTGATTGACAATTGACTCTAAGAGAGAGTGGGAATTTGAATACAAGACTTTCTACTTCTTACAATGTAAGTCTTTTACATATATATCTTTTAATTTCAATTAGTTGTTACCAAATTCCATAATAGTATGATTTATTATCTCTTCATTATTGTACAAAAGGAAATTTGAAATTTTACGATATTTATTTTACTTCCATTTTTCTCATGATTTCTCAATTAACATAGCAATAATTTTCCAACTTCAAATTGTTTCTTGACACTTCTTTATATTTTCTTAGGTTTATTGTTTTCGTTTCTATTTCTGTTTTCGTTTCCATTTCCGTTTCCGTTTCTGTTTCTGTTTCCATTTCTCATATCGTTTCTCGGTTTTGTTTTACAGAATGATACTTGGCTCTCACAATAGGGCGTGCTCATATCATTTCTGAGACGGTTATGAAATTAATACAGCTTTTGGATCTTTTTTAAGTCAATTAAGACGCATTTATAGCGTTTTTAAATCTTGCAAGGCAGTATTTATTTGTAGATTTACCCTATTTAAAGCTAGGCATTGAGCAAAGGCGGTGGGGTTCGTCGAGGCTAGCACTAAGCCGTTGAAAGTTAACATTAGGGTTACAACTTGGGCAGGCTCAAACTGCTCAGATTGACACGAACCCATACTTATTAATGAGTGGCCTTGGGTAAAAGTTTTTGCATATTGGGTTAAGCTTGGGTTGAAAAATATCAACTCGAACTAAAATTCACGTTTGGCTAGGGTAGTGGGGTTCAACTCGAACTAAAACCTTTTATATTTTTCATAAAATCTTGAGAAGTTTGAAATAAGTAGAGGATAAAGAATAAGTTTTGCCAAGTAGCATGCATCCCTATGTAACATATTGGTCTAAGCTTGGCCTAGATACACATCCGGCCGAAATAAGCAAACCCAACCCAATCTTAAAGCTTAATATTTAAGCCCCAAGTTCGACTATATATGGTTAGATTAATTAAAACTCTAATATTATCATTAAATAAATATATATTCTGTATTTCTATATTTGTATATATATTCAACTTCTTATTTACAATAATTAGAATAAAAAATTTGTGATAAAGTGTCACTCTTACCTTAAGTACATTTTTCACCTACTCTGACCTAGATGTATACTCTTGTCGGTATTTTCGTCACATTGTTAGCAAACTTTCAAAAATTTAATAGTAAAGGTACACTTTACTCCACTTTTAAGTTCGGCCCATTTCATTTTACTATCTTAAAGTTTGAAAATTATAAATTACCCCCTTCATTACATGTGAATAGATTGCTTGCCATTGATTTCACTCCTATTTTTTTAGATCAATTTTTTGGACCGTTGAATAAATTCATAACTTGCTTAGGAAAAAGGAAGAAAAAAATCAATTTGGTTAGATTCATTCAATTAAACTAATTTTCATGAATAGTGCTTAATACATATTAAGGTATGACATTCAAGAAAAATGGAGGAAACTCGAGAATAAGTGGACTGTTGATTAGCTGAACCCTTTAATAATTGGGTAGAGTTGATAATTCCTTTTTTTTTTTTCCTCTTTTTTGGCCAATTGCAAGCAAGAGAAAAATCTAGACTTCACATGACCCCCACCTCCCGTTCAAGTTTTGAGTTCCTTTTTTTTTTAAATTTTTTTATCTTGATTAGAAGGAGTAAAAAGTAAAGAACTAAGGCCTAACACAGTTAAACCCATTTAGCATAGAATCAGCTAAAATAAGATGGAGGAGGAATAGTGAAAATGTTGACCTCCGGCTTTTTGTGTCCCCAATTCACTAGAAAATATGCACACGAGTTCCCCTCCCTAGAAACTGACAATCCCAACTTCGAGCCATAACGCTCTCTCTACAATCCAAAATTATAGGTCCATGGAGGTGATTTCTCTGTATTACCCAAGAGAATAAGTTGCACTGCAATCTCACAGTTGGATCCAACACACATTCTTGTTCTTGATCGCATTATCAGATTTGGGAATGATTGCAAATACATTCTCTTGGGAAATATTAAATGGAAAATATTGCTGTTCTATAGATATTTATTCTGCAAAGCCTTAGCCCATAGCACATCCTTGTTGGTAGGAAGCTGCCATCACTCGATCTTTGAGAAGGAAAGAGGAAAAACATCACCAGGTCCTCTATAAAAACCTCACTCTCTCTTTGATAAGGAACAAGGAAAAAGAATATGAACTGTAGTTACTTAAATAGATTGTGTAACGAGAAGGAAAATTATGAAATTGGAAACGAAAAAAATAAAAAAGAAAAACCAAGAGAAGCAAGCTGCACAATCAACTATGCAATAAGCAACACGAATTCCTTCTTCTGCAGGTTGTAAAGCCTAATGGTAAACGACAGGCTTTGAAGTACCCTTGCCATGAATCTTCTCATTTTCAACCAGACAAGATTCATTTTAAACATTTTTGAACAAGTGTTAGAAAAGTAGAGACATATAGCTGCTGATATCATCACTCACTTTCAATTAACATGCATCCACCTAAAAAAATGCATCTAATAATCTTCTACTCCTAATAGATTTGATAGTGAAATGGACAAGAGAATGATATCCTACACCTCTAAGAACCATCATATCAACCAACACAATGCTAAGATCATCTTCACCCATCTATTATGGATGTCCTGCAACATTCCTGACTTCTGACATGCAAAGACAATTTCAGATACTCAATCACTCGTGTAGTGGACAGTTTCTCAAATCTACAGGTCATTCACATTTCCTCACGGCAAAACCCAGCCAAATGGATTACAGGGATGGACACTAATCAGGGATTTTCACAGCACAAAATACAAAGTCTATTCTAACAAAACAATCACTTGATAAATATTTCCTAATGAAAGCCAATTTCACACCATCCTTGGCACAAAAAATCTTCTAATGGAACCAAGAACTGTGCACCATAGAATGGACATGTAGAGTGAAAAACGATGTAAGAATGAGTCCATATAAATAATTTTTTTAGTGTCTCCTACAAAAACTATTGCTTGCAGAACATCATAGGAAACTAAAGGTTTGTTCATACTATCTAGATATGAAACATATTCATAAACATAATAAGAGAGAACCCAACCTAGTATATATCCCTTCACTGAAAAATAAGAAGCTATGAACCACATCATAGAACTGTTTTACACTTCTTTTCCTCACAAAACCAACTCAAAAACAAAGAAACCAACTCCAATGAGTCTTACTGTACTTTCATATTGTAGATTTCACTATTTTCCCTCTTTCTCCTATTCCATTTCCTTTGCCATAGACACCAGTTTGAACGGCTTTGGCAGGAAATCCTCCTTAACAAAACAAAGACCAACATGTGCAAACGGGAATTACATCAAGGTAGGATAAAAAGGGTAGCAGAATTCTCACCATGTCGCATGAGTACTGCTAGATGGCAAAAATCCAACGCTGGCCTTAGCCATTGTAATGTTAGTCAACATAAATGAATCTATACTCTAATAAACCAATTACCTTTAAATAAAAAAAATGTTGACTTAACGTATAAATCCATTTATGTCATTTGAAGAATAAAAAACTTTGCCTGTCATAAGCAATGTTGAAAGAGAAATAGTAAAGCTACTCTAATAGAAACTAAGAGTAAACCGAAATATTACAAAAACTAAATGAATTTCACCTCTTCTTTCTCGTCGTTTTCTTCTTTTTCTCTCTTGTTTGCTACTTCTTCCATCAACCCCACCATCACTATTGATCAGAACAAGGCTTTCCAAACAAATATCAGCTTTAGATGAAACCGAAATATTGTAAATCATAGTCCTGGCACTCTTCTTCTTAAGGTCATACCAAACAATCTTTTTGTCGTTCTGTTCCAAGAGAACCTTGCTACCATTTTTTGAGAAAGCTAAAGGCCTAAAGGAGTTGAAAGGCCAAAAAAATCTATCAATTGACACTGAAACAAGTTTAGTCCAAGACTCCTTCACCCCATACTCTTTCATCACCCATAGATCAACACTAACATGACAATAAGTACAAATCATACAAAGGCATCCTCCCAACACACCCACATCCACATAAAAATTCTCCCCCGAATATTCTTGCTAGGGCATCTCACGATATTGCTCTAGCCCCAGATCAAAAGCAACAACTATTAAGTTAATCTCATTAGGTTCGGGCCTTGGAGTCGCCACCCAGTGTAAAGCGCCACTAGCAAACACACCATGTGATGGGTTATCATATAAATCATAAGGGAAATCATGAATCCTTCTCCAAGAATTCGACTTCAGACTATAAACCTCTACTTTGGAGTCCAAATGGTCATCGCTTTCACCATAAATCTGTACTATCCTCACCAACTTGTAGTCATCATGAACAAAATCGTACCCAAATCCAAATAAAACATTAAAGGGAGTACCAAACATAAGGGACTAGATCTCTCTACTCCTCGCTGGGTCTAGCGATGTAGGCGATGCAGATTCTTCTCGTTTTCTTCGTCAGGTGGCAAATGCTCAAGTGATACGGCGTTCCCTCTAGGTTCTTTTCCGGTATGCTCTCTTTCCAGATAGAGGACCGTTCAATTTTTCAGATTGAAGGGAAAACGTTCAAGATTTCTGTTGTAGATGAAAGCAGGGGTAGATTTGTTAGGATAAACAAAAATGGTAGAAGGTTTTCAAGAAATGTTTTCTTGGAGAGATTTTTCATGAAGAAAATTATCGATTTTGTGGAAGACATCCTTTGTAAGGGTTCGAAAGCTAAGCTTTACTGGATGGAGGTTAGGGTTTTCAGAGAAGTGGTAGCTTTAGTGTGTTCTAATGAAAGTGGTAGGGCTCTTTTCTTTTCATAATTCCCTTTTAACCATAGCAAAGGCTTGGTCATTATTCCAGAGGGCTGTGAGGCTTGCGGATGGTACCTTCTCTTGAAATCCCTTAAAAAATGTGTTTAGAACACTTCCTCGATCATGAAGAAAGCTGTTGTGGGTCGGCAACATAACCATCCTCCATCCTTTCTGAAGATTGCGAAGTTACCATCGCTTCCTCTTGAAGGGGCGTGTGATGCGGTGGTTGTGGATAACTGAGTCATCTTTAAGGTTAGCGATGTAGAGGTGGAATAAAGGACGGCTTTCCTGAAATAGTGTATTGTGGGTCGCTTTATTAGTGACGATGGGTCAATTCCATCAATCGAGGGCTGGGCTTCGAAGGTGTGGGGTATTAGCTCTGGTGTTAAAGTTCATTCCTTGTCTGATGGATTGGTGCTTTTCTGTTTACCCTCTGAAGAAGAAGCTTTGCAAGTTTTGAATGAAGGGAGTAGATCAAAAAGGGGCATCAAACTTCTTCTGGATCAATGGGGGTATAAGGTGGGGTGTACTGGTGTTTTAAAGACTGTTTGTAAGAGGTGGATTCAGGTTACCGGATTACTTCTTCATGTATGGTGTTGGGATTTGTTCAAGACTATAGGTGATTTTTGTGGAGGATTTAAAGAAGTAGATGTTGATTGGGAAGGGAGTTGGGATAAGGTGACACTCCTGGTTCACAATATTGGCTCTATACCTAGTTTTGTGGAGGTCTCTACCATCGATGTCTACTATAGAATTAAACTCCTCAAAGAATCTCTTCCTGTTCTGATACCGATTCGTAGTCATTTTGGTAATAGGGTTTCGCCTCATCAAATGCTGCTAGTGAGGGAGTCCATTCAAGTGGTGAGAAATGACAGCTCTGTCAGCGATAATCGGAGAGACCTTCACAGGGATAGAGGTAAGAGAAAGGCGAGGTGACACACGCACTGGAGGCAAGTGGATGAGGGTCGTTTGACGAGAGTTGGTGAGGGTAGGCAACGTGGCGTGGTTGGGGTGGTTGTCCGGAAGGGAGAAGGCAGCTTTATTTTTAATTCTGCTGCTGCTATGCAGAATGTAGATGGGGATTCGTTTCGTGGGAGGAAAGGAAAAGAGATCATACTCGAGGCACGTAAAGCTTCCTATGGGAAGGATAAGGGTTTGGGCCAGGTTAATTTTTGTGGGTTTATGGGCCTTGTTGTTGGCCCATCCTCTTCGTCTTCTCCTTCTGGGTATGGTCTTGGGTTATTTAAGAAGCCTTTTTTGTCTCAAGAAGCTTATTTCAAGGTCGTTCCCCTTCCTAAGGATGTAATTACTGATTATGTGCTTCCCGTGAAATGTGTGAGCTCTATTATTGTCATTCATGGAGGTTGCCCTACAGTTAAGTAGGGTGTGGCGAGGGAACAAGGTATGGTCTCTCAGGCTGATGGGTTCAGGGAGATTGGTTTTTTAGTGGAGGTTTCTTCTTCTAAGTCTAGAGCTGCGATGGATGGTTGTGGTATGGATTTTGCTGACTGTTGCATAGTTGAGGATGGGGATGTTTCGTCGACGGTTGAGTTGGTGTCAAGGGAGACGGTTTCTGATTTGGAAGAGAGCTGTGTGAATAGATCTGCTTCAGGTACGGTTTTTTCTAAACCAATTGTCTGTAATCCGATTGTTTGCTTAGAACCGGATTCTTATTTTGTTAATAGGATGGATTTTAATGGTAATTTATTGCTTGAGAATGGGTCGTTGATTGAGGGCAAAGTTTCGGATTAGGTTAAATCCCGTGTAAAGGGTGTGAGCAAATTTCTTGGGCTATCCTGTGGAGGTTTTGAGGAGGATTTGGTTGCTTTGTTTTCTTCTATTGAAAAACAGAGGAAGTCGAATGATGTGGTATCCCCTAGGAGAAAGCTGGTCAACTCGAAGGAGAGAAGGAAACGTAGATTAAAGAAACTTGAATAGGACTATTAATTATGTGAGTAAGGAGAACAGTGGTGGTGAGAATGGGGTTGAGAATATATGGGGGGAATTGCTGCCTTGATTTGGTTTGTCAATGAAGCTAAAAATTATTTGTTGGAATGTTAGGGGGCTGAATAGTTTTGAGAGAAGGAGGAGGATTAAGTCCGTTTTTAAAGATTAGAAAGGTGATATAGTTGTTTTGCAGGAATCTAAAATTGAAGTTATGAATAGAGAAATTGTTAGAGATTTGTGGCAGGTAGTTGGGTTCAATGGGTTGAGTTGGGTGCTAGTAGTACGGCTAGGGGTATTCTTGTGATGTGGGACAGCAGGGTTGTATCCAAATTGGATGAGGCAGTGGGTGCTTTTTCTGTTTCTTGTGTTTTTAAGAATGTTGATGATGGTTTTGAATAGGTTTTATCAGGAGTGTATGGTCCTAATGATGATGCTTTGAGGGTGTTGTTTTGGTCAAAATTGGTTGAAGTTAGAGCTAAATGGGATCTTCCTTGGTGTATGGGGGGGGGGATTTCAATGTTGTCCGGTTTCCTAATGAAAAGAAAGATTGTTTGGTTTCCTCGGCAGCTATGAGGTTATTTTCAGACTTTGTGAACTCCAATGAATTGTGCGATCCTCTGCTTGTTGGTGGTTGGTTTACTTGGTCGAGCAATCGTGATAACCCTTGTCTATCTAGGTTGGATAGATTTCTTTTCTCTCAGTCTTGGGAGGAACATTTTCCTAGAGTTATTCAGTCTGCGCTCTCGAGGCTTTTGTCGTATCATATTCCTCTTTTTCTTGATAGTGAAGGTTTGAGGATTGTGAGAAGGTCCGTTCCGATCTGAGAATATGTGGTTAGAAGAGGATGGTTTTGTTCATCTTGTTAAGAAGTGGTCGGATTCCTTTTCTTTTTTTGGTCCTCCTAGCTATTTCTTTGCCAAAAAATTGAAGTCTTTGAAGCATTGCTTAAAAGTTTGGAATAAAGAAGTTTTTGGAAATGTTAAGGAGTCTAAAGATAGGGTGCTTGACTTGATTCATTTTTATGATGAGAAAGAAGGAGTGGATGGTTTATCGGTAGAGGACAAAAATAGTAGAATGGAGGCTAAAGCTGAATTTTCCAAATTAGCTAGATTTGAAGAAATTAGTTGGAGACAAAAATCTAGAGCTATTTGGTTAAAAGAAGGGGATAGAAATACGAAGTTTTTCCATAAGGTGGCTAATGCCCATAAGAGGACTAACTTTATTGGGAAATTAAATATAAATGGGTCTCTTGTTGATGATGAGGAGATTTTTTCTAAAGAAATTGTTGATTTCTATCGAGATCTTTTCTATGAAGAGGAGGATTAGAGACCTTTTGTTGACAATTTGGATTTTAATGCTATTAATCATGGGGATGCGAATTGTTTGGAAAATGTTTTTGAAGAAGTGGAGGTTTTGGAGGCTATTAATTCCCTTGGTGGTGATAAAGTGCCCGGATGGCTTTTCTATTGCTTTTTTCAAGAAGTGTTGGGTTGTGGTTAAAGATGATTTGATGAAGGTGTTTGGAGAATTTTTTGAGAATGCTAAGTTTGAGAATAGTCTCAATGCTACTTTTATTGCTCTTATCCCTAAGAAAGGAGAGGTTGTTGATGTGCGGGACTTTCGGCCTATCTCTCTTCTTGGTAGTATGTATAGGTACTAGCCTTAAGACTTTCTAAAGTGGTTGGGAACATTATTTCTCCTTCTCAATTTGCCTTTACTTGTGGGAGACAAATTGTGGATGCGGAGCTTGTAGCTAATGAATGTATTGATTCTAAACTCAAAAGTGGGAGTCCCGAGCTTTTAGTTAAAATTGATTTGGAGAAAGCTTATGACCATATCAATTGGAATTTTCTTGTTTATATTCTTGGGAGAATGGGCTTTGGGAAGAAGTAGCGTAGATGGATCTCTTAGTGTATCTCTACTCCTCCTTTTTCGGTTTTAGTGAATGGCACTCCTTATGGTTTATTTCATAGCTCTAGAGGTATTCGGCAAGGGGATCCTTTATCTCATTTGTTATTCATTTTAGTTATGGAGGTTTTGAGCAAGTTTCTTGCCAAGGCTTTGGATGCAAATTATGTGGAAGGATTCACGGTTCATAATGGCCGTTTTGGGAGTGGCAAGGTTTCTCACTTGTTTTTTGCCGACGATGCTCTTGTCTTTTGTGGTGTTGATGTAGACCAATTGCACTTTTTAAAGGGGATTCTTTTATGTTTTGAGGCAGTTTCGGGGCTTAAAGTGAATCTTAGTAAGAGTGAGATTATTCCAGTGGGTAGGGTGGATAATATTAGTAGTCTTGCTAATATCCTTGGGTGTAAGATTAGCTCTTTACTGGTGAGGTATCTTGGCCTTCCTTTGGGAGCTCGTTTTAAAGATACTAAAGTTTGGGACCCCGTGGTTAAAAAATTTTATAAGAGACTTAGTGGTTGGATGAAAGGTTACCTCTCCAAAGGTGGTAAATTGACTCTTGTTAAAAGTGTTCTGTCTAGCATTCCCATTTATTTTATGTCCATCCATAAAATTCCTTCTTCGGTGGCTAGGAGAATCGAGAAGCTTCAAAGAGATTTCTTGTGGAATGGTATGGGAGGAGTTCGAAAATTTCATTTTGTTAATTGGCATACCATGGGTCTCTCCAAAAGTTTCGGTGGATTGGGTATTAGATTCTATCTCTTGTGTTAACCAAGCTCTTATGGCTAAGTGGCTTTGGAGATTTGATAGGGGTGAACAAGGTTTATGGCGAGATGTGGTAGTGTGGAAGTATGGTGTTACTAGTGACGGGTGGTGGACTAATGATGTTAGTGGCTCTCATGGTGTGGGTCTTTGGAAAGCTATTATGCAAGGCCTTCACTTTTTCAAGAAGGAGGTTGGTTTTAAAGTGGGTGATGATAGTAGAGTGAGTTTTTAGAAGGATGTTTGGTGTTCTAATGTGCCTCTTATGCTCGAATTCCCTTCTTTGTTTGATATGGTGCAAGACAAGAATGCTTTGGTAAAAGACTATTTAGATGTTGTTTATGTGTCAATTTTTTGGGATATTACTTTTGTTAGACGCTTCAATGATTGGGAATTGGAAAGTGCTTTATCTTTTTACCAAGTGCTTTACGATAGCAAGATTTTAGTGGGTAAGAATGATTCCTTAGTGTGGCGTAAGGACTCTAAAGGGTTATTCTCTGTAAAATCTTGTTACAATATTTTGAGGCCTCTTGGTAACATTTTCCTCGCTAGGAAGATTGTGTGGATTGCTTCGGTTCCTTCTAAAGTGGCCTTTTTTTTTTGGTTGGTGAGTAGGGATAAGTATTTGACTTTGGATCATCTTATTAGGAGAGGTTTTATTATGCCCAATAGATGTATTTTGTGTAAAGAAGAAGCAGAGACGGTGTGTAAACACCCCATTTTTACCCCTATAAGTTTATGATAGCATTTGTTTAAGTTTAGAAGCATCTAGGAGTTCCTAAGCCTTAAAGGATATTTTTGCCCTTTTAGGCTTTAGGAGAATAGGTCATCATTGCATGCATATTTTTGTCTCTTTATTGAGTCCCATCACTTGCATTTAGTTTTTAGGATCATTTCGGATATATGTGTCAAATTTGGTTCGATTCCAGATAGGTTTGGATAGTTAATTAAAACTTTTGCGACTTAAAGGGCAATTTCGTCATATATTTTCCAATTGACTTCCAAATGTGTTCTGGAGTGTTCCATTGATCTTAGAATGATGAAATAAACCTAATTGAAGTGCCAATTTAATTTATTGATAGGTTTTGGATTGGTTTACCATATTACCCTATGGCTAATTGACCCTTTTTTGGTTAATTGCCTTGTGAAAACCTAGCCACCTGACCGTGGTTAGGGATTTTTGATTTGAGAATATTCTAGGCTTATTCTACATTGAATCCTTGAAATTTTGGCTTTTGAATCACTCAAATTTGAGTTAAAATGAAGAATTTATGTCTGTTTGAAGTTCAGAGTCCAAAATGGGCTAAAATTTCAAAAACCAAGGAAACCTGAGATTGGTCTCGGGTGACCGGTTCACCCCAACTGGTTGGCCAACCGGTCCAACCAGTTCACCCCAACTGGTCACCCGATTGCTCTGTCCTGTTTTGTCTCTCTTTGAGATTTTGACGGAATAGGACTCTACCACTCCGAATTTCAATCCTTCCAAAGGTATTCTAAACCTATTGGGATGAAGATTTGAGTTGTTTAACATCCATGGGATTTAATTACAACCCTAGATTGGTTTTATGGTGAATTAATCTCAACAATTGGTTCACATGGTTGGTTGGTTATAAATAGAGGTTCATTCATCAGCATAAGGGACTTTTGGACTATTTAACACTTCATATTCATTAGAGAGAAAAGGAAAACGAGTTGGCACTCACCCATATCACTTGGAGAAGGCTTCCTACAGCAATTTTAAATGAGAACTAGAAGGGAACCAAGCCAAAGAGAAGGAAGAACACAGCGAAGACCTTTGCTTTGTTGTAAGTTTCCTTTGCATCTTTTTATGATTCCTTCTTCTTCTATTCCATTCTCTGCATAGTTATGGCTTAGAATTGATTTAGGAATCATATATACTCCATATCTTAGAGTGTATATGATTCAAATATGATGTGAAAGCATGCTAATGGAGTAGGATTGCGAATTGTTTGCTGTTAGGATAGTTTCTCTCTTAAGGATAAAGGTGCGTTTTGCACAGAAAATTAAGTTGATGTGTTTAGGCCGTTTTCTCTTCATGGTTCAATTATATGTATGATTTTAAGCATCTTTTGTATAGGATACTTGCTGTGTAAGCCTCATCTTCATGGGTGTATAGATGATTATTTTTTTCAAGGATAATTATCGTCCTTAGAGGATGAAGTTGTGTATAGATGCTTTCTAGAGTGTGTTTAAGTGCGTTGTGAGTTTTTTTTTGCATTCTTAGGTATATATTTTACGTAGGATATATGAAGAAACCATTCATGCGGAGTGGTTTCTACGTAAAATTATCTCTGGATAATTTTACTCAAGAAAGCTCGTCGTAAGGATGATTATTTCACATTCTTACATAAAGTACTTACCTAAGCCATCATGTTAGATTTTATTTTCATGTTTTAAATTTTAATATGATATTTCATCATGGTAATTCATATTTGGCATGTTTTTTTATAGTTTTGTGCATGTTAGGGTGTTTAGAGCATATAGGAGCATATTAGGATTTTGTTTCTCTTTTGATTTTTGTTATTTGCATAAATATTAGGCAGGGGCGGAGGGAGGGGGGGCCTTTGGGGGCACGTGACCCCCCTCACTCAAAAAAAAAAAAAAAAAAAAAATATATATATATATATATATATATATATATATATATTAATATTTGACTTTAGAAAGCAAAAGGAGACTCCTCTGACACTAGAAAGCTGAAGTTGGTGACCCCCCTGCCTGACTAAAATTTTTTTAAAAAAAAATATTTGACTCAAACTTTCAAAGTCAAAAAGCAAACTAAAGGCTCCAGAACTAAAAGCTTCTCCCCTGTCCCTCACCCCATTACCCCACGTCACTACGTCAGTATTCTCACTTCCCAAGTTCGGAAGTTCCTGTTCTCTAGAACTTGAAAGGCTCCATTCAGCTAAGCACTCTGGTTAGACGACGTGGACGGGTGGAGTGGTGGACAACGTCGACGGCAATCTCTCATCCGGCATTCGACAGCAGCAACACACACTCAGGTTTGATATGCAAAAAAAAAAACCTCTTTTTCTAGGGTTTGATATGAAGAAAAAATAAAAAATAAAAAAAAATAAAAACCTCTTTTTCTACTTTTCTATGGTTTAATGTGAAAATAAAATTTTGTTTCTAATTTTATAGGGTTTTTATTACTTTGATTCTCAATTTCTCATGCTCTTCTGCAGAAGGCCAGGATAAAATCAATTTGGAATCTCCTTATTTTATTCTCATCTCCCTCTCATTCTTGATCTCTCTACCAAGAATGCACAAGCTCACAAGCCTAAAGCTTTCTAAAATCTGAGAGATACCAAAATCCCTTTAATTAATTTTTTAGTTGGTCTTGAATTTTTGGACAGTTTAGTTCGGGATAAATTTGAATGTTGACTTGTTGATTTGCCAGATTTTGGGGATTTATTGAGAGAACGCCAAATGCTAAGCATGCTCAAAGAATTCATTGGTTTATTAGCTTGGAGGAATTACATTTGAAATGTCACAAGGTAATCAAAACCTTCAAACATATTTATTTACAGCACCATGATGTGTGATTTGAAATTTGGGGTGTGCTGTTATGCTATAGGAATTAGATTTTTGGATATTTGAATTTGATTTTGAAGTGTTGTGTTTATTTATGCAATCAGATTTGATTATTTGAATATAGGGATTTAAATTTAAATTTGAAATAGGAATTTGAATTATGCTAAATTAGGAATTTGGATTATATATTTATAATGTCATTTTGAAACAAAAATTGGGAGTAATGCCAATTTAGGAATTAGGAATTTGTAGTATGCTATAAGTAATAAGTTTGGGACTTTTGATGTAAATACTTGAATGTTAATTTATGGATTTATACTATAATATTTGAAACAGCCAAAATAACGAGATATTTAAAGAGAAAGTTACCTTTGGAGTTTCCAGTCCCACCCCCTCAACCCCCTCCAAAGAAAAACGATGAAGGCTCAAGTCGACCTTTGGACTTTCCAACCTCACCACCTCATGATCAACCCCCTCCACAAAGAAATGATGAAAGCTCAAGTCCACCTTTGGAGTTTCTAGCCTCACCCCCTCAACCCCCTCTACAAAGGAATGATGAAAAGTTTGAAAGCTCAAGTCATATAGGAATCAATGTAGCAGCTCTTCCTGCGGATCCTAGGCTACGGACTCATATTTGGGATTACCATCCTAATGTCCGAGACCAAGTTCGAAGAGCATATTTGCTAAAGGGTCCTTGTCAACCTCATGACCATGCTTTTCCATATAGGAAATTAGGAGGAAAGGAGCGAAGATTTAACCCTGATTGGTTTGGTGCACATGCTGATTGGTTGTAGTATAGCATAGCAAAAGATGCTGCATTTTGTCTATATTGTTATCTTTTTAAACAAGAAATTGGAGACCAAGCAGGTGGTGACACCTTTATTTGTGTGGGGTTTAGGAATTGGAAGAAGAAAGAAAGGCTTCAAGGTCATGTTGGAGGTGTTAGTAGTCATCACAACCAATGTTGGAATTAGTGTCAAGATTTAATGAGCCAAGATCAACACATTAACACAGTTTTATTTAGGCAATCAAGTGAAGCTCGAAGGTGCTATCGAATCCGTTTAAATGCAGCAATTGATTGTGTTCGATTGCTTTTATGACAAACATTGCATTTCGTGGTCATGATGAACACGAGGAGTCTTTAAATCATGGAAACTTTCTTGAAGCTTTCTAATTTCTTGCTAATCACAATGAGGATATTAAGGCTGTCTCATTGAAAAATGCTCCTGAAAATTACAAATTGACTGCACCTTGTATTCAAAAGGATATTGTAAATGCCACTGCAATTGAAACATAAATGTTATAATTGATGATATTGGTGATGCTCTATTTTCTGTCTTAATTGATGAATCCAGTGACGTATTAGCAAAGGAACAAATGTGTAATACCCTGAATATTTATTAATTTATTTTACGTGTATATTTAGTGGAATTGTACACAGGAGGATAATTTTAAATATTGTTGAGGTTAGTTGAATGTTGGGATACATTGCATTAAATTGCTTTGGATGGAAAAGAATAATTAATTTGTGATATATATATATATATATATATATATATATATATATAGGTGAAGGAAGGAAAAGACAAAAGAAGAAACAAATAGAATAGAAAAAAAAAAAAGAAAGAGTAAAGAATGAAATTAGCTTTCGGTGGAATGGAATAAGAAAAGAAGGTATAAGAAGAAAAAGAGGATAGAAAAATCAAAAGAAGAAATAAAAAAAAAAAGAAAAGTGGCTAGTGGCTTGAGAACATGGGAAAAGAAGGAAGAAAAGAAAAAAAAAGTGGGAGGTAGGTGTAGAATAAAGAAAAGGAGAAATGATGAAGAGAGAGAGAGAGAAGGAGGAATGGACGGAAGAGAAGAAATAAATAGAGAAGAGAAGGAAAGAAATAAGAAAGGGAGAAAGAGGAAGGGAGAAGCCGAGAGAGGCAGTGGCCGGACGGCCCATCGGTCGGAGCATGGGAAGTTTTAATCCGACTTATTTTATTCACTTATTTTTTGAGGTAGGGGGTTTAATTCTTGTACGGTGAATGATGATTATTTTGAAGCATATATTAAGATTTGATTTATGTAAGGTGATAATTCTTGATGGTGATATATTTGAGGATTATGATGGTTGATTTCATTGAGATTATATTTGAGGTTTATGATTTGGAGTTCGTATTATTTGATTAATTTATATATTATTTTGAATATATAAATGCTTGTATGTGATTTTGAAACATTATTTATTGTATAGGAATTTGATTTCCTACTGGGCAGTTGTTCGCTCACCCCAATATATTTTCAGGTGATAATTGTTGGCGGCACGTAGTAGAATTGGGGTCGAGATTTGGAGAAGTTATCACGTACATTTATTTTTATTTAAAGCTGATGTAATTTTATTTATTTGGTTGGCCAATGTATATTGATGACGAGTTTTGGGTTAACCATGGCTACCCGCAGCTGCGCAATACTCTGTATTTTGAAAGGAATGTATTTTTGAAAATATTGATTTGTACGGAGCTCATAAAAAAAAAAATTGTACGTGTTAAGGTTTATAAATTTTGGGGCGTTACAAAATGGTTGTTGCATTACGTTACGTGGACAAGAAGGGGCATGTGATTGAGCGTTTTTTAGGTATTGAACATGTGGCTAATACCAATACTCTCACACTCAAGGCAACAATTGAAACATTATTTTCTAGAAATGGATTGAGCATGTCTAGGTTACGTGGCCAAGGTTATGATGGAGCTAGTAATATGAAAGGAGAGTTCAACGGTCTTAAAACGCCTATTATGAAGGAGAATGAATGTGCCTTTTATATTCATTGTTTTGCTCACCAACTTTAGTTGGCTCTTGTTGCTGTAGCGAGGAATAATGATTATATAGCCTCGCTCTTCATGTTGTTTGCTAATGTGCTGAATTTAGTTGGGGCCTCATGTAAACTTCGTGATATGCTTCTGTAAAAACAATTTGTTGTAATTACAGAAGCTCTCCTGAATAATGAGCTTTAAAGTGGGCGAGGATTAAATCAATAAACTACTCTTAAACGTGCTAGTGACACACGTTGGAGTTCACACTATAATTGCTTGATTAATTTCATTTCTATGTTCTCTTCTGTGATAGATGTACTTGGGATAATAGTAGTGGATTGTTCAGCATCTGATAAGATAGTTGAAGCAGGTCATCTATTGGACTTGATGCAATCGTCTGATTTTGTATTCAGTCTACATTTGATGAAAACTTTGTTGGGATTCACAAATGATTTGTCACAAGCATTACAGAAGAAAGATCAAGATATTGCAAATGCCATTAACTTAGTTAATTTATCAAAGCAACGATTGCAACAGATGAGGGAGAATGGGTGGGATTCTTTTCTTGATCAAATTTCTTCTTTTTGTAGCAAATATAAGATTGTTATTCCCAACATGGATGATAGGTTTCTAGCTCGAGGAAGGCCACGACGTAATTCTGAAGATATGACAAACTTGCATCACTACCGCGTCAAGTTATTCTATGCTGTCATAGATATGCAACTTCAAGAGTTAAATAATCGTTTCAATGAAGCGAATAGTGAGTTGCTTCTTTGTGTGGCTTGGTTGAGTCCAAATGATTTATTCTCTGCATTTGACAAGCAAAAGTTAATTCGCCTTGTCCAGTTTTATCCAAAAAATTTCTCTATAAAGGATACCATAGTACTTTAAGATCAATTTGAGATTTATATTTTGGATATGCGCACTAGAAAAGAGTTTTAAGAATTGAAAGGAATTGGTGCTCTTGCTCGAAATATGGTTGAGACAAAAAGACACGATACATATCCACTTATTTTCTTGCTAGTGACATTGGCATTGATTTTACCTGTTGCAACTGCCACGGTAAAGAGAGCCTTTTCTGCCATAAAGATTGTAAAGAATCGATTACGCAACCAAATGGGAGATCAATGGATGAATGATAGTTTAATTGTGTATATTGAAAAAGACATATTTAATGGTGTGGATAATGAAGCTATCATCCAACGCTTTTAAAGTATGAAGAAGCGTCGTGGATAATTGTAAAGCCACAAAAGTCTTAGGTTTTTTGAAGAGAAAGTGGAGTATGTGGACAATTGTAAAGACACAAAGGTCTTGGTTTTTTTAATAGAAAGTGGACAATTGTAAAGCTGTAAAGGTCTTAGGTTTTTTGAATAGAAAGTGGACAATTGTAAAGACATCAAGGTAGTTTTTTGAATAGAAATATTATCAATAAAATATTATAATTTTTGGAAGTGGCTATTAGTCTATTACTTTAAGTATTCTTGATTTATTGATGTTATTGTTAATTAGAGTTTAAGAACTTTGTAAAATGTTACAATCGACTAATTTACAACCGACTAAAAGGTGCCTCCTTGGAGAAAATTCTTGGCTCCGCCCCTGGTATTAGGTCATTATATGCATGTTTAGTATTCTGTCCAGGTTTGATTTAGGTTTTCTAATGATGATTTGAGCATGAATATGGTTTATTTGAGCTTAATAATTGCCCTATAGAATATATGGGGTAACTAGTTGGTGTTTTCTCGATGTTTCGAGATAATTTACATATGGTAAGTGGTTCATGGTAAGTTTTGTGTGAATTGTTCTCTTCTCCCCCCCTCGGGTTATTGTCTTTACTTTGGATTAGAAGTCCTAAGTTTCCAACTCTTTTAAAATTTTGTTTTATTTGGAGTTCTATTCGCTTTTGAATTCAAATCTCTTTAGAAGTCTATTTGAGTTAGAATTCTATTCTTTCTCAAATACCTATTTTTTCTCAAACTATTTTTGGAAACTCCTAAGTTTTAAAACCTTTCTTAAATTGGAAACTTAGGACTTATAGTTCATTGTAAAAGGAGTAATCCCTTCTCAATCGAATTACGTGGACTTTGATCCTTGCATCTTTGCATGTAAGGTACGTAGGCGCTCATTTGATGTTCAAGTCCGCCCTAGGATACTAAGTATCCTAGGTTTTCCTTTTTTCTTTTTATTCTTTTGTCCATCACATATTTGCTAGAGGAGTAGGATGGACCCATGCTTATTAATTTATCCATCACATATGATTGCTAGAGGAGTAAGATGGATTTGTTCTCTTATTCTCTATTTCTCTTACATGCTTTCCATACCTCTCCTATTTGTTCATGGATGTTTACATGCTTTGTGGATGTTTGTTGCTTTATGGATGTTCATGGATGAATGTGGATGATTTATGGATGATTCTTTACATATGCATGGTGACTAATTAGGAAGTGATTGAAATAACCCATATAAATTCAGAGACCCATTTTAGGGCGATGTGGGTGCCTATAGGATGTTTCCTAGAACCTTCCCACATCGTAACTTAGTCTCCGGATCCTCTCTTGTTTTGTTAAGACCTGCTTTTCCTTGATCGGAGTCATGTGTTTGGTTTTCAAAGGTTTTCTTTAAAACTATTTTCAAGGTTTTCCTTTTTTTTCCTTAAAAGAATGAGGTGACGACTCTTTGTTTGATTGTTTTTGTAAACCTTTTAAAGACCAGATTTTTATTAATTTAAATTTCTACAAGTTTCTTTAAAAGAAGGATTTCCCTCCTCCCAATCGAAACTCGTGGTTCACACGGTGGACCACCTCTTTATTCATTGTAAGGTGGCTAGGAGTCTTTGGGTGTTTACTTTAATGTCTTTGGCATTTATTTGGTTCTTCCTTCGACCACATATGATCTTCTTTCTAGTTGGTGGTTTAAAGGGGGTGGTAAAGATACTAAAATGGTTTGGAGGATGGTTCGACATGCAATTTTTTGGTGTCTTTGGAGAGAAAGGAATCATAGCACTTTTGAAGGGATTGAAAAGTCTATTATTGATCTCAAGTCTGGTTTTACTAAGGATCTTTTTTTGTGGTTCTCTAGCTATGCTAGAATTAGTAAACCTTCTTTTATTCTTTTCTTAGATTCCCTTAAGATATAAAAGGGATTTTTTTGTGCCTTTTTGCTTGTTTTTTGTATATGTCTCATGTACTTGGGCTAAGCTTTTTGTGATTAATACACATTTTACTTCATCAAAAAAAAAACATAGGGTGGTGGCAGGGGTGGGGGCGGATCTGAGTTGGCATAATAGGTAAATTGTGGTGTTTTCTGGTTGATGGGTTCCATAAGGCAATGTCATACATGCTGTTAGATAAACAGAGCAAGCCATTGCAGGAGCCCAACACCTGAGTTTGATATTCCTTAGACTTTAATGGGTAATCGAGTTCTACGGTGTTAGCGAGTCCATCGAATTCTAGGGAATACAGATAGTCATACCTGACAATGAGACTGAGATTGGTGTTGCGTTCCATGGATCGTTTAAGGTGCGCTTTGATAAAATCAGGGCCCTCGATTAGATCACACCAGGGCTTGGATACGCACTTGAAACGCAAGAGAGTCTTAACGGGTAGTTGTAAGAGTCTGTCCACCATAATATCCCTTGGAAGAGTCGCCATTGGTGCCTCCGATTACTTCTTTCTTAGGGATCGAAGAGATTTGGAATACGAAATACGAAAGAGGAGAAACTACGGTAGGTTTTATCTATCTATGCGACTATATTATTATATAAAGCTAATTCCATACGTGGTTGGATTACAACTGGAAATACTAAAATACCCTTATAAATTAATAAAACTCGATTTGATAATTTTACCTAATTGAAAAACCCAAATTCTCTCCTCTACACACATATGCGGTTTAAAATTTTGAAAACTGACATAACAATTCCACTAATGGACTGGAAATTCAAAAAAATGTATTGCATATGCATCGCGTGCTCGATGACCAGTATTGTTAGGGGCTATTCGCGCACCTCCAGTACCCTTAGGCATTCCCCTTCCTGTTTATATTATCTCCAATAATGAAAATGCCCTTAACCAGATTGATAGATCACACAATACACTCAACCGTCTACTCCATTTAGAAGGATTTAAAGCAAACCAAATCTTAGTTTTAGAAGAAGCGGCCACCAGATCTTGATTCGGCAACACCGTCATCATAGAAAGAGGGAAAAAAAAAAGGCCCAACTCTTCTTTCTTCCCTATTTCACCTCCATCTGTAAGGTAACTACCTAATTAGCTACCCAAACAAGGAACCCTAAAGAAGAAACTGATAAACAAAAACCCACGAATGAAAATATATAACTATTGAATGAGAGATAGAGATATGTTTCATTGGAGCAGGAAACTGGAAGAACAAAAAGATCGATTCCCATTTTATTCACTCACCTCTTAACTATCTTATATATATACAAATTCCCGACGACAGATTTGGCAAAAGAACTGAAGATGGTAAGCACATGTAGTCATTTTGGTGAAGTGAGGGGGCAGGTCCCTTTGTTGAGGGAGAAAAAGGTTGCACGTGCATTGCAAGTGGCTTTTTGTTTTTGTTTGTTTGTTTGTTTTTTTTTTTTTTTTTTGTTTTGAGAAAAAGTTATCGCATTTTTTAGAGAAACACTTACCAAACAAGGTAGAAAAAGCTGTTAATGGAGAAAGAATAATTCAGAATCTCGCTGTTAATGAAGAAAGTAGAATTTAGAATTATGTAGATAATATATGTTAAAATTTAAGGTTTTATACGAATTTAATTTCTTATTTATGTGGTTTTACGAATAAGTACACGGATTATAGTATCATTTGAATTCCTATTTATATTTATGTGTTTTATATTCTTATTTCCTCTTTATGTGTTTTATATTTTACATTCTTATTTCCTCTTCCAATCAATGTACTATGTATAAGGATAGTGGTGTATTTAAAATATAAAATAGAGGTATATTGGTCAATCAAAAGCTTTTATAACATTCAGCCTTTTATAGGTAGTGTGTATATATATATAGGTAAATGGGAAGGGAAGCACCTGAGTGCATTGGAGGAGCGCAAATAACCCCTCCCTTTATATTTTTATAGGTAATGCCGCCTTACCCCCACATTTTGCTCCATACTTTGCCTTACTATATGCATTTAGGATAGTAAAATTGTGGAACCTACTTATATAATTAAATTCTAAAAATTGAAATTTTTTTAAATACACATAATAGGATAAATTGTGAGGTAAAATAGCAGTACCCTATATTTATTAGACATGAAAGGTACAATCTGACGGCAAAGGCCCACAGACCACAACGTTAATGGGGGTCTCAATTTCAAATCCTAACCTTTTCACTCTTGGGTATATGGGTTAGCGTGAGAATAATAGAGGTAATTGTGGGTGGAGGGGCTTGAAGCCTTGAACAGAGGGAGCAGAGGAGAAAGAAGAATAATTGTCGTAAATTTGCACTAGTGTAATACATAGTATAATAAATAAATAAAAAGTAATTGACATAGGTTATTTATTTATTTATTATTATTTAATAATTGTCGTAAATTTGCACAAGTGTAATATAATAAGCGAGACAAGGACAATCAAATGTATAAATCTACAATGAAGTTACTTAATATTTGCAGGTGTTAAAAGATCGACATACATTAATTCCTTTCTATAAAGCTTGATGGCAAGGATTTGCTAATGGCTAGAAAAAAAAAAAAACCATCACTGTGATAGTATAATCTGAGCCATCCATAAAAGCTTTAATGGATGACTTGGAGCAAAAGTCTAAAAAAATGTTAACATAAGCTGACTTCAGCAAGTTTTTGGGCTTTGATTCAAACCGTCTATTGTTTTATTGGACAGCTCAGATCACACCATCATGGTGATGGTTCTTTTCAAACCATCACCTAATTCAGATTGAGTCCATAGTAGACATTTATAGGAGCACCTTCAACATTAAAAAATGGATCATGAGAGTTGGTCTTTGATCATCTAACACAAACTTTATGTAATGCCATGGAGTCTCTTATTAATTACACTACATCAGCTTGATCCAATTTAAGTGGAAAATTATACAGAGGCACCCTCCCAACAACAGCCACATTCATGTAAAAATTCTTAACGGGGTAATTAAGTTGCAACACCACCTAATATTTTTGCAACCAATTTATTTATGCATCATGACGACTCTATTTTAGATGCTTAATTTGTGTCCCAATTCCATGCAGCCCAAATACAGTGGCTTATTTTTGTTGAACACTACTTGCCTCCACCCCAAGGTGAAGGAGTTCCTCTCCACCTCCATTCATTCTTTGCCATGTATCATAAATAGTTTTAAAAAATATGAATTCAAAATCACAAACAAATAAATAAGCTAATATGGATATGGACACACATTCATGTTAACATAAAAATGTAACACTCATGTATGGATTTATAAAAATGTGTTTACAATTATGTAAATATAGGAATGCATACACACAATCAATTCTCCTTCTTTATTTAAATAAGTGGCAAAATATGAGTGGGAGGAGAGAATGAACAAGTATTTTCCTATTTTTTATTAGAATATAGCATTCCAAACTCTTTTTGTTCTGGCAAAAAATATTTTTAGGAAAATAATTTTCTTCCATTTATTTAAATGAATGTCTAATAACCAAGCTTGGGAATATTTTATTTCCTTCGAACCCCAATTCCATGTTTTATTCCCCCGACGTTTCCCCAATGACCCCCCAACCCCACCCAACCGGCCAACCCCCACCCAACCGGCCAACCAAAACAAACAGAGCCGTGGCTAAAACATTTCCCTGAATAAAGTTTCCATCTAAACAAACGGAGCAAAAAAATAATAATGATATAGCAAAGAGATCCTAGGGAATAAAATAAAGTTTTAGCTTAGTAACTCTGCATTATATTTAAAGAACTACAAACAAACAATTTCTCAAGCAACTATCGATTATATTTCACATTAAAGAATGACTGAACCACCCAAATTCTGTTTGTTTCCACTTTCCATGGAAAATTATTTGTTCTCCCTATTTCGTAGGGCCTATTTTCCTCAAAGTTTGCGTATGACCCACTATCGACATTAAGAGTATCTATGTAAAACTCTGATAATGACTCGACTACCCCTCACATTCCCGAAAGTATCGTTCATTAATTTGGGGATAGTTCTGGAAAATTAACACCTCTCCCCTAGAAATAATTGTCTCTACTCCACCTTCCATATATTTCCATAAACCCTAGAAAGAAAATCAATTTCAAGCTCCAATGTCGATTCTTCCAGAGGACATCATCTCCGACATACTTTCACGACTACCCGTCAAGACTCTCCTACGCTTCAAGTGCGCATCCAAACCCTGGTGCGGTCTAATCGATGGCCCAGATTTCATCAAAATGCACTTCAAACGATCAACCGAACACAACACCAATCTCAGTCTCATTCTTACAGATGACTCTCTGTATTCCGTAGACTTCGATACACTCGATTATGCCGTAGAGCTCGATGACCCAGCACACCCCAGAACTGAAATCGTGGGCTCCTGCAATGGCTTGCTCTGTTTGGGCAATGCAGTGAGCGGCAGTGCGAGTATATGGAACCCATCAACAAGAAAACACCATAATTTACCCGTTAGCACTATTCAGACCCACCCTGGCTGCATTTGCGAGTTTTTCATTTACGGATTTGGGTATGATTATGCTCATGATGACTACAAGTTGGTGAAAATAATACAGCTTTTTGACTCCGTTGAGTCCCAAGTTCAGGTTTATAGTCTGAAGACGAATTCATGGAGAAGGGTTCAAGACTCCCTTATCATTTCAGTTACCAAAACCAGGTAGAGTTTGGTATCCTTGCTAGTGGAGCTTTGCACTGGGTGGTGACTCGATGGCCTGGATTGGATATGAAGATTGTTGTTGCTTTCGATGTGGGGCTTGAGGAATATCGTGAGGTGCCACAGCCGGAATACTTGGGTGAGAATTTTGACATGAATTTGGGAGTGTTAGGAGGATTCCTATGTATACTTTGTAATTACTCTCAAATTCGTGTTGATATATGGGTGATGAAAGAGTATGGAGTGAAGGAGTCTTGGAATAAGCATTTTTCGGTCTTGGACTTGGAGTATACTTGGTCTATTAAATTCATAAAGCCTCTAGCTTATTCGAAGTGTGGTGACAAGGTTCTCTTGATACTGAACAAGGAGGAGTTTATTTGGTATGACATTGAGAAGAAAACGGTCGCGAATGCTGAGATCCGCACTATCCCAGATTATTTTGAGGCTGAAATTTGCTTGGGAAGCCTCGTTACGCTTAATGGTGATGGCGGGATTGACGGAAAGAAGCCAAGAAAGAAGAATTGGAAGAGGAGAATTTCATTAGCCTTTATGTACTGTTTCTGCTAAATTTATTCATTTACCTCTTTCCTTTTTACATTAAATGTTTTAAAATCGGTTTTTATTTAGACATGAAGTATCATTTAGTTTAAATCATGGGGCAATAATTAAATTAAGGGTTGAACTACAGATCCCTCATTGCAAGGTCTAAGCAACATAAATTAGGATGCACACCAATGATGAATCTTCACAGCATGAACTATAAAATTAATTTTTACATCGAAACAACCTTTGTTGCATACTTGCATCCTCACTTCAACCAAAAATCAACGATAAATATTAAAAGCAAAGAACAATAGAATGATATAGTAAACACAAGGGGCCTAAAAAGATGTGAAAATGAGTTTGATATTAGCCATTGATAAGAGTACCTACGATCTTTCAGGAGGCAAAGGAGCAATTGATTTTGAGACATCCTACACAAATGTGTGTGTGTTTTATTTTTTATTTAATTATTAAACGGGCTTACCAGAAATCACCTTCTGCCGTGCTTTCTTTCACCCATCTCTGGGCTCCTTCATATTAGCAATTACTATATGTCCAATTTCTACAGTATCAACACTCAGCTTCAATTTCTACAGGTGGCAAGATAAATAAGTGTGTAAATTTTTTATAGAAATGTCAAGAGGAAGAACTCTGGCATGTTTGAATGAGCTTTTATTTCCCCTTTTTTACTTTTAAAAGTAATAAATCAATAAAAAAAATGAAAGTTTTGATGTAAAAAATTTTGAAACTTATTTTTAAAAGTTGAGGTAGTAAGAAATTCCTCCTACCTCAACTTGTAAAAGTAACTATTAAAATTTTGCACAATAAAAATATTATATTTATTTTCTTTTAAAAGTAAAATAAAAGAAATAGAAATTTATCCAAACAGACCTAGATTTTCATCATGCTAGAGCTAAGGCTTCACATATTGCTTGAAAGTGCAGACTTCTCTCACCACATTGCAGTCATGAAGATGGCTGCTTAGAATCAGTCGAATTTTGGTCCTGTCACACCCATATCCCCTCTCCTCACTTTCACTCCGGTCCAGACCCTAATCCATAATTTGTTGGAGAAATTGATGAATTGGACGAGCTTTCAAATCTCTACCAATTTATATTTTGGATGGAAAGAGAAAATGAAAATAAATAAATTATTATTAAAGACAGTAGGTTTTCAAGCATTGGTGCGTTGCCTGTACAACTTCACTAATGACAAAATTTTAAAAGAATCACTAAAAAAAAAAAAAAAAAATTCCTCTATAAATAGTAGGTTTAGAACTAAAGGCAACCCTTCTCACCGATGGCTTGATACTTTAGTGGTATTTTTTTTTTCACTTGTTGAGTGTGTAATTTCAAATTCAAATTTATGGAGAAATATTTATACCCATTTATTGATATTGGGGGCTAAGATTAAGGGTAGACATACACACACACAAACCTATTTTTTAAAAACTAATACTTGAACCCTAAGTAAACTAGGAAAAAGAATTCTACTAAATTTAGGAAAGCAATAAAATAGGAAAAGAATAAACAAAATAAGCAAAAGAAACAAAATAAGAAAATTGAACAAATTAAGCAAATCTAGTTATGGACATAACTAGATTTGACCTATGCCACTTTTTCCAAGTTCTGCTTCCAAGAGTGCGACTTTTTTTCCAAATCTAATTAGATTTGTCTAGTTTTTATGAAAACTCTTGAGTAATGGCTAACGATGAAGGTGAGAAGTCGGGGTAATTTGTCCCTATATCTCACACGCACAAAAAAACAAAAAAACAAAAAAAAAAAAGGGGAAAGTTCCTACTTAAAAAAAAAAAAAAAAAAAAAAAAAAAAAAAAAAAACGGAAAGTTCCCTGCACACACACACCAAAAAAAAAAAGGGGGGGAGGAAAGTTCCCTGCTCACGCACACGCACGCACGTAAAAAAAAGAATAAAGAAAATAAAAAAAGAGGAAAGTTCCCTGCTTCCTATAAAAAAAATTCTGATTATGACTTGAGTCACCGAACTACGCCTCACTTTCCTATATTGTTCATTGATTTGGTGCTTATCCTGGGAAAGGTCAAAAACACGTCCCTCCTCTATAAATAACTCTGGTCTCTTCTCCTACCTTCCATATCTCCACACAAACCCTTGAAAGAAAATCAATTGAGGCACCAATGTCGACTCTTCCAAGCGACGTTATCATGGACATACTTTCACGACTACCCGTCAAGACTCTCCTACGTTTCAAGAGTGCATCCAAACCCTGGCGTGATCTAATCGACTGCCCCTATTTCATCAAAGCGCACCTCAAACGATCCATGGATCGCGGCGACTACAATCTTAGTCTATCTCCCAAATACTTCGAAACAGTACCAGATAACGCCGTCCCAATAAAGGCACAACAACACAGCAGAACTGGAGCCTTGGGCTCGTGCAACGGCTTACTTTGTCTGCTTGATGGAGGAGAAGAAGACAATATTGCGTTATGGAACCCATCAACCAGAAAACTCCAAACGTTACCCTTTACACCGATTCAGCCCCCCCGGGGTTTGACAGTAGCTACACTAGTATCCTATGGATTTGGGTACGATTCTGTTAACGATGACTATAAATTGGTGAGGATGGCACAGTTTACTTACTCCAGTGGCTTGTATGGCTCTTTCGAATCCCAAGTTGATGTTTATAGTCTGAAGATGAATTCTTGGAGAAGGATTCAGGATTTCCCTTATTATCTTCCCGTTGAGCAAGTACACGGTGAGCTCGCTTGTGGCGCCTTGCACTGGATCGTGCTTCAAAGGCCTAGATGGAATATCAATATAATTGTCAGTCTTGTTGCTGCTTTTGATTTGGGGCTTGAGGAATATCGTGAGGTGCCACTGCCTCAATTTTTGGGTGAGGGTTGTTTTGTTATGAGTTTGGGAGTGTTAGGAGGATGCCTCTGTCTACTTTGTCATTACGGTGATCATGTTGACATGTGGGTGATGAAAGAGTACGGGTTGAAGGAGTCTTGGACTATACTTTCTATAGTTTTGGACCCCCAAGTTATTTGTCCTATTAGATATTTGCAGCCTCTGACTTATTCGAAGAATGGTGATCAGATTCTTTTCGTAGGAAACAACAGCAAAATTATTTGGTATGACTTTGAGAAGAAAAAGTTTACGGATTTTCAGATTTGCGGTAATATTCCTAAATATTTTGAAGTTGATATTTGCTTGGAAAGCCTTGTTCCGATCAATGGTGATGTTACATCTGATGGGAAGAAGCAACAATCAAGTGAGAAAAAGATGAGAAAGAAAAGAAGTATAGTTATGTTGGAATTTATGGGAAGAAGTAGCAAACTCGGGAGAAAAAGAAGCGAAAGAATAAAAAGAAGAAGAGGTGAGATTCATAATGTTTTGAGCTATTTCTATTAAGTGTAATCATCTCTCCTTCGGTATGGTTTGTCATTGATAAAGTTCTGATTTTTTAAATGACTTGAACGAATATATATGAGTTAATATTGTCTTTCTTCCATAAGTTCATTGGTTCGTATAGAGTATCAGTGCTTTTTTTTTTTTTTTTTTTTTTTTTTTTGGGTTGGGGGGGGTGGGGGATGGGGTTACATTAGAGGGAAATCTTTCACTATACCTAACACACTACCCAAAGCATGGCTCACATTGTTTGTGACGCAGCAGAAAACTAAAATGATATGACTATGACAAACGTCAATAGCCTAGGTTCTCGAATCCACGAGAAGTAACAATTAAAAACCACAGAAAAAACTCTCAAAGAAATATTATTGATGAAAAGTTATATCCTGCCCATAGGGCTACAAGCCTATTTAAAGAGACTAATACTTAAATTCTAAATAAACTAGGAAAATGAATTCTACTAAACTTAGGAAAGCAATAAAATAGGAAAGGAATAAACAAAATAAACACCTGGGGAAAATTAAGTAAATCTAGTTAAGAAACTAACTAGATTTGGCATGTCCAACAAATCAAATTTAGTTAGATGCCCTCTGCTTTCTAGTTAAGTGCCCTCTGCTTTGCCCTCTGCTTTGTGTGCAACTTTGTGATGCTCCAGGTCCTCCATGAACTTATGTGCAACTTGTTCTACATTAGTCCCTTCCACTTGAAAAGAACTCGTCCCCGAGTTAAAGTCTGGATAAAGTGGCTCTTCTTGATAAAACTCGAACAAATCAGCAACATTAAAAGTTTTTGAAATCTTCATGCTCTCTGGTAAATCAATGACATAAGCATTATCATTAATCTTGTGCAGCACTTTGTAAGGCCCATATTTTTTCAGCTTGAGCTTGTTGTATGTCCCTATAGGAAAGCGTTCTTTGCGCAAGAAGACCATCACAAAATCTCCCTCCTCGAACACTTTGGCTCGCCTATGCTTATCAGCAACTGCTTTGTATTTTGCATTAGTCTCTTGAAGCTTTTGTCTGACTTCCTCTTGAATCTCTTGCACCTGCTTGGCTATGGCTTCAGCTGCAATACTAACACCCGGCCCTCTAGGCAATTTCACTAAATCCATAGCTTGTTTCGGTGGTATCACATAAACTAATGCAAAAGGTGACCTCCCAATAGCACTATACACAGCACTATTATGAGCAAACTCACATTGCGGTAGGGCATGATCCCATTGCTTAGGCTTGTCACCACAAACACTTTGAATTAAATTCCCCAAGGTACGATTAGTTAACTCTGTTTGCCCATCAGTCTGAGGGTGCACAATAGTACTATGATTCAATGAAGTATCAAACATTTTCCACAAAGTCACCCAAAAATGGCTAAGAAACTTGATGTCCCTATAAGAAGTAATAGTCTGAGGTACCCTATGTAGACGAACCACCTCACGAAAGAATAATCTTGTAATATGGGACGCATCAGAGGTCTTTCTACAAGGAATAAAATAAGCCATTTTAGAAAATCAATCAACCACTACAAACACGGAATCCATTCCTCGTTGAGTACGAGGTAGTCCCAACACAAAATCCATAGATGGATCTTCCCAAATAGCTTGTGGCACAGGTAAAGGCATATACAGACCAATGTTCTGCGATTGCCCTTTGGATGTCTGACAAATGTAACACCTTTGCACAAAATTCCCCACATCTCTCTTCAATCTGGGCCAAAAATACCTCTCTTCTAAAGCTGTTACAGTTTTGTCTCTTCCAAGGTGCCCACTCAATCCTCTACTATGAAAGTCTCGGATCAGTTTTTCCCTCAACGAAGTCTTTGGGATGCACAAACAATTTCCTTTAAACAAAAATCCATCATTCAAGCTGAAGTCACTAACAGGTTATTTATCAATGCACTTAGCCCAAATTTCTCTAAAATCTTCATCATCCTCATAAAGCTCTTTCAAATAGTCAAACCCAACAATTTCATGTGCCAATGTAACAAGCAAAGTAGCACGACAACTCAAAAGCATCAGCAACACAATTCATAACCCTAGATTTATGCTTAATAACAAAAGGAAATTTCTGTAATCGGCAACACGATTCATAACCCCAGATTTATGCTTAATAACAAAAGGAAATTTCTGTAGAAAAGTAGTCCATCTCACATGCATACTATCAAGCTTCTTCTGACTAATAATGAATTTTAATGCTTGGTGATCTGAGTATAGCACAAACTCCCTCTGTATAAGATAATGTTCCCAATGATTCAAAGCTCGAACCACAGCATAGAATTCTTGATCGTAGGTACTCCACTTCTGTCTCGCTTCATTCAACTTTTCACTAAAGAACGCCACAAGATGATTCTCTTGTGATAGAACAGTTCTAATGCCAACTCCACTAGCATCACACTCTACTTTAAAAAATTTCTCAAAACTTGGTAATGCTAGCACAGGTGCTGTACACAATTTTTCTTTGATTAAAGCAAAACTCTGTTCAACTTCCTCACCCCATAGGAATTTTCCTTTCTTCAAGCACTCAGTAATTGGTGCAGTAATTGTGTGGAAATATATCTGAACTGAGGTCTCAACTCGGGATGGAAGGTTCAAGTCTGAAACGCTGACACGTGGCGAAGATTGCTCAACCAGGCCAACCACAACGCACGTGATTCACCTCCGAAGATCCAGCTCGGGGCAAGGAGTTAAAACACTTCACTTGACACGTGGGAGGCCTGCACGGTAGGACCCGCTACAAGGCACGTGATCTCCCAACTCGGTTCCTGGCTTTCACCTCGGGACACCTGTCTTATGACTCATACTACAGTCCAAATCCTACTACAGTCCAAAACTGTCCTAGCAGCTGTAATTCCTGACACAGCGGTTACAAGAAACCACGATTCTCTGGCCAACCATGGTCACTAAACTATGGTCAGACGGTTATGGGCAAACCATGGTCAGATCTGACCTAACCCAAGCAGTTATCTGACCTCACATGGTCAGTCCGTACAGGTGGGTATAAAAAGAATACGATACAGCCTAATTTGGTAAGCTACAGTACCCTAATTCTCTGAGATTCATCTTCTTCCTTGCCTCATTCTCCACAGTGCAGCTTTCTGACTTAAGCTTCGGAGAGGGCACGGCCAAAACCCACCTTGGCCTACCCTCTGACCCATTTTCCAAGCTTGTGATTGCAGGTCCAGGCGAGGGAACAAGCTCCATCATCAACACGTAGTTCGGGGAGAAAGATTTTACCCCTGTACAATTTGGCGCCGTCTGTGGGAACCATCGCGATAAGATGGCTACACCACCTCCGCCCACCTTTGGGCGAACCAGATCTGGAGCGAACTTTACTCGCGTAGACCAAGCCATTACAGGCGATGCTGGGAAACGAGCAGAAACCCAGCCTCCACAGACCAACCCGCCATTGCTTGCGGCGGGAACCAGTCAGCTTCCTCCGATTCAACAACATCATATCTCCCCTGAAATGTCTGCTGTTCTACATTCTCTCGATGACCAGCCTGTTCTGAAAGCCGCCTTCGATAAGGCTGTAACAAACAACCCCAACCCAGCGGCGGTAGTGGAACTGATTGCAACCATGCAATCGGAGATTCAATCGGCGCAGCTCGCAAAGCTAAATGCGGAGCAAAATTACCACCGCTACCTCCAGCGAACTTTTGCTCCTCGCGGAGTTAATATTGTCGCTGAGGAGGCTAGCCAAACCAGTCCACTCCGTCGCACCAGGCATCAGGAGAGCTCACCCAGGCCAGGGGCCTCACACCACCACCACCGCAGCAGACATGACGATCAGCCACGATTAACTGATCCAGAACAGAGACATCTGGGAGGGGGAGATGAACAACATCATGCGCTGATTCAGAGGTCCCCAGAACGCAGTTCAAGGCGTTCAGAACATGCGCGAAGGTGGAATGAGGACCACCCAAGACCTCGTTCTCAGGTGCGTTCTGGGCACGAAGTTCACAGAGAAGAGAGACGCTATCACAGGTCTCGGTCTCTTGAAAGAAGGGGGGAGAGAAGTACTGGGGGGACGAGCAGAAAGCACTCTCGGTCACCCAGGCGTGAAAGAAACGAGGAAGAAGCCTCCAAGAGACACCGGGGTAACCAGAGTAGAGGGGGATATAGACCTGAAAGCCTTGCTGTAGCTCGGAGCCCATTCACACGATGGATTCAACGGGTCCCAATCCCACGAGGGTATTCCGAGATAACTTTTACTCTTTACTCTCTTTCAATAGACCCCGATCATCATTTGAATTATTACTTGCAACGTATGTCGTTATATGCTGGAAACGAGGGTTTTCTCTGCAAAATATTCCCTATGAGTTTGGGGGAAGTGGCTCTTAAGTGGTGGGCCAAGATCCCAGACGAATCTATTGACAGCTGGCACGAACTGAGCAAGCTGTTCAAGAAAAGGTTCATCACCAGCTGTAAATTCCCGAGGACCATGCAGAACCTATACGAGCTGAAACAGAAAGATGGGGAGGGACTTCGGGAATTCTCTCAGAGGTTCTGGGAGGTCTACAATGAGATTGACGAGCCCATTGAGAAGAATGCAATGGATCTGTTTCGTCTCGGGTTGAGGAAAC
The DNA here is from genome assembly GCA_039720395.1 of Liquidambar formosana. NCBI lineage: Eukaryota > Viridiplantae > Streptophyta > Magnoliopsida > Saxifragales > Altingiaceae > Liquidambar > Liquidambar formosana. The sequence continues at coordinate 1,336,314 of CM077835.1, read as the reverse complement.
CGTCACCTCTGTTTAAGGAGCTCACTGTTAATCCCCCCAGAAACCTAGCCAAGCTACTCTCCACTGTAGCCAATTATTCCAAGTTGGATGATTTTTACACCCCACAGTCTGCCAAAACTGGCGAAAAAGATGACAAGAAAAAGGACTCTAGGTCACAAAGAGACAATCCCCGAGGAGAGAAATCTAGGCCACCCACCAATCCAAACCAGGCCATCTTCACTGTATTTACTCTCCCCATCTACAAGTTAATGAAGGCACTGGAGAACAAGGACTTCTTCCAGAAACCTCGACCTATGTTCGCGGAGCCCGAGAAGAGAAATAAGAAGCTGTTTTGCAGTTACCACAAGGATCATGGCCACAGGACAGAGGACTGTAAGGTTTTGAAGTACAACCTCGAGGCTTGGGCCAAGGAAGGGAAACTCGATGAGTTTATAGCCCGAAAGGACAAGGGACAGCCATCCGAGCAGAAAAAAACCCGAGAACAGGGCTCCTCAATCCACTCAACCAAAGATCCTCGGGAGGATTGATATGATCACCGGAGGATATGAGGAAACCGCTCTGTCAACCAGCCAGCTTAGGGCACAATATAGGATGGCGTGTCAAGATGCTGAAGTCAGTGATATTGGAGATGAGCCAATACTGTTACCTCAAAGTGAGGGAGAAAATGGTGAGAAACTGCTTTTCTTCGGGGATGCCGAGACTGATGGGACGGTACGCTGCCCGCACAACGATGCTCTAGTTGTCCGCATGCTCATAGGGAACTACGACGTGGGCAAAGTCTATGTGGATAACGGGGCATCTGTGAACGTCATGTTTCAGAAGTTGTTCAGTCAACTCGGGCTCAAGGACTCCGACCTGAAGCCCTGCCACGTCAGCTTGAAAGCTTTTAATGGCAACATGACTTTCCCATTGGGGCAGATAACGCTCCCAGTTCGGGCCGGGCCAGTGCAATCCATGGAGACGTTTGTGGTAATCCAGGAAAGGTCAGCTTACAATGTGATACTCGGGCGACCCTGGATTCATGCTATAAAGGCTGTCCCATCCTCCTACCACCAATCCATCAGGTTCCCGAGCCCAGAAGGGATCATGGAGATAAAGGGAAATCAGGCGGCGGCCAGGGAGTGTTTTCTGGCAGAGTATGCAGGCCACTCAGCACCTTCTGAGGACAAACTGAAGTCCAAGGTCCCACGCCTTCCCAGCTCGGGAACTGGCAAACTCAAAGCCCCGAGGCAAGAGCCTGAGCAGAAGAAAAAAGCCAAGATTGATGAGGTCCCCTTGTAGCAACGAAAGGGAGAACGGCCCGGAGTAGAAGAGACAGCTCTGGAACCCGCAGATAGAACGGGGGAGGAGCTAGTGAAGAAGATAATCAACCCTGATGATCCAGAGAGGTTTTTCTGGATAGGAAAGTCATTAAGTGAAACCCACGCAGCAGAGCTGTTCGAGTTTTTGAAGAAAAACATCGATGTATTTGCTTGGTCACCCCATGAAATGCCAGGAATTGATCCCAGAATTATTACTCATGAGTTACAAGTTAACCCGAATTACAAGCCAGTGGTTCAGAAGCAACGAAGGTTGTCAGATGATAGAGCCGAAACAGTTTCTGCCGAGGTTGATAAGCTTTTGAAAGCAGGGTTCATCAGAGAAGTAAAGTACCCGAGTTGGCTGGCCAATCCCGTATGTGTAAGAAAGAAGACAGGGGACTGGCGAGTCTGTATCGATTTCACAGACCTCAATAAAGCGTGCCCAAAGGACAGTTTCCCCTTGCCTAAGATTGACCAACTTATAGACTCTATCTCGGGGTATGAGAGACTGAGTATATTTGATGCCTACTCGGGTTACCATCAGATTCCTATGGCAGAACACGACCAAGACAAGACAGGGTTCGTTACTCCTAGAGGAACGTACTGCTACAAGGTGATGCCGTTCGGGTTAAAGAATGCAGGGGCCACCTACCAACGTCTTGTTAGCAGGATGTTTGAAGGACTGATTGGCAAAAACCTTGAGGCGTACGTTGATGACACTATTGTTAAGAGCAGCTCAGAGAAAGATCATCTGGCAGACCTAACTGAGGCTTTTGCCCGACTCAGGGAGTATGGGATGAAGTTAAATGCGAAGAAAAGCTCATTTGGCATAGGCTCGGGAAAATTCCTGGGTCACTTAGTTTCAAGAAGGGGGATCGAAGCAAATCCAAGTAAGATTGAGGCGATAAGAACCTTACGTACTCCAACAACGGTCAGGGATGTTCAACAGTTGAACGGGATGGTGGCAGCACTCAGTAGATTCATCTCGAGGTCATCAGACAAATGCCACCCATTCTTTCAAATACTAAAGAAGAGCACTAACTCGGGATGGAACACGGAATGCCAGGAGGCTTATCAAAAGTTAGTTGCTCATTTAGAAAAACTGCCCACCCTGACCCACCCTTACCACGGGGAACCTCTTTACCTCTATCTTGCTGTTTCAGCTCATGCACTCAGTGGCGTTCTTTTAGCCCAACGCAACCTTACTCAAGCCCCAATCTATTATATTAGCAAGACACTATTAGACGCTGAAACCCGCTATCTGCCCCTTGAAAAATTGATCCTAGCCCTTGTCACAGCCTCCAGAAAACTCCAACACTACTTCCAGTCTCATCCTATCATCGTCCTCACCAACTACCCACTGAAAGATGTGCTACGCAGAGCTGATTTGTCAGGACGCGTCTCGAAGTGGGGGGTAGAACTCAATGCTTACGACATTCACTTCCAGCCCCGACCTGCCATAAAGGGGCAAATATTGGCTGATTTTTTGGCTGAGTTCGCAGATCCTACTTCCAGTTCGGGACAGACAGCATTCAAATCCTCTCTGCCCGAACTGGGGGGGAGAGACAATATAAACACAGAAAAGAGGAAGAGATGGGAGCTCAAAGTGGATGGTGCATCTAATGCGAAAGGTGCAGGTTTGGGAATTGTGCTGACAGATCCCGAAGGAGAGATCATCGAGCAAGCAGTGAGACTTATGTTCCCAGCCTCAAACAATGAAGCAGAGTATGAGGCAGTGGTGGCAGGACTAGCAATGGCCCAAGCAATGGGGGTGAAAGAGCTGACAGTATACAGTGACTCCAGGCTAGTGGTTAACCAGCTGAACAAAGAATATGAAGCCAAAGATGAAAGGATGGCTGCGTACACGCACAAGGTATGGGAATTAGCTGCGAAATTCACCAGTGTGGAGTTCAAACGCTTTGCCAGGGATCAAAACAGACATGCAGATGGGTTGGCCGCCCTGGCTGCAGCGTTGGAAACAGACACCCCCCGAGCCATAAATGTCGAAATCTTGCAAGAACCCAGTATTGGGACAGAGGAGCTCATCTCGGACATCCAGCCTTCGACCCCGAGCTGGATGGATGAGATAGTTGCCTATCTACAAAGAGATGAACTACCCGAGGATCGCAATCAGGGTCACCGAATTCGCGCTAAGTCAGCTCGTTTTTGGTTATCTCCGTCGGGCTCTCTCTACAAAAGATCCTACACGGGACCATACCTGAAGTGCGTACATCCAGACCAAGTGCTGGACCTGCTGGCTGAACTCCACGAGGGATCATGCGGAGGTCATGCAGGAGGAAGATCACTAGCCCATAGGGCAAACACTCAGGGCTACTGGTGGCCATACATGCAGAAGGATGCTATCAGGTATGTGAGGAAATGCCCGAAGTGCCAGATGTTTGCTGACAAAATACACCAGCCTGCTCAGGAGTTACATCCTATATCTAGTCCATGGCCTTTCGCACAGTGGGGGTTAGATCTCGTTGGTTCATTGCCCACAGCCTCAGGGAACAGGAAGTACTTGTTCATCGCAACTGATTATTTTACCAAATGGGTAGAGGCTATCGCGCTTGCTTCAATTAAAGATTCTGATATTATCAAGTTCCTTTGGGAAAATATTATCACTCGCTTCGGGATCCCGAGAGCCTTCGTATCGGATAATGGGACTCAGTTCGACAGTAAGAGAACTCGGGAATTCAGTGCAGAACAGGGAATTCAGTGGTGGTATTCTAATCCGAGTTACCCGCAGTGCAATGGTCAGGCAGAGGCAACCAACAAGATTATAGTCGCGGGGATAAAAAGGAGGCTAGACAACGTGAAAGGGTCTTGGCCCGACGAGCTGCATTCTGTACTATGGGCATATCGAACTACCCCGCGGAGGTCCACTGGAGAAACTCCGTTTTCTATGACCTATGGCATGGAAGCAGTTATACCAATAGAGATGGGTCTACCAGGTCTCAGAACCGAATCTTATGACGCGGCAACGAATGATCAAACTCTGTCTCAAGATCTGGATTTAGCAGAAGAAAGAAGGGAAAGGGCTCGAATTAAAATGGCATCTTACCAACAAGAACTGAAAAAATATTACAACCGAAGAATAAAATCAAGGGAGTTCAATGTCGGAGAGTTGGTACTCAGACAAGTCAACGCTGGAACCAGAAATCCTGCAGACGGGAAGCTCGGGGCAACATGGGAAGGTCCTTACGAGGTCATCCACGTCGGGGGTACAGGTTCTTACAAACTGAAGAGCTTGGAGACCGGACAAGAGCTCCCGAGATCAGTTAACATAGCTAACCTAAGATTGTTTTACCGATAGCCAAAGTTGTAATTACATTCAATGATTATTCAATACAAGTTCAGAGGTTATTCAAGAACGTCATCGCTTGTTTATTAGTCGAGCTAAAGGCATTTTCCCCAACAACGGGTCGAAGTCAAAAACTGCCCAAGAATGGGCACAAGTCTCACCTAATAAATGGCTTGAGCACACCGAACCTAAGAATGGGTTCACAACAAAGTCTTGCCCAAGAACGGGTCCAAGCAAAATTGCCTAAGAATGGGCACAAGTCTCACCTAATAAATGGCTTGAGCACGCTGAACCTAAGAATGGGTTAAACACGAAGTCTTGCCCAAGAGAGGGTCCAAGCAAAGCTGCCTAAGAATGGGCATAAGTCTCACCTAATAAATGGCTTGAGCACATCGAACCTAAGAATGGGTTCACAACGAATTCTCACCTAAGAACAGGTTCAACGCAACAACATAACCAAGAGATGGGTCTAAGTGAACAAGGACCAACAGGTGTTCAGGTCTCTCACTCAACAAACTAAAGCCCATAGTCAGATTGGGTCTAATTATTTTCACCACAGCAGCAAGGGATCTTATCCCGATAGTACATTCAAACATACAACCAGTACGAAAATAAAAGACACATGCACACGAGAAAGAAAAATTCTGTATTTCATTCCAATAGAAGGAGTATTACAATGTTCTGTACAAGTTGGGGCATTCAGCCAGAAGAAATGAAAAAGAAAAAACAAAGGAAAAAAACCTAAGTAGCTACATTCTCCCCCGAGTTCCCGGCAGCTGGAGCAATGACCTCGGGAGCCGCGACGGGATCAGTAGAGACAGGCGGAACCACGGGAGTCTGAGGAAGATCAGGGATAGCCTCCGTGGTGCTTTCCGTTGCATTTACGGGTGGGTCCCCGTTGGCAGCGACTGAAGTGTCATCGGGGACGTCAACGGTCCTCTCGGCTTCAATGGTGGCATTAGGCAGGGACGTGACCTCGGGATTGTTCTCCCCGGCCTCATCGCCGCCAGCAACCTCCATCTCAGCTTCCCCGACATCACCTCCCTCGGGATCGTAATCCGGGGGAATATCCCTCCTTTCAAAGGGAATATCGGCAATGCCAGGAAATTGGGCAGATGCCAACTCGACCAAGGTCTCCCACGCAAATCTGTAGGTGACCTCGAGCTCGGTGGTCAACTGCCCAACGAGGGAAGCCGTCACGCTCTCCCTCTCCTCAGTCACGGCCTTCTTCACGGAGGCCTTCTCCTTCTCTACCTCAGCCTCAAGGGCCCGGACCTTACTCGCCAGCTCGCGCTTCTCCCGGGCCAACCCATCCTGGGCATCTTTTGCCTTCCTCAGCTCAGCCTCCAAATCTGCGTAGTCCTTCCTCGTGAGCTCGAGTTTGCTGATGGCACTTTCGGCTGTAGACTTGAGAGTCTCGCATTCAGACTTTACCTTCTGAAGTTGAGACATAGCCGCAGCACAGTTGGCCTCAGCCTCCGCTAGCTTCTGATCGTACTCACTCCGGACTTTGGCGAGCTCGAGTTGCAACTTATTGTCTTCCTCCTCGAGGCGATCGCCCGCCAGCAAGATTTGTTGGCAGCCCTATACAGACATCATCAAGTCAAAAACAGGGTTGAACACCAAGTAATGAAACCACAAAAGAACGGAACTTACTCGGTAAAGGCTGGTAAACCCGAAGCGGAGGTTGTCGAGGGCGGACCTCTTCCTGAAGTGCGCCATGTCTGCCGGCAACCTCATGGGATTCCCCAGCTGCCTGAAGTTGTACTCCGCAGAGAAGGAGCTGGTAACGCCCTTATCTGTGGGTACGGGGAACTGCACACGCGAACAGAGACATAAAGTCAGTCAGAATTCGTAATAGGCTTCCGGATAAAAGGCACAGAAGGAAGTGAAGTTTTACCTCGGGGTATTGTGCTATCACATCAGCACGGGCAGGGGCGCTCCCATCTCCGGCCCCCGAAGCATTGGTTCCCCCCTGTCCAGACCCTTGCACAGTGGGTTGCTGTTCAGGGACTGTGGAGGGCTTCCGGGGCTTCGTAGGGGGAACCAGAGGAGCCTTCCCCTTCCCGGTAACCTCGGGCGCTTGGGGCCTGCCCACGTCCTGCCCCCTCATGGCGCTGGACATGAGTTTGCCGCTGTTGGGGTCAGTGGACTTTTTCCCAGCGTCCCGACCTGACCCAGGAGCAGTAACAGCAGCAGCCTTGTTAGTCTTCTGCAGCTGTTGACGCTGCTGCTGACTCTGCCGCTGTTGCTGCTGCTGCTGCTGATTCTGCTGCTGCTGCTTCTGCTCAGCAGTCTTCTTCTCCTGGGCCTCCTTCTCCGCCGACCTTCTCTCAGCAACCAGAGCCCTCAAATTCATCCCAGAGTCCTTCTTGGTCCTCTGGCTGCCCGAGTCTGTTCTTTGTCTCTTGGCGGGGGGGGGGGATTGGAGCCTCTCCTCTCCATGGCTTGGGAGACAGTCTCCTCAGAGCTGGAGCTCTCAATGACGAAGGGGGCGCGGCGAGCCGTCTTGCCGGAGGGCCTAATCTCCTCAGCTCCCTCCCCTTCAGGTCGGAGGCGGATCCCTTCTTCCTCCTCTTCCTCTCGCTCTCCTCTCTCCACGTCCTCTTCCACCACACGGGTCAGCTCGTCGTCAGGCTGCTCCCAATGGGGGTAACTCGCCTTCCCCCAAGTCTGGTACCGCGCGTGGTAGTTGAGCAAAGTCTCTGCCGCACGGCAGCGCTGGCTGACTTGATATCCAAGCAGTCTCTGGATATCCTCCTTGTTCAGCTTGTCAGCGGGCTCGTTGGCGTGAGGAGCTGCTAGAAAGAAACACAACATGAGTATCAATATTAAATCCAGGATTCAATTCGAGGTCATATAAAACAAAAAGAAGCAAAGTGACATCGCTGATCTCTTACAGCTAGAGCCTCTCTCTCGGGGAATGATGGGAGGATCAGGGGGAAGAGTCCCATCTACAGGCCCATAAACGAAGACCACAATGTCATGAGCTCCCGGGTTGGAGTCTGGGATGTGAGTGACAAAGGGCTTCATCCTGCGCTTGAGGGAGAGGTAAACATCGGGTTTGTTTTTAAGGGCGCAGATTTTGTAGTGGTGGAGGATCTCCCGCACCCCGACAGAAGTCCCTAGAAGCTGGTTAAGGACATGAACCCCCATGATGACCCTAAAGGAGTTCAGCCCTAGCTGGGTTGGGACTATTCCACAGTAGAGGAGGAAGTCATTGAGAAGGTCTGGGAAGGGGACACGAACTCCACCCTCCATGAAAGCAGCAATGGGAACGGGGAGGCCATCCTTGGCGTCTGACCTAAAGACATCCTCCCCAGGCTCAGCAAAGCGGAAGCTAAACTTCCCGTCTTCAAAGCCGTATAAGGCCTTAAACTCTGCTACCTTTGCAGGGTTCCCCCTAATATCATAAAAAGAAGACATCTGCCAAGATGAAAGGGGAAGGTTAAATCCAGGGATAACTCAACCCATGACAACATGTCCCGACCTAAAACTCCATGTTCTAACAGGTATGTTACCCCTGCCTTGACAGACCCTAAAATTTTTCTAAGTGTCAGCTCGGGGAACACTCAACTCGGTGTTGGGAAAAGACTAAAAAGGACACCCAAAACTTTTTTCTCAAGTTTACCCCGAGATGGAGTTTTTTCAAACCCTAAAGGGCGGGAAAATCAGTATCTTGGTGATTTGCCCCAAAAACCAGAGGAAAACCCTAGGATTACGAAGCAAACCCCAAGAACATCTCCAACAACCGCAAAGAGAAAAATACACCGAACAAATTGAAGAATAAAGAACAAAAACCAGTTATACCTTCACAAAAGATCAAACGGTGGTCAAAAAAGCTGTTTCGCCGGGGAAACTGTACGGCACGGCGCTGAAACCTTCAAAAGTTGTTCTTGGAAGGATGAAGCGAGCAAGAAGAGCACCAGCAGAAAATAACACCGAAGAAACGGTTCGCAAAGGCAACGAAGGAGAGCAGAACGGATCTTCTCCCACAAGCGAACGGTGTAGACAGTGGATTCCGGTGGAAAATACGGTATTTTCCTGGAAAAAACAGAAAGCAAGAGCAGAGAAAGTAGAGAGAGAAAACGGAGAACAGGATGCAGAGAGAAAAGGCAGAAAGTAGAGAGAGAGTGCAGAAGATAAAATGAGCAGTAATTTGCTTCCCTCCAAAGACATAATGCTTCTGGAGCATTAAATGCAGATCGTACGGTTCCAAGACACATGACGTCAGCGCCTTGGAATACGGAAAGGCTTAACCGCCTCTTTGCCAGGTAAGCCCTAGAATGCCAAGCGGCATAGGGGCACAGGGAAAAACACTCAGCAAAACAAAATTATGACAAGTCCCAGCTCGGGAATGTCATAATTTGGGGCAAATTGTGTGGAAATATATCTGAACTGAGGTCTCAACTCGGGATGGAAGGTTCAAGTCTGAAATGCTGACACGTGGCGAAGATTGCTCAACCAGGCCAACCACAACGCACGTGATTCACCTCCGAAGATCCAGCTCGGGGCAAGGAGTTAAAACACTTCACTTGACACGTGGGAGGCCTGCACGGTAGGACCCGCTACAAGGCACGTGATCTCCCAACTCGGTTCCTGGCTTTCACCTCGGGACACCTGTCTTATGACTCATACTACAGTCCAAATCCTACTACAGTCCAAAACTGTCCTAGCAGCTGTAATTCCTGACACAGCGGTTACAAGAAACCACGATTCTCTGGCCAACCATGGTCACTAAACTATGGTCAGACGGTTATGGGCAAACCATGGTCAGATCTGACCTAACCCAAGCAGTTATCTGACCTCACATGGTCAGTCCGTACAGGTGGGTATAAAAAGAATACGATACAGCCTAATTTGGTAAGCTACAGTACCCTAATTCTCTGAGATTCATCTTCTTCCTTACCTCATTCTCCACAGTGCAGCTTTCTGACTTAAGCTTCGGAGAGGGCACGGCCAAAACCCACCTTGGCCTACCCTCTGACCCATTTTCCAAGCTTGTGATTGCAGGTCCAGGCGAGGGAACAAGCTCCATCAACAACACGTAGTTCAGGGAGAAAGATTTTACCCCGTACAGTAATAGTACTAAAATTCCTTATAAAGCGACGATAGAAAGTAGCAAGACCATGAAAACTCCTCACCTCAGTCACGGTCTTTGGTGTAGGCCACCCTCTAATTGCACAAACTTTGTCTTCATCTATATGAATTCCATTTACACTCACCACATAACCCAGGAATAATAGGCTATTTGTCATAAAATTGCACTTCTTGAAGTTAACAAATAATTGATTTTCTCACAGCACAGTCAACACCTCCTTTAATTGCCCAATATGCTCTCCTTCAGTCTTACTATAAATAAGAATTTCATCAAAATAAACAACAACAAACTTTCCCACAAATGGCCTCAAGACTTGATTCATGACTCGCATAAAGGTACTTGGTGCATTGGATAGCCCAAATGGCATAACTAACCACTCATACAATCCATCCTTGCTCTTAAATGCAGTCTTCCACTCATCTCCAGGACGAATGCGAATTTGATGGTACCCACTACGCAAGTTAATTTTTGTCAACAATTTGGACCCCTCAAGCATATCTAGCATGTCATTAAGTCGCGGAATAGGAAATCTATACTTTACAGTAATCTTGTTGATGGTCCTGCTGTCAAAGCACATCCGCCAGCTCCCGTCCTTCTTTGGTGTCAACAATGCTAGAACTGCACAGGGACTCATGCTTTCTCGAATAAAACTTTTTTGCAACAAATCTTCAATTTTCTCCCTCAAGATCTCATTCTGCTTTGGACTCATTCGATAATGCGGCAAATTCGATAAACTTGCCCCAGGTATCAAATCAATATGATATTGAATATCTCTCATAGGTGGCAATTTATTAGGCAAATCCTCCGAAATCAGCTCCTTGAATTCCTCCAACAATGGTTGAATTTTGCTTGAAATAATTGCTTGCTGGGATCTCTTCTCTTCTACCACTTCTTTTACCATCACGACATACATATTATTCAACTCTTTAGTGTCAGCCATGAACTCAACTTCAGACCTGCTCATGGTTAGAAAAGATTGCCCCTCTGTTTTAAGAGGCTTATTTATAATTGGATTCTGTTTTGCTGGAATCATGACAATTTTCTTTGATTCCCATACAAAAGAATACTTATTATCTCTACCTCTATGAGTAGCATCAATATCAAATTGCCACGGTTGACCCAATAAAATATGGCCAGCATCCATATCAACTGCATCACATACAATTTCAGATTTATAATGCTTGCCTACAGAAATTGGAACGTGACAAATTTGAGTTACCTTCACAATAGGTCCTTTCTGAATCTAACTAATGGTATATGGAAATGGGTGCAACTCTATTGGAAGTTTCAAACAGTCCACCAGCCTTCTAGCCACGAAGTTCTCGCAACTCCCACTATCAATGATCAAGTCACACAATTTTTGCTTGATAATACAATAAGAACGAAAAATATTGTGACGTTGGGTAAGGTCCTTCTACTTCGGCTCATAGAGCACACGCTGTACTACACAATTAACTTGCTCTACCCCCTCAACTTCATTGACACCATCTGTGAACCCCGAAAATTGGGCCCACAAGGATTGAAAAAGATATAAATAGTTTAAAAAAGAAAAGGAGTCACCACCTTATTTTTTAAAGGAAACAAAGAAAACCCTGAAAACAGTTTGTTTTAAGAAAACAATTTGAATGACTCCATGTTTAAAAAGGAAAGGCAAAAACTAGTCTTTTGGAAACCAAAGAAAACTGGGGATTCGGAGGCTAAGTTATGACATGGGAAGGTTCTAGGTAAAGCCTATAAGCACCCATGTCACCCTTTCGGTCTCTCAGTTTATTTAGGCTAAATTAAAGTCTTTTCCATACAAAAATCAGCAAATATCATCACAAGACAGCATGCATATCATATATTCCATTCATCCATCCATGCATAATAAAACAGAAAAAATAAAATAAAATATAAAAACCTAGGATACTTAGATCATAGAACGGACTTGAGCCTCAAAACGAGCACCTACGTACCATGCAACGAAATACATGGATCAAAGTTCACGTAGTTCGATTAAAATTAGAATTAAATCCTAATATAAACCTATGGTAAAAACCCTAGGTTTCCTTGTTTGAAAGATAATTGAATAAACCAAGTTTGAATTTAGAAAGAATTCCACAAGATGGAAACTTTAATAAAAAACTATAATTTTATTTATTAAAGAAACCTCTGATAATTACCATGTGTTCATATTAAGAATTAACCCTAAGGAGGGAGAAGAGAAACGGTAAGAAAGGAAAGGTGAATTGGGGTACCTTCACACGCACTTACCTGAGTACAATAGCCCCAAGCCTTAGCAATTTCAAGCAATAGCAGCCCTATTTGCCATAGGACAATTACCACACCTATTTGCACCCTTACACATGCTCAAAGCCTTGCAAAAACAAAAACATGCAAATCTGGACAGAATAGTATCATGGCCTAAATTCATTCACGAATCATGCTAACAGCAAAAACAGCGAACAATAATGAGTCCTAATGCAATCCCAATACCATATCATGCATAAAAACCCTAGAATCAACTAACATGCATGCAAAACATATCATAGTTATTCTATATGCAATACATATACAGCAACTATGAAGAAAAACCAATAAAAAACCTACTTTAACATGCTATATGAATCTAACCTAAAACAAGGACAAGAAGACCCCTAAACTCACAAACATGCTTAAAAACACATAAAACAGGCCTAAAACATACTAAACTCATATTAAACAGAACTCAAATCATGCATATTAACTAACTAAAGCCATAAAACATGATAAAAATCCTAACTTTAACATGCAATGACACTATTCTAAAACAAGGACAACGGAAGCCCTAAACTCACAATCATGCTTAAAAACCTATAAAACAGCCCTAAAGCATGATATAATCCATAAAAAAACATAACTCAAATCATGCATATTGACTAACTAAAGTAATAGAACATGATAAAAATCCTAACTTAAACATGCAATAAGCCTATTCTATAAGAAAACTCATATTTAGCATTAACAAGGAGGGAAGTTACCTTAGGAAGAACTTCCTTGCTGCTGTAGAGACTCTCCTCTTGATTTTTGAATGACTTGAATCAAGCTCTCTTCAAGGCTACAGTAGGTCCTCTAGCTCTCCTTCAACTCTCTCACAAAGTCAATTTTAATGCATAAAGTGGCTCCCCTGGCTTTGTGCTGGAGCATAGGGGGATATTTATAGAGTTTAATTAGGATTAACCAATGGTTGGGATTAAAATCCTAGAAATTAATCTAAAGGTTATTAGAGACCCCCTTGGTGCTTAAGTAACTTAGGAGTTACCAAAAATTAGAAGAAAACACGTCCAAAAGAGCCCTTGTACGTCAAAACAGGTAAGAGTCCACTTCAGCAACGAAATGGAGAAGAAATAGGAAAGTGGCCTCGGGTGACCACCAAGGCCTGGGTGGCTAGCCACCTGGGCCTAGGCGGCTAGCCACCCGGGGCTAGGTGGTCACCTGAGCCCACTTCGGATTTGTGCTTTTTTTGGACTCCGTCTCCTTCTAGAAGAGTTTCAGGAGTCAAATTAACTCCAATTTTGATGAAACAAAAGCCAAAACGACCGTGTTTTGATGAGGAATACATTTTTGAACATTTTTGGGTGAAAACCACTAACCATGGGGGCATGGTTAGGTTTGAAAAAGGCAGTTAACTGCTATGCTCTACCTTTGCAAAGCATAGGTATGCACATAGGATCAAACCAAATGCTTTCCATATCAAAATTAAACTTTCTAAAACACTTTTGGGGATAAAATAATGACTAATAAAAGTCAATTTGAAAAGATTTGGTTGGTAATTGTGAGTCAATTTAAGTTAACCCAAAGAAGGGTCAATTAACCAACTTGAACTACATCGAGCCATTTTAATCTTGAGCCATTGATTCATCAAATTGAACCTAGAAATACTTCATATGCATCCATATGAACTCCTATTGACAATTTGGAGATCATTTCAAGGTCAAATGAAAAGTTTGTGACCTAAAAGATGATTATGCCCCTCAAGTCACAAAAACTCTTATTATCCCTCAAGATTAACTCCGAATTGAATCAAAATTCATATCCATTGTCCTTGTGACTCTAAAAGACTAATGCAAGTGACTAGACTAAAAAATGAAACAAAAAAATGCATGAAATGATGAGCCTTAGTAAAGTGGTGCAAAAATAGGGTGTGACACCATCATATAATTCATCCTCACCTTCAATTTGATCTTTATACATCTCTTCATTACCTTCCTCCACAAAATTCACAGGTCTACGATTAGGACAAGTATTGGAATGATGCCCAGGCTTACCACACCTATAACACTTATCTGGCACAGGCTTAGCATAAGGATCAGGACTAATTGGGATAAGGACCAGGACTAATTGGGATATTGTGGTGAGCTTGAGTACTCTGCTGTCGTTCGGTACTACCATTGCTTTGGGCTGATTCTCCTTGTGACTTCCCTTGAGTTGTAGGCACAGGGGTTTAAGGACTTTTGCCTTTGTCTACACCATTACTAGATGCTTCCCCAGTGTTCCTACGATACCATGAGTACGTCGATCTATGCTCCATGAGTTCAGCCTTCAATGCTAAATTATGGGCTTCCTCCACCGTCCATAATACTTGCAACCCAATTTTATCACAAATTGATGACTTCAACCCGTTAAGATACCGCGCAACTCTCTGACCATCTGTCTCATTCAAATTATTTCTCGCAGATAATTTAGAAAATTCAGCATAGTAATCAAATACAGATTTGGATCCCTGAGTACAATTTTGGTAGGCTTGGAACAAATATTGCTCATAATCAGGGTAAATATTTACCTCTAAGGAGTTGTCGCATTCGCCTCCAAGTCCTCATAGGCGTTTTCCCTTGTCGATGTCAATTAATCTAAAGTTGATCCCACTAAATTGCAGCACCACTATTCAGTTTATAAGCCACCAATTTCACTAGACGATCCTCAAGAATCTCCATCATGCTGAAAAAGGGCTCCACCTCCGATAACCAATCAAAGAAATCATCAATGTGAAGATTTCCATTGAAGGGTGGTATGTCTGCCTTTAATCGATACTCATCAAAATTTCGTTGTCTCCCTACTGGTTGATTCATACAGTTTCCATCATCAAAATTTCTCTGCCGCCTCCCCAACTGATTTGGAATATAATCGTCATCAAACTCCTCATCTGAATCACTTTCGCTATCTGTATGATAACGAACATGACGCCCAAAAGCATTTTGGTTAACTATGTAGACACCCCATTTCTACCCCCATAAGATCATGATAGCATTTGGTTAGGTTTAGAAGCATCTAGGAGTCCTTAAGCATTAAAGGACACCTTTGCCCTTTTAAGCCTTAGGAGAATAAGTCATCATTGCACGCATATTTTTGTCTCTTTGTTGAGTCTCATCACTTGCATTTAGTTTCTAGGATCATCTTGGATATGTGTGTCAAATTTGGTTTAATTCCAGATAGGTTTGGATAGTTAATTAGAGCTTTTGCGACTTGAAGGTCAATTTCGTCTTTTACTTCGTATATTTTCCTATTGACCTCCAAATTTGTTCCAAAGTGTTCCATTGATCTTAGAATGATGAAATGAGCCTAATTGAATTGCTAATTTAATTTATTGATAGGTTTTGGATTGGTTTACCATATTACCCTATGGCTAATTGACCCTTTTTTCGGTTAATCACCTTGTGAAAACCCAGCCACTTGACTGTGGTCAGGGATTTTTGGTTCAAGAATATTCTAGGCTTATTCTACATTGAATCCTTGAAATTTTGGCTTTTGAATCACTCAAATCAGAGTTAAAATGAAGAATTTATATCTATTTGAAGTTCGGAGTCCGAAATGGGCTAGAATTTCAAAAACTGAGGAAACCTGAGATTGATCTTGAGTGATCGGTTCACCCCAACCGGTCACCCGAGCGCTCTATCCTGTTTTGTCTCTCTTTGAGATTTTAACGGAATAGGACTCTACCACTCCAAATTTCAGTCTTCCAAAGGTATTCTAAACCTATTGGGATGAAGATTTGAGTTGTTTAACATCCATGGGATTTAATTACAGCCTTAGATTGGTTTTATGGTGAATTAATCTCAACCATTGGTTCACATGGTTGGTTGGTTATAAATAGAGGCTTATTTATCAGTATAAAGACTTTTAGACTATTTAACACTTCATATTCATTAGAGAAAGAGGGAGAATGAGTTGGCACTCACCCATATCATTTGGAGAAGGCTTCCTACTATAATTTTAAGGGAGAACTAGAAGGGAACCAAGCCACAGAGAAGGAAGAACACAGCGAAGACCTTTGCTTTGTTGTAAATCTCCTTTGCATCTTTTTACGATTTCTTCTTCTTCTACTCCATTCTCTGCATAGTTATAGCTTAGAATTGATTTAGGAATCATATATACTCTATATCTTAGAGTATATATGATTCAAATATGATGTGAAAGCATGCTAGTGGAGTAGGATTGCGAATTGTTTGCTGTTAGGATAGTTTCTCTCTTAAAGATAGAGATGCGTCTTATATAGAAAATTAGTTGATATGTTTAGGCTGTTTTCTCTTCATGGTTCAATTATATGCATGATTTTAAGCATCTTTTGTATAGGACACTTGCTGTGTAAGCCTCATCTTCATAGGTGTATGGCTTATTATTCTTTTCAAAGATAATTATCGTCCTTAGAGGGTGAGGTTATGCATAGGAGCTTTCTAGAGTGTGTTTAAGTGCGCTGTAGTTTCTTTACATTCTTAGGTATATATTTTACGTAGGATATGTAAAGAAATCAGTCATGCGAAGTGGTTTCTACATAAAATTATCTCCGAATAGTTTTACTTAAGAAAGCTCGCCGTAAGGATGATTATTTTACATTCTTACATAAAGTACTTACCTAAGCCATCATGTTAGATTTTATTTTTATGTTTTGAATTGTCATATGATATTTTCATCATGGTAATTCATATTTAGCATGTTTTTGATAGTTTTGTGTATGTTAGGGTGTTTAGAGCATATAGGAGCATATTAGGATTTTGTTTTTCTTTTGATTTTTGTTATTTGCATGAGTATTAGGTCATTATATGCATGTTTAGTATTCTGTCCAAATTTGATTTAGGTTTTTTAATGATGATTTGAGCATGAATATGGTTTATTTGAGCTTAATAATTGCCCTATAGAATACATGGGGTAATTAATTGGTGTTTTCTCGATGTTTCGAAATAATTTGCATATGGTAAGTGGTTCATGGTAAGTTTTGTGTGAATTGTTCTCTTCTTCCCCCCTCGGGTTATTGTCTTTACTTTGGATTAGAAGTCCTAAGTTTCCAACTCTCTTAAAATTCTGTTTTATTTGGAGTTCTATCTCTTTTAGAATTCTACTTTTCCTAAAACTCCTTTTTAAATTAAAGTTCTATCTCCTTTAGAATTCTACTTTTCTCAAACTTCTTTTTGGATAAGAGTTCTATCTCTTTTCAAATTCTATCTTTTCTTAAATTCCTATTTTTGGAAACTCCTAAGTTTTTAAAACCTTTCTTAAGTTGGAAACTTAGGGTTTATAGTTCATTATAAAGGGAGTAACCCCTTCTCAATCGAACTACGTGGACTTTGATCCTTGCATCTTTGCATGTAAAGTACGTAGGCGTTCACTTGATGTTTAAGTCCGCCCTAGGATACTAAGTATCCTAGGTTTTCCTTTTTTCTTTTTATTCTTTTGTCCATCACATATTTGCTAAAGGAGTAGGATGGATCTATGCTTATTCATTTATCCATCACATATTTGCTAGAGGAGTAGGATGGATCTGTTTCTTGTTCTCTATCTCTTTACATGCTTTCCATACTTCTCCTATTTGTTCATAAATGTTTACATGCTTTGTGGATGTTTATTGCTTTATAGATGTTCATGGATGAATGTAGATGATTTATGAATAGTTCTTTACATATGCACGGTAACTAATTAGGAAGTGATTGAAGTAGCCCATATAAATTCAGAGACCCATTTCAGGGTGATGTGGGTGCCTATAGGATGTTTCCTAGAACCTTCCCATATCGTAACTTAGTCTCCGAATCCTCTCTTGTTTTGTAAGACTTACTTTTCCTTGATCGAAGTCATGTGTTTAGTTTTTTTAAAGGTTTCTTTTTAAAATTATTTTCATGGTTTTCCTTTTTTCCTTAAAAAATGAGGTGGCGACTCCTTCTTTGTTATGTTTTTGTAAGCCTTTTAAAAACCAGATTTTTATTAATTTAAATTTCTACAAATCTTTTTTAAAAGAAGGGTTTCCCTCCCCCCGATCAAAACCCGTAGTTCACAAACGGGTTGGCCTCTGGGAAATCCATCAGTATACCTCCTGTTAACGTTTGGTTGTCTGTTGTCAGCATTGAGATTCAGCCCAGCGATCATGTTACACAAGTCAACAAATTGCCCATTTATTTCTTGACGTAACTCATCCATCTTCAATTGTTGGTTGACACGTAGTGTATCCAATGTTTCCCACAAAAAAACCTCCCCACGATCACCACCAGTAGGGGTGTGTTCTCCAACTCCTTGGTTAGCCATCGAAACCAAGCGAATCCTCACTCTGATACCAACTGACGCAGCAGAAAACTAGAATGATATGACCATGACAAACGTCAATAGCCTAGGTTCTCGAATCCATGAGAAAGAACTCAAATCCACGAGAAGTAACAAAAACCACAGAGAAAACTTTCAAAGAAATATTATTGATAAAAAGTTATATCCTGCTTATAGGGCTACAAGCCTATTTAAAGAGACTAATACTTGAATTCTAAGTAAACTAGGAAAAGGAATCCTACTAAACTAGGAGAAGGAATTCTACTAAACTTAGGAAAGCAATAAAATAGGAAAGGAATAAACAAAATAAACACCCTGGGAAAATTAAGCAAATCTAGTTAAGAAACTAACTAGATTTGGCATAACCGACAAATCAAATCTAGTTAGTTGCCCTCTGCTTTCTAGTTTAGTGCCCTCTGCTTTGCCCTCTACTTTGTGTGCAACTTTGTGATGCTCCAGGTCCTCCATAAACTCATGTGCAACTTGTTCTACATCAATTTGTTAAAGATCTTGTTTTTCTTGTTTCAAAGAAACAAAGAGTAATTTTAATGTCAAAAACTCATTAGGTTCTTAAACAATTGATTTTATTAGATGAGACCCATTAGGGAATGTATCTTTTTTTTCTACTGCACAGCAATTCGACATCCCAATAATGGAATGCAACTTTGTATTAAATTTAGGAAAATGCTATGTACAACACATTATGTGCAACACCAAAATACAGTACCTTATATGCTATA
The DNA here is from genome assembly GCA_039720395.1 of Liquidambar formosana. Classification (NCBI taxonomy): domain Eukaryota; kingdom Viridiplantae; phylum Streptophyta; class Magnoliopsida; order Saxifragales; family Altingiaceae; genus Liquidambar; species Liquidambar formosana. The sequence continues at coordinate 1,317,327 of CM077835.1, read as the reverse complement.
GTTCTCTCAATTTATTTAACAGATTTATTTTTTGCTGATGTGGGTTAAAAAGTGTTTCCTATAGATAGGGAGTTGGGTGGGAGTATTTCTTTTAAACCGATGTGGGACAATGAGAGTTATTTATTTGTGTTGGAGATTACAAACGCAGCAACTCAGCAAATGCCATCAAAGTAATGAACTGTGCCATGTAATTGTGTTCCTAATGTTAACGGCTTCCCTCCCAAGCACAAGAGCATGCTTGCCGTTTAATGATTTCATCCCAACAATGCCGCCAAAGAAATCTAATGGCTTCCAAGGGCTATAGCCATTGGTAACCAACAAAATTCAAAACCTAACAACTAAAGAGGCTTAAACTGCTCCGAGGTCCAAACTCATACCAAAGCTTGAACCTCAATTACTCCAAGTCCGAGACAACTCATATCGAAAGTTATAATCACTCAAGAGTCGATACAAAGATGGTTTCAAACTTGGCAATTAATTAAACCATTAAGCGCTCAATATTAAGAGGGGTTAGTAGGCTAGAGAGAGTTTAGGTGAAGACGGGATTAAACCTAATTCACTGGTTATTAGGAAAACTTCTGATCCAGACAAATAAAAATACAGGATAAGATTTTATGAATTGGATAGCTTATACTTAAAACAACCAAAAAACTAAATTTGTGGGCACTTTCTAACATCCACAGGTAAGAGGACCAGAAGGATGTACGGCAAATTAAAATCTTCACAGTATTAAACCACAAAATCAATTCCGATCCAACAATGACCTGAAACTTTTTCCCCTCTTGACAAGCACTGCTTCACACCTCATTTAGAACAAAAATCAATAGCGAATTCTAAACTATGAATAATAGAATGAAACTGTGGAGCTTCAAAAGGACATAACAAGTCATTAGTAAACATTTATAAGAGCACCTTCTACATGTCAAAAAGGATAGAAAGGATTGGTTTCAGATCATCTAACACAAGGTCTGTTTTTAACTATCTAGATATGAAAATTATAAGAACCCAACCAAATAGACAAAATCAACCTAATATAGTCTTTCACAAAAAGTTATCAACTATATAATGAGAAGTATTCTTCCAGCCTTCTTTTCTTTCATTTCATTCGTCTTTGTATGCACAACTACCATGTTCTCCAGCATAAACTCTATAGAGAAATATTTATACCCATTTATTGATATCGGGGGCTAAGATTGAGGGTAGACACACACACACACACACAAACTTATTTATAAAAAACTTATACTTGAACTCTAAGTAAACTAGGAAAAGGAATAAACAAAATAAGCAAAAGAAACAAATTAAGAAAATTAAACAAATTAAGCAAATCTAGTTATGGACATAACTAGATTTGGCCTGTGCGACTTTTTCTGATTTTTGCTTTTCGGTGTGCGACTTTTTTTCCAAATCTAATTAGATTTCTCTAACTTTTGTGAAAACTCTTGATGATCCAGTAATGGCCAACGATGAAAGGACAAGTCGGAAATGACTTGTCTAATATCTCTCACACAAAAAAAAAAAAAAAAAAAAAAAAAAAAAAAAAAAAGAGGAAAGTTCCCTGTGCACGCACACACATTCACAAAGAAAAAAAAAAAGAGAGGAAAGCTCCTTGCACACGCGCGCACACACCAAAAAAAAAAAAAAGGAAAGCTCCCTGCACGCGAGCGCGCGCGCGCACACACACACAAAAAGGAAGGGAAAGCTCCGTGCTTAGGAGGAAAGTTCCCTGCTTCCTAAAAAAAAGAAAAAAAAAAGTGGAAATTAGTGAAAAGTCTATTTTTATAGGACTTATAGAGGTATAAGTCTAAGCAGCAAACTTTTGCAACCATAAGTCCACTTTTAAGTAAAATGAATTTACTTTTGTAATCGTAGTAAATGCATAAAATCAAGTTTACCCTTAAGTGTTATTTTTTGTTTTTAAATTTTAAAATGACATCACTTTTGATCTAGTTATCGATTTCCAATAAAATTTATATATTTGAAATCTATTCGTCGAACTTTTCGAAACAAGACCCATGATGAAAATAAAATTATGTATAAAAAAAATAGTTACATTGATTACATACTTACATGTATCAGTTTTAAAATAAATAAACATGTAACTATTTTAATGTGGGTTCAATTTTGTACAATTTCTCATACAAAATTATTAAATTTATTAGATATAACTATTGAATCAGTAAAATTGATGTGTTTGATATTAAAAATTTGTAAGATTTAAATATTTTGTAACTAAAATTCAATCACAATTGACTTAAAAGTAATTTTTTTTATATAACTATTTTTCTGTGGGTTCAGTACATACTTCAGTTACAAATAGATGTTTGCCCAGATTTAATTGATTTTTTTTCTCTTTGGGAAAAATTAAAAAAAAGACTCATGATGAATATAAAATTATGTATAAAAAAATATTTAAAAAAAACAATTACATTGATTATATGTAACTTTCTAAAAATAACCTTTTGCTACATAATATTAAGGGGCTAATATCGTCTAAAAATATTTGAGAGGGACCTTTAGGTACATAAGATTTTATAATAGACTTATAATTGCACAAGTCTAATTTTATGGACTTGTGGCCTAAAGTCCCCTAAAAAAGAATTCTGATAATGACCACTGAACTACGCCTCACCTTCCTATATTGTTCATTGATTTGGTGCTTATCCTGGGAAAGGTAAAAAACACGTCCCTCCTCTATAAATAACTCTGCTCTCTTCTACTGCCTTCCAGTATCTCCACACAAACCCTTGAAAGAAAATCAATCGAGGCACCAATGTCGACTCTTCCAAGCGACGTTATCATGGACATACTTTCACGACTACCCGTCAAGACTCTCCTACGTTTCAGGAGTGCATCCAAACCATGGCGTGATCTAATCGACTACCCCTATTTCATCAAAGCGCACCTCAAACGATCCATCGATCGCGGCGACTACAATCTCAGTCTATGTCCCAAATACTTCGATACAGTACCAGATAACGCCGTCCCAATAAAGACACAACACAACAGAACTGAAGCCTTGGGCTCGTGCAACGGCTTACTCTGCCTGCTTGATGGAGGAGAAGACGACAATATTGCGCTATGGAACCCATCAACCAGAAAACTCCAAACGTTACCCTTTACACCGATTCAGTCCCCCAGGGGTTTGACAGTAACTACACTAGTATCCTATGGATTTGGGTACGATTCTGTTAACGATGACTATAAATTGGTGAGGATGGTGCAGTTTAATGCCTTGCATGGCTCTTTCGAATCCCAAGTTAATGTTTATAGTCTGAAGATGAATTCTTGGAGAAGGATTCAGGATTTCCCTTATTATTTTCCCGTTGAGCAAGTACACGGTGAGCTCGCTTGTGGCGCCTTACACTGGATCGCGTTTCAAAGGCCTAGATGGGATATCAATATAATTGTTAGTCTTGTTGCTGCTTTTGATTTGGGGCTTGAGGAATATCGTGAGGTGCCACAGCCTCAATTTTCGGGTGAGGGTTGTTTTGGCTTGAGTTTGGGAGCGTTAGGAGGATGCCTCTGTGTACTTTGTCATTACGGTGATCATGTTGACATGTGGGTGATGAAAGAGTATGGGGTGAAGGAGTCTTGGACTAAACTTTCTATAGTTTTGGACCCCCAAGTTATTTGTCCTATTAGATATTTGCAGCCTCTGACTTATTCGAAGAATGGTGATCAGATTCTTTTCGTAGGAAATAACAGCAAAATTATTTGGTATGACTTTGAGAAGAAAAAGTTTACGAATTTTCAGATTTGCGGTAATATTCCTAAATATTTTGAAGTTGATATTTGCTTGGAAAGCCTTGTTCCGCTCAATGGTGATGTTACATTTGATGGGAAGAAGGAACAATCAAGTGAGAAAAAGATGAGAAAGAAAAGAAGTATGGTGATGTTGGAATTTATGGGAAGAAGTAGCAAACTCGGGAGAAAAAGAAGCGAAAGAATAAAAAGAAGACGAGGTGAGATTCATAATGTTTTGAGCTATTTCTATTAAGTGTAATTATCTCTCCTTCGGAATAGTTTGTCATTGATAGGGTCCTGAGATTTTAAATGACTTGAACGAATATATATGAGTTAATATTGTTTTTCTTCCATAAGTTCATTGGTTCATCTTGAGTATAAGAGTGCTTTGTTTTTTTTCCTTTTTTTTTCTTTTTTTTTTCCTTCGGGAAATCTATCCCTGTACCTAACACACTACCCAAAGCACGGCTCACATTGTTTGTTAAAGATCTTGTTTTTCTTGTTTCAAAGAAAAAAAGAGTAATTTTAATGTCAAAAACTCATTAGGTTCTTAAACAATTGATTTTATCAAATGAGACCCATTAGGGAATGTATCTTTTTTTGTACTGCACGGCAATTCGACATCCCAATAATGGAATGCAACTTGGTATTAAATTTAGGGAAAATGTTATGTACAACACATTATATGCAGCACCAAAATACAACACCTTATATGCTACTGTGTGTATGAACTAAAACTCTCTCAATTTATTTAACAAATCTATTTTTTGTTGATGTGAATTGGGTACTGTACGGAATGCTATATGAAAAGTTTTTCGTATAGATAGGAAGTTGGGTGGGAGTACTTCTTTTAAACCGATGTGAGACAATGAACGTTATTTATCAACCCAGAAGCTTTTCTCTTGAACATGCAAGAGAGGTCTAATCAGGAAAGATCTCGAGAATATGTAATATATTATACTACTATTGTCTATTATTTTAAATTTCAAGAAATCTTGAAGTTATTATATTTTAAATTTAAAATAATATAATATATTGTTATGGTTTACAATATTTTCTTTGAACAATATAAAATAGTATATTCTTATTGTTTTTTCCTTTATTTTATTTTAATTTTATTTTGTTCTTATATTTTAAGTTTTGAGCTTGAAGATCTTGATTGGATGCTACATGGAAGTAAAAGTGCTATCTCTGTGCCACGTAACTGTGTTCCTAATGTTAACGGCTTCCCTCCCTAGCACAAGAGCATGCTTTCCGTTTAATGATTTCATTCCAACCCCAAAAAAATCTAATGGCTTCCAAGAGTATATAGCCATTGGTAACCAACAAAATTCAAAACCTAACAACTAAGGAGGCTTAAACTGCTCCAAATTCCAAACTCGTACCAAAGCTTGAACCTCAATTACTCCCAAGTCCGAGACAACTCATCTCGAAAGTTATAATCACTCGAGTCGATACAAAGATGGTTTCAAATTTGGCAATTAATTAAACCATTAAGCTCTCAATATTAAGAGAGGTTTGTAGGCTAGAAAGAGTTTAGGTGAAGACGGGATTAAACCTAATTCACTGGTTATTAGGAAAACTTCTGATCCAGACAAAATAAAAATACAGCATAAGATTTTATTAATTGGATACCTTATACTTAAAACAACCAAAAAACTTAATTTGTGGGCTCTTTCTAAAATCCACAGGTTATCTCCTTCCAAAAGCCAGCAAGATGGACCAGAAGGATGCACGGCAAATTAAAATCTTCACAGTATTAAACCACAAAATCAATTCCGATCCAACAATGACCTGAAACTTTTTCCCTCTTGACAAGCACTGCTTCACACCTCATTTAGAACAAAAATCAATAGCGAATTCTAAACTGTGAATAATAGAATGAAATTGTAGAGCTTAAAAAGGACATAACAAGTCATTAGTGAACATTTATAAGAGCACCTTCTACATGTCAAAAAGGATAGAAAGGATTGGTTTCAGATCATCTAACACAAGGTCTTTTTTAATATCTAGATATGAAAATTATAAGAACCCATGCAACCAAATAGACAAAATCATCCTTATATGGTCTTTCACAAAAAGTTATGAACTATATAATAGGAAGTATTCTTCCAGCCTTCTTTTCTTCCATTTCATTCGTCTTTGTATGCACAACTACCATGTTCCCAGCATAAACTCTATAGAGAAATATTTATACCCATTTATTGATATCGGGGGCTAGGATTAAGGATAGGCATACACACACACACACACAAACCTATTTATAAAAAATTAATACTTGAACTCTAAGTAAACCTAGGAAAAGGAATAAACAAAATAAGCAAAAGAAACAAAATAAGAAAATTAAGCAAATCTAGTTATGGACATAACTAGATTTGGTCTGTGTGACTTTTTCTGAGTTTTGCTTTTGGGTGTGCGACTTTATTTTTCCAAATCTAACTAAATTTGTCTAACTTTTGTGAAAACTCTTGATGATCTAGTAATGGCCAATGATGAAGGCAACAAGTCGGGGTGACTTGTCCTATATCTCTCACCAAAAAAAAAAAAAAAAAAAAAAAAAAAAAAAAAAAAAGAAAGAAGAAGAAGAAGGGGAAGTTTCCCTGCGCACGCACGTGCGCACACACACAAAGAAAAAGGAAAAAAAACAGGGGAAGGAAAGTTCCCTGCTTCCTATAAAAAAAAATTCTGATAATGACTGAGTCACTGAACCACGCCTCACCTTCCTATATTGTTCATTGATTTGGTGCTTATCCTGGGAAAGGTGAAAAACACGTCCCTCCTCTATAAATAACTCAGGTCTCTTCTTCTACCTTCCATATCTCCACACAAACCCTAGAAAGAAAATCAATCGAGGCACCAATGTCGACTCTTCCAAGCGACGTTATCATGGACATACTTTCACGACTACCCGTCAAGACTCTCCTACGTTTCAAGAGTGCATCCAAACCCTGGCGTGATCTAATCGACTACCCCTATTTCATCAAAGCGCACCTCAAACGATCCATCGATCGCGGCGACTACAATCTCAGTCTATCTCTCAAATACTTCGATACAGTACCAGAAAAACACAACAGAACTGAAGTCTTGGGCTCGTGCAATGGCTTACTCTGTCTGCTTGATGGAGGAGAAGAAGACAATATTGCGTTATGGAACCCATCAACCAGAAAACTCCAAAAGTTACCCTTTACACCGATTCAGTCCCCCCAGGGTTTGACAGTAACTACACTATTATCCTATGGATTTGGGTACGATTCTGTTAATGATGACTATAAATTGGTGAGGATAGTACAATTTAATGGCTTGTATGGCTCTTTCGAATCCCAAGTTAATGTTTATAGTGTGAAGATGAATTCTTGGAGAAGGATTCAGGATTTTCCTTACTATTTTCCCGTTGAGCAAGTACACGGTGTGCTCTCTTGTGGTGCCTTGCACTGGATCGCGTTTCAAAGGCCTAGATGGAATATCAATATAATTGTTAGTCTTGTAGCTGCTTTTGATTTGGGGCTTGAGGAATATCGTGAGGTGCCACAGCCTCAATTTTCGGGTGAGGGTTGTTTTGGCATTAGCTTGGAAGTGTTAGGAGGATGCCTCTGTATACCTTGTTATTACGGTGATCATGTTGACATGTGGGTGATGAAAGAGTATGGGGTGAAGGAGTCTTGGACTAAACTTTCTATAGTTTTGGACCCCCAAGTTATTTGTCCCATTAGATATGTGAAGCCTCTGACGTATTCGAAGAATGGTGATCAGATTCTTCTCGTAGGAAATAACAGCAAAATTATTTGGTATGACTTTGAGAAGAAAAAGGTTACGGATTTTCAGATTTGCGGTAATATTCCTAAATATTTTGATGTTGATATTTGCTTGGAAAGCCTTGTTCCGCTCAATGGTGATGTTACATCTGATGGGAAGAAGCAACAATCAGGTGAGAAAAAGACGAGAAAGAAAAGAAGTATGGTGATGTTGGAATTTATGGGAAGAAGTAGCAAACTCGGGAGAAAAAGAAGCGAAAGAATAAAAAGAAGAAGAGGTGAGATTCATAATGTTTTGAGCTATTTCTATTACGTGTAATTATCTCTCCTTCGGAATAGTTTATCGTTGATAGAGTTCTGATTTTTTAAATGACTTGAATGAATATATATGAGTTAATATTGTCTTTCTTCCACAAGTTCATTGGTTCATCTCGAGTATCAGTGTGATTGTTTTTTGTGTTTGTTTTTTTTTTCAATTACAGTAGAGGGAAATCTATCACTATACCTAACACACTACCCAAAGCACGGCTCACATTGTTTGTTAAAGATCTTGTTATCTTGTTTCAACGAAAAAAAAGAGTAATTTTGATGTCAAAAACTCATTAGGTTCTTAAACAATTGATTTTATTAGATGAGACCCATTAGGGAATGTATCTTTTTTTCTACTGCACGGCAATTCAACCGTCCCAATAATGGAATGCAACTTGATATTAAATTTAAGAAAATGCTATGTACAACACATTATATGCGGCACCAAAATATAGTACCTTATATGCTATTGTTCTCTCAATTTATTTAACGTATTTATTTTTTGCTAATGTGGGTTGGGTACTGTACGGAGTGCTGCACAAAGAGTGTTTTGTTTAGATAAGGAGTTGAGTGGGAGTATTTCTTTTAAACCAATGTGGGACAATAAGCGTCATTTATTTGTGTTGGAGATTACAAACGCAGCAACTCAGCAAGTGCCATCAAATTAATGAACTGTGCCATGTGACCGTGCTCCTAATGTTGACGGCTTCCCTCCCAAGCACAAGAGCATGCTTTCCGTTTAATGATTTCATTCTAACAAAGGCCCCCAAAAAATTCTAATGGCTTCCAAGAGTATATAGCCACTGGTAACCAACAAAATTCAAAACCTAACAACTAAGGAGGCTTAAAATGCTCCAAATTCCAACCTCGTACCAAAGCTTGAACCTCAATTACTCCCAAGTCCGAGACAACTCATTTCGAAAGTTATAATCACTCGAGTCGATACAAAGATGGTTTCAAATTTGGCAATTAATTAAACCACTAAGCTCTCAATATTAAGAGAGGTTAGTAGGCTAGAGAGAGTTTAGGTGAAGACGGGATTAAACCTAATTCACTGGTTATTAGGAAAACTTCTGATCCAGACAAATAAAAATACAGCATAAGATTTTATTAATTGGATACCTTATACTTAAAACAACCAAAAAACTTAATTTGTGGGCACTTTCTAAAATCCACAGGTCATCTCCTTCCAAAAGCCAGCAAGATGGACCAGAAGGATGCACGGCAAATTAAAATCTTCACAGTATTAAACCACAAAATCAATTCCAACAATGACCTGAAACCTTTTCCCTCTTGACAAGCACTGCTTCACACCTCATTTAGAACAAAAATCAATAGTGAATTCTAAACTGTGAGTAATAGAATGAAATTGTAGAGCTTAAAAAGGACATAACAAGTCATTAGTAAACGTTTATAAGAGCACCTTCTACATGTCAAAAAGGATAGAAAGGATTGGTTTCAGATCATCTAACACTAGGTCTGTTTTAATATCTAGATATGAAAATTATAAGAACCCAACCAAATAGACGAAATCAACCTAATATAGTCTTTCACAAAAAGGTATGAACTATATAATAGGAAGTATTCTTCCAGCCTTCTTCTCTTCCATTTCATTCGTCTTTGTATGCACAACTACCATGTTCCCCAGCATAAAATCTGACCAAAAAAGAAAAGAAAAGGTGATATTAGATATCAAAAGGGCGCATGAACAAGTTGGTAAATATAACACTATTGAGTAGAACACGAATAAGTAGTCAATCACACCTCTTTTATATATACCGATAGAATACCAGTGCCAGCAAAAATGCATGCACCCCATGCAAAAACAAAGAAACCAACTCAAGTGATAGATTTAAATGATATGGTAGGGTTTATCAAAAAAAAAAAAAAAAGATATAGTAGAGTTCACTAATCTACCTATCACTCCCTGCACTACTATTCTCTTTCTTCTGCTGTTGGTTATAACACCAATTTGAACCCCTCAGAAAGGAAATCATCCCTGGCAGAAGCAAAGGCCAACATGTCAGATATTGAATCACATCAAATTAGGCAAAAAGGGGGTAGCAGAATTCTCAGCCTCAAGCATGAATTCTTCAAGCAGAAAAGAATTCTAGACTAGCTTTATGCATTATATTACAATTTACAAATCAACCTAAATGTACTCATACTCTAATTAAACTCGAGAAATAAAAGAGAGCAAGTGTTAGCATAAAGATTCAGTCAAATCACCCTAACACGACTGCCTATAGCAATAACAATGCAAAATGAAAGATTATAAAGCTAAGATAATGCAGAGATACTCAAAACTATATGTTATTTACCTCTTCTTCCTATTCTTCTTTTTATCTTGGGCTTGCAGCTTCTTCCTATCAATTTCACTACCAGCATTAAGCGAAACAAGGCTTCCAATACAAATCTCTGCATCAAATGATTCTGGCACACCACGAATCCTAACATTCTTAACTTTGTTCTTATTTATGTCATACCAAAGAAGCTTTTTGTTATCCTGCTCCAGAAGAACTTCATTACCGCTCTTTGGATAAGCTAAAGGCCTCACATATTTAAAAGACCTAATTACTTTCGGTTGTGCAACTGAAAACAGCTTAGTCCAGGACTCCTTCACCCCATAATCCTTCATCACCCATATATCAACACAAACTTTGTGGTAATTGGCAAGTATACAAAGACATACTCCCAAGACCCCCAAATTCATGTGAAAATTCTTATCCAAAAACTTAGGCTGCGACACCTCTTGGCATTCCTCAACCCCAAGATCAAAAGCAACAATTAAGTTGGACGTTTTTGATTCAGGAGTTCGAGTAGCAACCCAATGTAAAGCACCACCAGCAAACATACCCCATCCTCGTTTGTAATGAAGATAATTAGGGAACTCTTGAATCCTTCTCCATGAATTTGTTTTCAAACTGTAAATCTTAACTTCAGAGTCAAAAGAGTCCGCATCTTTGCCATAAAACTGTACAATCCTTACCACCTTATAGTCGTCATTGATAAAATCATACCCAAATCCGTAAATGATATACTGGCAAAAGGCGAAATATCCTGGGGACTCAGGTAATTTCTGGCATTTTCTTGTTGACAAGTTCCACAATGCAACCTCTTCCTCTGAATTATACAAGCAGAGCACGCCATTGCAAGAACCCAAAACATCAGTTCCATAAAACTCACTCTTTAACAGGTGTTCAAGTTCTACGGCATTATCAAGTGAGTCAAAATCTACGAATAGAGATGGGAATGTCTAAGGATGAGACTGAGATTGGAGTGGCTTTCAATGGATCGTTTGAGATGCCTTTTGATGAAATCTGGATTGTCGATTAGAGTACACCAAGAATTGGACAGAGTCTTGAACCGCAGAAGAGTCTTGACAGGTAGGAAGGACAAGATCTCGGTAATTAACTCAGTCAGAAAATTCAACACCAATTTGGACCCCTCTAATAGGAAATCATCCCTGGGAAAAATAAAGACCAATATGTAAAGTACTGAGTCAAATTAAAGTAAATAAAATTAGAATACAAAAGGTAGTAGAATTCTCTTGAAATCATGGATAAAGTTAAATATACAGGTACCCCAATAGAACCAGAGAAATTAAAGAGACAGCTTCTTAATTATAAAATACAAATACAGCATGTCATTGAACAAATCAATAACTTTGTATGTAACAAAGATTTTAACTCGTATAAAGGAAATATTTAGCGAAAGAAAAAAAAAATTAACGAGTTTGCTTAATTTTACCTCTTCTTCTTCTTCTTCTTTTTCTTCTGTGATTGCTGCTTCTTCCTGTCATTTCCATAATCACCATTAAGCCGGAGAAGGCTTCCCAAACACATCTGTACTCCCATCAAATCCGGAAGACCAGGAATTACAACATTCTTAACTCTCTTATTTTTCACATCATACCATATAAGCTTTTTACCATCCTGCCCCAAGAGAACTTCGCTGCCACTCTTCGAAAAAGCTATAGGTATCACATACTGAAAAGACCCGCTTACCTCTGCCTGCGCTACTGAAAACAGTTTAGTCCAAGACTCCTTCACCCCATAATCCTTCATCACCCATATATCAACACAAACATTGACATAATTACAAATTAAACATAGGCAACCCTTCCAAGACATCCACATTCATGTGAAATTCCTCATCCAAATCCACATTCATGTAAAAATGCTCATCCAAAAAGTTAGGCTGTGGCACAATCCGAAATTCTTCAACCCCAAGATCAAAAGCAATAATCAAATTGGAAGAATCCGTTTCGTAAATATCCGATTCGGGTTCCCGACACGCCACCCAGTGTAAAGCCCCACTAGCAAATATACCCCATGCTCGCTTGTACTGAAGGCAATACGGGCAGTCTAGAACCCTTCTCCATGAATTGGTCTTCAAACTATAAACCTTAACTTCACTATCAAAAGGGTCGCTGTAAAAGTGGACAACCCTCACCACCTTGTAGTCATCATTAACGTGATCGTATCCGAACCCGAAAACGATGAACTGGACACAGGTCAAGAAATCCGAATCCGGGAACTCTATGGGCGTAACGGGAGGGAAATGGTGCGTTCTTGTAGATGGGTTCCATAACATGACGACACCTTCGTCGGAATTAGTCAAGCAGAGCAAGCCATTACAAGAGCCCAACACATCGGTACTCCCCTGCGGAGTTTTCAACGGGTCATCGAGCTCTACGAGAGTGTCTAGTTTATCAAAATCTACTGAATAAAGGTCACGGTCTGGGATAATGAGCCTGAAAGCGGTGTTGGTGCGAATGGATCGATTGAGATGGAGTGTAATGAAATCTGGACCATCGATTAGAGCAGACCAGGGTTTGGATACGCACCTGAAACGTAGGAGACTCTTGACGGGTAGACGTCAGAGAATGTTGGTGATTACGTCAGAGGGGATGTTCGACATGGCTGGTTTGGGTTAGGGTTAGGGTTTTTCTTTTCTGGGTGTACCGGAAAATGGGAAGAAAATGAAAAGCTTTTAGTCGGTGACATGGTGACTGGAGAGGGGTGGTTAACTATTTATAGGTGATGGAAATGTTTGTTTCCTGAACTACCCCCATCATTTAAAGGCATTTTTCCGAAATGAAAATGGGCCGCACAAAAAGGGCAAACGTGGGCCTAACTCTTAGGACTGACTTGCCTATATTATCGGACCCACTTTGAGCCTAAGCACATTTGATGTAGTGGCCTAAGGGGTTTTTTTTTTTTTAATTTTTTTTTTATTGGCCATTTTGGTTTTTCAACCACTCATCTCTGAATACAAGTATGGTTATCATCCACCTTATAACCTTGCGTTGATGTGTCATTCCATTAAGGAAAAAAGAAAGAAGAAATAAATAGCACTACTCTTCTTGTCTTACCTTAATTACGGTACAAAAATAAATAAATTAAATGATGTTAAATCCATATCGTGGGAGTCAATCTTAGTATTTATTGCATTCTAAGGATAGTACTAAGACTGATTATTTATTTCACAGAGTTAGGTTGTGGGGGATTTTTTTTTTTTTTTTTTTTTAGTCAACAATGGTATCCAAGGCTTTGGTCGGGGATTGAAACTTGAAAGCCTATAAAACATCTTCTCCATTTTCGGAAGAATTGAAAAGCTTATTTGGTATCTTTTTTGCTTTCAAAAATCAAAAACAATAACTTAAACATTGTTGTACTAACAAGTCAAAATACCATTTTCAATATTCAGTACAATCTGCCCTTATCCATCATTCTCTCCCAATATCAAGAAATGAGTGTCAATATTCAAAAAACAAATTAATATACCTTTTTCTTTTTCTTTTTTTTCTTTTTCTTTTTGGCTAAAAGAACCAAATCCATATTCAAAGACAATAGAAGTGAATCATGTATTAATTGGACCCTAAAATTTGTATTTGCCTGTAGTGTCCTCACCTCGTGTACCATCATCTGGGCTTGTGGTTATGAGTTGGCCAAGAGCATCAAGGCCTAATGAGTCCCAAGGTGAAACCCATACTTCTGATGATCTAAATCTGAGGAATATAGTCAAGCCAATGATGCTTTTGCTCCTTTTTGTAACCGTATGTGAGCAGTTTTCATCATTGGGGTCATTCCCTTGTACTTTAGCCAAGGACTCTGTTTATAAGCTAGCTATTCAATTAATAGGATTTAGGCATAAAGAAGCAAAAGATTTTCAATTTGACTTCCGACTCCTCATTCTGGCCAGCAACCAGTTAAGTTTATTTATGTTCGTTAGCTAATACGAGGGAGGTGGTGACATTACTCGTGTTTAGAATATTAGCTAGGCTAAAGGTCTAGACAATCCTGTTGGCCATATATCCATACATACACACACAATAAGGCCCTATAAGAGATTATAATAATTAAGGTGCATTATCCTAATGTCAATGAATGACACCAAATTAGTTTTCTGTGTATCCCATCCTAAATCTTCCAACGGAAGATCATTCAGATTTCCACATTGCAAAAACATGCCAGATAAGATCGAGGGACGCCCATCACATCGATCACAAATATTCACAGCATAGAGTACAAAATCAGTTCCTAAGATCTTGACTAATTGATAAAAAATGCCGTTTCAAACCACACACAAACTCAATTACCAATGTAAGGTTTGTGTTCTGAATGAACCAATTGGTTGACCACTTGACCCAAAGTATTCTTTTGAATATTCTACAAAGCGAAATGATTAACGAAATCTTTTTCGGCACGCCCTTCATTAATCTTAATTGTGGTGCAAACAGAGAAACAAGAGCCAATAATAATCAAGTTAAATGTACGTTTTGGAACCCAAATTGAACCAGAGAAAATGAAAGAGACAGCTTATTAATTGTAAAATCCAAGAGTAGATTTACCTAAAGAAACATTTCCTGCAAGAGGAAATAGATTAAATGAGTTTTGTGTTACCTCTCCTACTCACTTCTTCTTTTTGTTCGATCTATTTCTTCGGTGCCTATAAATGCCTCTTTCCCATCAGTTCATTATCACCGGCCGTTGGGCCGAACCAGGCTTCCCACACATATCCCCGCATCAAACCGATCCCAAATAACATTTGTCCTAAGTCCCCTAACTTTCTTAGCCCCCTTTTTCATGTCATACAAAATAAGCTCTTTACCTCCATGCGACAATAGAATTTCGTCACTGCTTTTCAAAAAAACGAAACAACCCCCATATTGCTCAATCGAAAAGAGTTTAGTCCAAGACTCCTTCAACCCATAATCCTTCATCACCCATACATCAATGCAAGCTCTGAAATCACAATCATGAATTAGACAGAGACAACCTCCCAAGACATTCACATGCACCTTAGAATAAACATTATCCGAAAAGTCAAGTGGCAACGGCACTATCCGATATTCTTCAACCCCAAGATCAAAAGCAACAATCGAGTTGAAATTATCTCGGTTGGGATAACTTTTTGATAATCCACTCGTGCACGCCACCCAGTGTAAAGCTCCATTAGAGAGTAAACCACATCTTGGGATGCCCTTAAAGCGATAAGGGCAGTCTTGAATCCTTTTCCATGAATTGGTTTTCAAACTGTAAACCTTAACTTCCCCGTCATGATAGACCTTGTCTTTGTCAAAAAACTGGAAAATCCTCACCACCTTATAGTCATCGTTAACATGATCGTAGCCGAACCCGAGACACAAGGCCCAGTCCACAGTGGAATATTCGTGGAAAGCTATCGGTGTAAAGGGTAATGTATGGTGTGTTCTTGTTGATGGGTTCCATAGTATGAATTCTTCGTATAAACCAAAAGGGACGTTATTAGACAAGCAAAGCAAACCATTGCAAAAACCCCACACTGTGACAAGGTGATCTCCCGATAGCCGGTTATCTAGATCTGTGACAGCATTGAGTGTATCCAAATCTACCCAATGGATGGAACGACAGTCTATGAGAAATAAGCTGAGATTGGTCTTGGTGTAGATGGATCGTTTGAGGTGGAGTTTGATGAAATATGGACCGTCGATTAGAGTGCACCAGTGTTTGGAAACGCACCTGAAACGTAGAAGGCTCTTGACGGGTAGTCGCGAAAGAGTGTCGGTGATTACGTCGAAGTGAAGGTCCGGCATGGCTGGTTAGGGTTAGGGTTAGGGTTTTTTCTTTTTTCTCGGTTGGTAAAAATGGGAAGAAAAGGAAGCACACAGAATGAATGTATACAGCATCTCACGCACACACGTGTCTATAATGACCGGAGAGATTTTATTTTACCTTTTTTAACAAATAAACACAAGTTGATGAAATTAAGTGTAGTTTAGGGCTTGCCTATTTCCATACCCTTTTATATGCAAAAGGATGTGAAAAATTGAAAATATGTCATGGAAGAGTGTGGATGCATTCAAAAAAAAAAAAAAAAAGTGTGGAAATAGGTTTTCCTAAGTTATTAATTTATCATCACTTTTTTTTTTCATTTTTTTTTTTTTATAGAAAAAGACTAAAAAATACCTACCTTTTTAAAAATGAAAATGAAGCCTACTATATTGACAAAGATAAACTTAAGGGGGCTCTTATTGGCACCCAAAACTTACTTTTCATCCCCTACTTATTTTACATTTTGAGATTTTATAAAAAAAATATAGGAGGTTTTCATAAAAACTGATCAGTGTATTAAATTAGAAAACATCATTTTGAACAACCTTTTAGAAAAAAGTTTTTTCAAAATCTATCGTTTAAGTAAACTTTTTTTACCATTTATAGTTTTTACTTCTTAAATGATTAAAAAATTCACTTAAATGATCATTTTTGGAAAAACTTTTTTAAAAAAATTTGTTCAAAATGATGTTTTTTAATAGACAGTGCGACTAGTTTTTATGAAAACTTTATATATTTTTCATAAAATTTTAAAGTGTAAAATAAGTGGGGGATGTAAAGTAAGTCTTTGGGTGCAAATAAAGGCCTCCTAAACTTAGTGCTCAAGTAAACCCCATTTCGAGCCCAAGCGCAGTTATTCCTATGGCCAATGGGGCATTTTCCTACCAAATGATCGATGCCTTCAGTCTAACGATTATTGAATGTGGATAAAATCACTATTCAGTATTCACAAGCGCCTTGTGTACAAATGAATGTCAACTATGGGTAAAATCACTATTTTCACCAAAAAATTTCTATTTTCAACCACTGGTTCTTGTTTTAGAACAAACACCAACCACCTCCCTACAGGAAGAAAAAAACCCACCATTTGTTCTTAAGAATCGTGTATGTACGGTCGCCAATAGTTTTCTAATCTAGCGGCACTTCTTTCTTATGGGAAGGAATGTTGTAGGTTCAAGTCTTAGAATTGTCAAAATTGATGTAATGAATTTTTTATCCATGTTACCAAAAAATATAAATAAATAAAATAAAATTGAAGGGGGAAGGGGGGAATGAGCTAGATTGATTCTAAGGGGCTATTTGGCAAACCTAAAACAAGGCATAAACAAAAATTTTTCAAATCAATTGTGACTTAGTTTATTTAAAAAACCAGATAATATTTATGAACCAAATCCAGTCTGATCCAATTTTTGAAGACTTTCTATTCTGCTTCGCCTTTCTCAATTTCTCTATTAAGCTATTGACTCCTCAGTGGCAGCAATTGTGATCTTTCCTCTCTTTTGAGCTGCTTCAATTACCAATTCATTTTTTAATGTTTGGATCTCACCAGTAAAATAACTTGAAAAATCAGTTTAATTTGCTTTTTAAATTGTTCATGTCTTTTTCGTCTTTTGAATGACCATGAGACCACGTATTCAAGACCAATGTATCACATCAAATTAAACAAAAAAATTTAGTCCTCTAAATGAAACAAGGATCAACTTGACAGATTTGTATCACATCAAATTAAACAAAAAAAAAAAAAAGAGAGGGGGTAGCAGAATTCTCACCCTCTTGCATGATTACTTCAAGAAGGAAAGAATTCTAGGCTGGCTCTAGGTATTATGTTATGAATCAACCTCGATGTAGTAATTCTGTAATTGAACTAGAGAAACTAAAGCTACGTTAGGCAGAGATACTCAAAAGCATTATGTCATCTAGCTATTCTTATTTTCATCCTCTGCTAGCTGCTTCTTCCCATCTATTCCACTACCAGCATTAAGCGGAACAGGGCTTCCAATGCAAATCTCTGCATCAAATGATTCCGCCACACCACAAGTTCTATGCGTGCTGAGGAAATAACTACCCAGCTTATTGGCTTTAATTTCCTCAAAATTTGATAAATTCTAGGTAGAAAATTTAGTTAGTTATGGCAATGTATTATTGTGATATCAATAAAAATAGTATGGAAAATAACATTCAACACTATACTCATGAAGTTCAGTCAAATTCAAATGAGTCTAGCTGAAATCCATTGAAAATAAGAGAATTGATGTTTGCTAAAAGTGTGATAATTAAGAATGTATGATTGGGCTTTGGGACCAGTAAAATTACAAGAGAAGATTTTTGGCAAGCTAAGATGGATTAGATGGGTGCACGTAAATCTTCACAGCATAAACTACGAATTCAATTCCAACAATAACCTGAAACTTGTAACATCATGACAAGAACTGCTTCACATCCTCATTAAGAACAATAATCAATAGCGAATTTCAGAACTATATGCGAAGTAAAATGAAATTGTAGAGCTAAAATGGACATAAGCTTGAGTCCAAAGTAGGCTTTTATAAGAGCACCTTTAACATTTAAAAAGTATAAGAAGGATTGCTTTCAGGGATCATCCAACACAAGATCCTTTTAAACTATCTAGGTATAAAAATTAAAAGGAAAAAATATGAAAAAACCACAATCTAATCAACAAAATCTAACACAATATAATTCCTCACAAAAGGGAAAAAGAAAAAAGTATGAACTATTCAATAAGGAGTATTAATTCTTCCACTAGGCTTTTCTTCCATCTTCATTCTTCCTAATATCCTCAAAAATTATCCCCACCCTCCAACAAAAACCTTGACAAAAACAAACAAAAAATGCTAAATTAGATATAAAAACACTGCAAGGATAAATAACTAGGTAAATACGAATATATTGAAAATAAAATTAATTTGTTAGTCCTCTAAACGACAATGAAACAAAGATCAACTTGGCAGATATTGTATCACATCAAATTAAACCTAAATAAATAAAAATGTGTGGCAGAATTCTATATCATCTTGCATGATTTCTTCAAAAAGGAAAATGTTCTAGACTGGCCTTAGGCATTATATTATGAATCAACTTGAATGTACTAATTTTCTAGGTGTCCAATTAATTTGAAATTAAACAATTCGAGAAATTTTATATAGTATTTGAAAATTAACACACTTACCTGTGTTATTTTACCTCTTCTTTTGATTCTTCTTTTTGTTCTTTTTCTTCCATGCTTACTGCCTTTTTCCCATAAATTCCATTATCACCGTTGGGGCAAACGAGGCTTCCCACACAAATCCCAGCATCAACCCAATTCAAATGATCACAAATCATAACTTTCTCAACCCTCTTCGAATCCATCTCTACTACATACCAAACAAGCTGATCCCCATCAGGCGACAAGAAAACAACAGCACCGCCCCTTGAATAATCTAAAGGAATCCCATAATCCGGTGGTGCAAACGAAAACAATTTAGTCCAAGACTCCTCCACCCCGTAATCCTTCATCACCCACACATCAATGCCATCTATGGGATCATCACAAATTAGACAGAGGTAACCTCCCAAGACATTCACATTCACGTCCGAATCATTATCCAAAAGGTCAGGCTGTGGCATTGTCCGATACTTTTCAGCCCCAATATCAAAAGCAACGATTGAGTTGAGACTATTCCATTTCAAACTACCCAATTTTCGACTGGAAAACACCACCCAGTGTAAAGCCCCATTGGAGAATATACCTCGTTCTAGGGTGTCCTTAAGGTAATAGGGGCAGTCTTTAATCCTTTTCCATGAATTGGTTTTCAAGCTGTAAACCTTAGCTTCACCATCAAGATAGTCACTATCTTCGTTGTAAAACTGGACCATCCTCACCACCTTGTAGTCATCGTTAACATGATCATAACCGAACCCGAAAAAGATAGCCTCGTGGTGGTAGTCAATCGAGAACTCAATCGGTGTAACAGGTAACGTATGGTGTGTTCTTGTCGATGGGTTCCATAACAAAACGTCTTCGTCCGAAGCTAGACAAGCAATTAGACGACAAGCAAATCAAGCCATTGCAAAAACCCCAGACTTTGACACCGAGTTCAGTTCTCTTTAACGGGTAATCGAGATCTACGACAGTATTATTGAGTGTATCCAAATCTACCGAATGGATGTCACGGTTTATGAGAATGAGGCTGAGATTGATGTTGGTGTCGATGGATCGTTTGAGATGGAGTTTGATGAAATATGGACCGTCGATTAGAGTGCACCAGAGTTTGGATACGCACCTGAAACGTAGAAGACTCTGGACCGGTAGCCGTGAAAGGATGTCGGTGATTATGTCTGGGGGAAGGTTCGGCATGGCTGTTTAGGGTTAGGGTTAGGGTTAGGATTTTTCTGTCGTGGGTGTACCGGGAAATGGGAAGAAGATTTTATAGCCTTATTGGGCGATGAAAATGCATGTTTGTTTCCAGAGCCATCCCCGTTTATAAAGGTAATTTCATGAAAATTAGGGGTAGTTTAGTCATTATATTCTGTTTTGAAAAGGAAATATATTTTTCCTACAAAGTGGGCAAAGACGGGTAGTCTTGCTAATATGGCTGGACCCAGTGCGAGCCCACGCACAATCAGTCCTTTGCGGTCCAACTCGGGTAGATTGCCAGATTGGGTACCCAATACCCATGCTCAACTCGACGCGGTTAAACTTTTTGCTCATATCAAACTCAATCAACCCCGAGCGCCCTAGAATAATTTGAACTAAAATCTCAGTAAGAATAAAGCTTTGGATACCCCTAATCATTAATATGGATCATAAGAGTGCAAATTTCATAGCATAAAGTAAAAAATCTACACTAACATTACGATGATACGATATTTATTTCTTCTTAGAAAACACTCCTGTACAATCATTAACGAAAATAACAAGTGTACACTAGAAGTAGATGCATAGAGTTAAAAGGAATATAAGCATGATCAAGTCCATATTAGCAACTAACTGTGCATACAAAATTGTGTGCAAATAGAGAAACAAGGATCAATAATCAAGCTAAATGTACTCCATTTTTCGGGTTTAAATTCTCATAATGCAAGGATCAATAAAAGTAAGGATTGTTTTGAGATCATCCAACACAACAACCTTTTAAACTACCTAGGTATAAAACTTTAAACTTAGCAAAAAATAATCCTGTCACCCCGACAAAAAAAAAAAAGGGTACGAACTATATAATAAGAAGTATTCTTCCTCCCTGTTTTGCGTCCATCTTCATTCTTCCTAGTGTGCTAAACAATTGTCCTATGCCTTCAACAAAAACCTTGAGAAATTTTTTTTTTTTTTTTTTAATGTTAAATTAGATATAGTAAAAGCTGCAAGGATAAATAAATACGTAAATATGTCAATATTGAGAAGAAAATTTGTTAGTCCTGTAAACAACGATGAAACAGAGAACAACCTTTCTTTCTTTTTTTCCTTTTTTTTTTTTTGGGGGTGGGGAAACAAAGAGCGACTTAATTGGCAGATATTGTATCACATCGAATTAAATAAAATTTAAAGAGGGGTAGCAGAATTCTCACCCTGTTGCATGATGACTTCAAGAATGAAAGAATTCTAGACTGGCCTTAGACATTATACTATGAATCAACCTAAACGTACTAATTCTCTAATTGAACTAGAGAAATTAAAGGGAGCAACTGTTAACATATAAATAAAGTCACTATTAACAGAAACCAACCTTATAACACTAACAATGTAGCCTTTACGGGGTTGGTTGAGCGGTCAAGTCCTAGGTGTGTTTCCCAGAGGTCATCGTTTCAACTCCTCGCAGAGATCACTGTTTGTATGGATATAGGGCATCTCACAAGGGCCGTTAGGGGAATGATCTGGATCGAAATCTCGACCGGAGTAAGACCTATGATACCCTTAATAGTCAATTAAAAAAAAAAACACTAACAATGCAAATTGAAAGATTATTCATCATTTTATTTATTTTTATTTTTTTACTTCTATCACCACGAATTATAACAATTTTTAACCTCCTCCACCCCCACCCTTCCTCCTCCTTTCCCCCTTCTTTTTTTTTTTTTTTTTTTTTTTTGGCTATACTAACATTTTTTTTCTTGCAGGGAGTTTGTGTTACTTTACCTTTTCCTTTTTTCCTTTTTCTTGCGTGATTGCTGCTTCTTCCCATCAATAACACTATCACCATTGAACCGAACAAGGCTTCCCACATAAATCCCAATGTCAGAAAAATGCGGAATCCCACAAGTCCTATCATTCTTCACTCTCTTATTTATTGCGTCATACCAAATAAGCTTTTCACGATCTTTTACCAAAAGGACTTCGTCACCATTCTTTAAATAAGCTAAAGGCCTCAACTGAAAATAGTTTGGTCTTTCAATTGAGAACAGTTTAGTCCAAGACTCCTTCTCCCCATACTCCTTCATCACCCATACATCAATGCAACGTTTGACATAACAACACATTAGAGAGAGGCAACCACCCAATACATGGACAGTCATGTCGAAATCATTACCCAGAAGGTCAGCTGCAGGCTGCGGCACTATCCGGTATTCTTCAACCCCAAGATCAAAAGCAGCAACCGAACATCCACAGCCTTAAGTTCGAGGCATGAATTCCATCTCACTGTACATTAGACCCATTGCAACTTGTAGCAAGGGAAGGTGGCAATGTAAAAATTAAATGAGCAAAACTAGCTTAGTTTGTTGGAGGTAGGCAGCGCAGCTTCTGGTCTACAACAATCATCAGGTCAGCAAGTTCTGTGGCTTTTGTGGCAGATGGCTGAAAGCTATGTAATGAATTTAGATTGACAAGAGGCTGCAAAAAGACAGAAATCGCGTGAAAGTTTATATATGATTCTTTCTTTCTTTCTTTGAACTGGTTTGTACATTGACAAATATATATATTATTACGGTTAAAGAAGAGGTTTACTGATAATAAAAGAGTTCTCAAGGTTTGTAGTTTTGCTTGATCTTTGTTGTCCCCACTTGGTTTTACAATCTGGCAGTGGAAGCTGAATAGTTGTCGTTGCAGAATTCAAGCTCTTCGGCCTGTTTTAACCTGGAATCGTACGTAGGGAAATCCAAATTAATTGGGCCCCGATTCACGGGCTTAAGCCCAATTATTTTATTGGGCAGGGAAATTGTTTAGGGAACGGTTATTGCAACCCCCCATTCTTATAAGCCCACCCCTTTCTTTTTGGTTTTTAAAATTTCATGAAAAATATAAAAGGTTTTTGCAAAAACCAATCACTTGGTCCACTAGAAAACATCATTTTGAACAACTTTGCAGAAGAAAATTTTTCCAAAATCTATCGTTTAGGTAGACTTTTTGGCAAAAAATGAAATAAATGCTATAAATGGCTAAAAAGTATAGTTAAACGATAAATTTAGGAAAAACTTTCTTCTACAAAGTTGTTCAAAATGATGTTTTCTAATGGACATCACGGCCGGTTTTGATAAAAACTTTTTATATTTTGCATAAAACCTTAAAAACCTAAAGGATGAGAGGTAGGCTTATAAGAATGGGGGGTTGCAATAGCCGTTCCGGTTTATGGAAAGTGATATGGGCAAAGGCCAAAGGGGCAATCCCATATTCCTATCCTACACAAGATTGGATTCGGTGACAAAGTGACCGTGTGTCCCAATCGTCGATTTTTATTGTAATTTCCAAAATCTACACTCTGCAGACACTATATAAAGACCCTAGCAACTTCAGGAAAGCTCACTGTTTGAGCTCTAAGCAATTTTCTGTGTGTTCAAGGGGCAGAAAAAGAGGACGTACAAGAGGAGATAGTAACTTCAAGTTGAAGCAAATTCATCAATCAACTTTGAAGGTAATCTCTTTTAAACTATTGAGATTTTCCAAGCAATTTTCTCTTTTTTTAATTCATTGAAATCTTTAATTTTCTTTTCCTATGAATTAGTGTTTTGTATAGCAATCTTTTTCTTATGAATTAGGGTGCCAACCTAGTTGGAATACTATGTTGTTCTATGATACTTAAAACTCATTTATTAGACTCAAAAAAAAAGAAAAAAAAATCCTTTTTACTATACTAAACGTTCTAAATATTGTAGTAGGCTAAATAAAAGAATGGGTTGGTGTTAATTTGCTTTACACTTTTTTTTCCCCGCCTGAAATTATTGTAAATTAACATCTAGACAAGTCAGTGGGACTAACGTCCTAATGGTGAGGGGTAGGTAAAGGGTAGGATTAGATGAGTTCTTTTTTTATTTTTTTAAATCTTTTTTGGTAAGAAATTAAAGAAATAGCCTTTTGCATATGTTTTTTAGGCGACTCTATATATCACAAAATATATAATTTCCTTAAAATAAATTGACACGAATCAAGAGTGTTTTTGTCGATCACTGCCAATATTGCACTTGGTTTTGCAATTAATTGACACTGAACTCCTTTTTTCCTCTTTAATTTTTTTGGTCAGATGAGTTCAAGTGATGGCATTGTTGTCGGAGACGAGGTGGATGTGGAGTCCACTGTCGATGAAGTAGATGAGCTCTGGGACGACGATTATTCGTCTGATGATGACAAGTACGTGCTCCCTCCACCAATTGAGTTCCCTACTGAAGAAGTGAAGCAAGCAAAGAAGGTTCTCAGGCAATGTCTTCGTCTAGACTATGGATGAATTAGTTTCCCCCAAAAACAAAGACAGGTTCATTGAGGCCGCAAGCTTATTGTGCCAATCAACTGCCTTGACCAAGGAGCAACGTGTCGGGCTCTGGACTTTCTGCATGGCATTTTTGACGCACTCCGATCATTCCTTGGTTGAGTCTCAACCTCAAGATGAAGTCTGCATGGATAAATGGAAGGAGTGAAAAATCTTGTGTGTAAATTTTAGAAGAGTTTTATTTTCGTGTTAATACAAGTGTTAAGGATATCTTAAATTTAGTTTAAGTTACATGGATGAATTTGTATTTTATTATCGCAGTCAAGGAAGTATTTTCTCCATAATACAAGTGTGAGCATATAGTTTTAGACATAATCATTTCGGAGGTTCACATGGGCCGTTAAAAGAATAATATCAGTCCAAACGTCAACTGGAGTAAAACCTGGAGTAAAACATGGAGGTACCCCTAATAGTTAATCAAAAAGGAAAAAGAAAAGAAGAAATCACTAATCCACTCTTTGAAATTATAAAATAATCGTAGTTCATATTGATTAGTGCCTGGATTCAGTCCAAGAAAATATTTTATTCATATAAAAAATTAGCTGAGTTTATAAGTCTCACCTCCATGTAAAATAATAAAAACTTCATCATTTCAAAATAAATAACAATAACTTACATGAATTTAAATGGAAGAATTACAGATTGATCTGGCGAAAGCAAATAGCTCTAGCTAGTAGGAAAGGGGGAGTTATGATGAGGGCTACCCTAGGCTGTAGCCAAGGTAGCCCTCCTCATTTTGTCAAGGTAGACCTCGTCATTTTATCGTTTATGGTATGTTGATTGAGTTAAGTCTTATCTGTAAGGGAGCCTTAGCCTAGGTAAGAAATTGTCCACTAGTGTAGGGCTATCTCCTACCGTCCAAATGTTTGCAATAATATAATACAAAAGAGAAAAAATGGATTGTAAGTTTATTTTATATATAATTAGGGCTCTATCAGCATCCAAAAACTTGCTTTTTATCCTTTATTTTTTAAAAATTTCAAGATTTTATGAAAAATGCAAAAGATTTTTATAAAAAAATGGCCATGTTGTCTACTAGTGAACATAATTTTGAACAATTTTATAAAAAAAAGTTTTTTTGTTTTTAAATCTCTTGTTTAAGTAGACTTTTTGGCCATTTATAGTCTCTATTTTATTAAATGGCCAAAAAGTCTACTTAAATAATATATTTTTGAAAAAAAAATTTTTATAAAGTTGTTCAAAATAATGTAATTTTTGTAATTAACTTGACCATTTTTTCATTAAAACATTTTGTATTTTCCATATAAAATCTTGAGAAGTTTAAATATTGGGAACAAAAAAAAAGTCTTAAGGAGCCAATAGCAACCCCAATATATATATATATATATTTTGTATGTTTACTAACTTTTTACTTAGGCCGGGACAATTTCAAATCCTAGCTCCGCCCTTAGCAACAATGAAATCCTTAATATATAATTTGGGTTGTCGATTCGCCACCCAGTGTAAAGCCCCACTAGCAAACATACCCCATCCTCCCTGTTTGTGCTTAAGATAGTACGGGCAGTCTTGAATTTTTCTCCGTGAATTGGTTCTCAAGTTGTAAACCTTAACTTCATTGTCAAAACAACGACAATCTTGGCCACAAAACTCGACAATACTCACCAACTTGTAGTCATCGTTCACGTGATCGTACCCAAACCCGAAAAAGATCCGGCGAAAGCTGTAGTGATGTGGGAACTCGATAGGCGTGACGGGCAAGACATGGCGCATTCGTGTCGATGGGTTCCACAGCTTGAAGGTTTCGTTGTCCGAATCACAGAAGCAAAGCAAGCCGTTGCAAGATGAACCCAGCAGTATGGTCCCGCGAGAAGGGAGCTTTAACGGGGGGTTCGGTGAGACCACATTATCATAGTGAAAAGGCTTGATTATGAGGCTGAGATTGGTGTCCATAGATCGTTTGAGATGGAGTTTGATGAAATATGGACTGTCAATTAGACTGCACCAGTGTTTTGAAACGCACCTGAAACGTAGGAGACTCTTGACGAGTAGTCGTGCAAGAATGTCGGTGATTACGTCGGAGGGAAAGTTCGGCATGGCTGGTTAGAGTTTTTTATTTCGTAAAAAAGAAAAGGAAAAAAAAAAACAGGGAAGAAGAGGAAGGCAGAGTCGGTGTAAGTTGTGAATAGGAGGGTTGTTTATAGGTCAATGGAATGAATACACAGAGCAATATAGCGCACACTAGTCCAAGCCCAGCTAGGCCCGAACTATTAAGAAAAACCCAAGCCCATCGCTAAAGCTAAAGAGTTACTTATCCCAAAATAAAAAATAAAAAATTACGTAGCAATGCTTAATAGTGGAGCCATAAGTTGCGGACCCAATGAACTTCTTTACTGCATTGGACTAGGATTCCTATAAGGACACTTTACCTTAGGTACATCTTTCTCTCACTTTGACCTAGGTCCTAGGCTGCATTTATTTTTTTTATTTTTTTATTATAGCACAATCTGCTAGGTGAAAAAATAAATATAAAATATAAAAAAAGACTCAAAATTTATGGGCTAACCATGACAATCTGACATACAAGAATTCCTTCTCCTGTAGGTTTTGAAGCCTAATAATGGCAAATTACAAGCTTTGAAAAACCTAAGTCTTGAATTTTCTCGTCTTCAACCAGACAAGATTCATTTCATATGTTTCCGTATGAAGTGTTAGAAAAGCACACACATGTAGCTGCTGATATTATCACCTCCTTTCAGTTAAAATGTAACAACAAAAATTTGCATCAAATAACATTTTTATAAACTAGCTAGATAAAGAAAAAGGGCAAGAAAATCACATCATGCCACTCTAGAAACCATCATATTAACCATGTCGATGCTAAGATCATCTTGGCCTGTTCATACCGGGAACAGGACGAATCCGGCCAATCATTCCAGCAAAGCTTCTGCGAAATTCAACCTTAGGCAGATCAACTTCTTCACAAAAATTCAAATTGTCAGATCACCAAATTTCATATCCATATTTTGCTTTTCACATTGGTGCAGATTCAAGATGGAAAAGGAAATAAATAAAAATAAACCAGGGTTAAACCAAGAATAGGGTGTACAAGAAATAAACCAAGAGAAATTTGAATCTTAGGTATGATCAGAGTTGTTTTTCCATTAGCTTGTGATACGGGTGACATGGCATCACCATTTTATACAAGTTTTTTCCCTCCTTAAAGAGGAGGCGGGCCGGTAGTGGTGGGTTCTACGTCTGAAAGCGTGCAGTCTTCAGTTGAGAATCATAGCATTATCATCAGCCCTGTTTCTCACCGAGATGTTGGTTTTGCCTTGCAACACAAATGGAAAATCATGGACTATGAAATGATTCACCAAATGAAAATAACCAAAATGGTGATTGACAAGGAAATATCCTTGCCACAAATTTTCGCATTTTCAACCAAACAATGTTCATATATATGTTTTCTCACAATATGTTGGAGAGGTAAACACAAATAGCTGCTGATATTAGAACTCCCATCAAAATGACATCTTCAAAATAAATGCATCTTCGTGGTCCCAAATAATAATAATAAAATGCATCTAATGAGTTTAGTTGCTACTGTTTTCTTTTTCCTTTTTCCTTTCTTTCCTCATGGGAGTTTAAAGACTTCTCTTTCAACCTAAGAGATTTATCATCGACCTTGTAACTTAGGTGATATCTCTCCCAACCTTATATGAGGAGATAGTAATTTTGAAATACTCTCAATAACAAAACAGCATGTGAATTTTTCCTTAGGTACTTAGGAGGGAAAAAAAGAGCCAGACTTAACTCTTCTCAATTTTTAGAATCAATCAAATTTCAGAAACCCATATTTTTTCATAGGTATTTAGGAGGTAAAATTTTCAAAATTGAAGTGTCCAGTAAATAATCACCAATATTCCGATAATATAAACCCAGAAAAATTTTTTTTTTTTTAAAAATGAAATGCCAGTGAAATTTAAGAAAGTCAGAGTGCATGACTGCATATCCAGTGCCATCCCCTACTTCCTGAGATGGATAGACAATTTCAGAAACCTATTTTGAGGACAGTTTCTCTAAACCACAGATCATTCACACTCCCTCATTGCAAATCCAGCTCAAATGGAACATAATGGTGCAAACTAATGATTGAATCTCCACAGCACAAACTATAAAATCTATTCTATCATCACAATGACTTGATATTTGTTTCCTAATGAAAAACACTTCCACATCATCATTAAACCAAAAATCAGTAACAAAGATAAGAACTGGGCACCATAATATGGACATGTAGAGCTAAAAAGGATGTAAGCCATGAGTCCATATTAGTCATTAACAACTGTGCCTACAAACTTCAAAAGTATATAAACTATCGCTTTCGGAACATCAGAGCATCGTCCTAGAAAACTAAAGGTTAGTCTCATACAACTAGATATAAGATTAATGGACATGATACAGCCCCAAAAAGACAAAACCCAACCTAATGTATTCCTTCCTAAAAAATAAAAAGTTGTGAACTAAAATATGGGAAGAACTATTTTACCCTTCGTTTCTTCTATCTTCAGGCATTGTAACTACTGCCTAATCCATCCTGCATTAACCCGGAGAGAAACAAATTTGTCACACAACTAGACAAGATGTTATCGGCAGAAGGATAAATAGGCAGGAACATTTGACAGTAATCTTAAAAGGAAGAAGAAACTGTTGGTCCTCCAACTAAAAAACAAACACCAATAAGTCTTAATGTAAAGGATATAGTAGAATTCATTTATATACCTCTTTTTTCCCTCTTTCTCCTACTCCATTTCTTCTTGCCATATAGCTTACAACACCAGTTTGAACCCCACAGATAGGAAATCATCCCTGACAGAAACAAAGACCAACATTTGCGATCAGGAATCACATCAAGGTAAATAATAATAAAAAAGTGGAATTTGCACCCTCTCACATGAGTACTGTTAAGACGGTGAAAATCCAAGCTAGCCTTGGCCATTGATCGAATTATGAATCAACCAGTGCGCCAACTACCTAGCTAAGGAAGGCCATAAACCCCAGAGTAATTTTGTATTTCTGCCTACTCCTTCAAGTGGGTTATGTAATTTTCTTCTCGTTGACTTAGTGGGTGTTTGCACCCCTAGGGTTTAATTAATGAATATCCTTTTGACCAAAAAACAGAAAGAATTGTGAATCAACATAGACAAACTGATACTCCAGTGAACCAATGAATTAAATAAATAAATAAACTGTTTGCAGAAAATAAGTTTAGCATAGATAGTACTTAGAATTTATGAATTTCACCTCTTCTTTTTCTTCTCTTGTGCTTGCTGCTTCTTCCCATCAATTCTGCCATCACCATTGAGTGGAACAAGGCTTCCAAAACAAATTTCAGCTTTAATTGAACGTGGACTACCGTGAATCTGAACATCCCTCACCCTTTTCTTCTCAAGGTCATACCAAATAATCTTTTTGTTGTTC
The DNA here is from genome assembly GCA_039720395.1 of Liquidambar formosana. NCBI lineage: Eukaryota > Viridiplantae > Streptophyta > Magnoliopsida > Saxifragales > Altingiaceae > Liquidambar > Liquidambar formosana. The sequence goes on along the minus strand of CM077835.1, from coordinate 1,287,285 downwards.
TGTTCCAACAGAACCTCCCTACCACTCCTCGAATAAGCCAAAGGCCTCAATTGTTCGAAAGACAGACTAGCTTCCGGTTGTGAAACTGAAAAAAGTTTATTCCACGACTCCTTCACCCCATACTCCTTCATCACCCATATATCCACACGAACTCCATGGTAATTACAGATTACACAGAGGCATCCTCCCAACACTCCTAAACTCATTTGAAAATTCTCATCCAAATACTCCGGCTGCAGCACCTCACGATAATCCTCGAGCGCGATATCAAAAGCAACAATCAATTCAGTTGTATCCGATACAAGCCTACGAAACCCCAACCAGTGTAAAGCCCCACAAGCAAGCATACCATTATTACCACAGATGCCCTCGTAGCGAAAACAAAAAGGGCAGTCACGAACCCTCTTCCAAGAATTAGTCTTCAGACTATAAACCTTGACATGGGAATCGAAGGAATCATCGTCTTCACCACAAAGCTGTACCATCCTCACCAACTTATAGTCATCACGGGCGTAATCGTATCCAAATCCGTACATAGGAAACTGGGAAATGGTGAAACTATCCATCATGAACTCCATAAGCGCAAAGGGTACCGTACGGAGTTTTCTGGTCGATGGGTTCCACAAGACAATGTCATATATTCCAACAGCCAAACAGAGCAAGCCATTGCACGAGCCCAACACTTCAGTTCCAAATTCTTCATTCTTCAACGGGTGATCGAGTTGCACGGCTTCATCGAGTGTATCCATGTCTACGGAATACAGATACCAACCTATGAGGATGAGACTGTGATGGGCATTGTGTTCGATTGATCGATTGAGATGCATTTTGATGAAATTGGGGCCGTCGATCAGAGCGCACCAGGGCTTGGAGGCGCATCTGAAACGTAGCAGAGCTTTGACGGGTAGTCGTAAAAGAATGTCGACGATAATCTCGGGTGGAAGAGTCGCCATTGCTGCTCAATTGATCCTTCTAGGGTTTGTAGAGAAAGGGTAGGAAGTAGCTGGAGCGGGAAAGAGGAGAAAATGGAGTGGAGTGGCATACAGGGGAGAGAGGATGCTTCGTTCTTTCCCGAATTAATGGACAGTGTTTTAGAAAAGTGAGGGGTAGCTTCGTCATTTAATGAGTTTATCCGGAAACAGATAATGTTGGTCGGGTCATACACGGATTTGGATTTGCTGCAGTAAACGTAAGATCGATAACACGTAACAAAGAAAAGAAATGAAGGGTTGAAATTCGAGAGATGCATTTGACGCCTAGTGTCTAACAGCTCTCTATTTCTCCTCTTAGTCCACGTGTTATTAATCCTACGTTTATTGCACCATGTAGTATAAAAGTAGCCAACTACACCAAATTCGAATCTGGTCATCCACATATGCCGTCATCAAGGAAAATTGGTCTTATGAAATCAGAAGGATGTTTGTCGGCGTTTTGGGCATACTTGTAGCTATTTATTTTTTATTTTTTTATTTTTCTTTTAAACATTATGATATGAGAACACACATGTACTCCCACAAAATTAAAATCAAGATTTCTGTAAACCTCACATTCTTATTGAAAATTTGAGATGGAATTTGTCATTAGACCCAAAAATCATTAGTTGCTTTTGTTGCTTTAAGTTTGCATTTGTTCAAGTATAAATAAATGAAACCTCCTTTATGTTGTCACAAGTATATAACCTTAGAGGGAGGTGAATAGGGTTAATTGCTAATTTAAAAAATTAATTGCAAACTTAAAATCAGATTATTACAAGTAAAAAAAAATTCAAGAACAAGCAATAAAGAGAGATTAAAAGAGAAAGAATGTAAACGATATTAACAAGGTTCAGCTTCCCCGCCTACGTCCTTGCCTCAAAAGCTCGCATGAGAATTCACCAATCCACTATACTAATCTCATTACGGGGTAAAGATTAAACCTTTACATAGCCACAAGTGTTCTTCTCTAACACTTGCACAATGCTTCCTTCAAGAGCTACAAATTTAGGGTTCATATAACCCTTTAAATGTAAGGTGATTTATTGATTGTTTGTGTACAAAAGAACTCTCGCAAAGAGTAGATAACATTAAATTGAAAACTCACTCAACTATGATTAATTTCACAATAAATACTCACTTGAATATTTATAGGTCTTGAAAGTAAATAATAGTGATTTTGTTGTTTAATTTCAATGAATACTTATAAATGAGTTCAAGTGGTGTATTTATACCCCTATTTGTAGCAATAAATGCCGGGATAAGTTTAGTGGGCAATAAATGCTTAAAAGGCTATTTAAAAACTAGCCGTTACAGATTTGCCTCGAGGGTTTCAGACGTCTGAGTTCCATCTCGGATGTCTGAAAAGATCGTCCGAGAATCTCAAACAGAAGTGCAAAGTCTCTAATATTCTTGGACATTTGAATTGCCACTTGGACGTCTAAGTTGCCACTTGAACATCTAAGTTTTTCAGTTTTCAGAAAATGAATATTGCAAATAAAGTCCAATATCTTGGGTTTAAACTCAAATGACTTATAGGACCATTTTGACACTAAAAACTAAGATCAATTAGTTTGTTATCAAGTTGATTAATCATTTTATAGCCCAAATATCCTAAGTGAGCAAAGATTGAACCAATCTTACATTTTGGATCCTAAACTCTCACAAAAAAAAAAAAAAGCTTGATTGCCTTCAGCTTGAGTTCCACAGTTGTGTTTGAGTCTAGACATGCTTCTTTGAAGTGCATTGGTTGTATTGTTGCTTCTTTGCTTGCATTAAGATTTCCAATTGTTATAGATGAAGTGTATAATGGATATTAACTTGTCTTAAAAAAAACTTAATATTCCATTAGCAACTTAGTAAAACATATTTGCTTTGTTATCATCAAAACACATGGGATTGAACCCTTAGGTTCAACTACTTTAAATATGACTCATTTTCATAAAATCTTGCTAAATTTTGAGCTAAAAAATGTATATAATTTTTTTCTCAAATCTTAGTAAGTGGACTTTCTATTCAATTAATAGATGAACATGATAAGGTCATTCTTCATTTTGGATTGGTTTTAATGTTTAAAAAAATCAATTGATAGCCAACCATATCTAGAAGAATCAAATTTATAAACCTTTTCTGGAAACCTATTTATCCAAGCAATGCATTGGGGGAAACAATGTTGTTTGGAAAATGTACGTTGGGTGTTTTGATTTTGGGACTCCCAAATAGAAACAAGGGTGGATCCCATAGTGAGTCTCATCTTTTGTGTCTTTTCAGGATTTTCGAATTCGGGACCCGTAGTATCTTCCATGTTGTTTAACTCCAACCATTTCAATATCTTTTGTTTTATTTGACTGAGGATTCAAACAAGAAATTAGGAAAGCTTCTGTGAAATTCAACCTTGGTCAGACCAAAATTTTCACAATACTTAAAAATGCCAGCCACCGAATTTCATCTCCATATCATGCTTTTCAAATTGGCTCGGAATTTAAAATGGAGAAGGCCATCAATAGAAAATAAACCAGGGTCAAACCAAGAATAGGGTGTACATGGAATAAACCAGGTAAATTTGAGTCTTAAGGGGCAATCAAACATAGCGCAACCATTGAATACAAATTTTTTCCCTCAAAGGATCCGGGTGGAGATGGGGTCTGCTTGTGAACGTGTGCAGTGTTCGTCTGAGAATCACAGCATTTTCAGCTGCCTGTTGCTGACAGAGATGATGCTTTGCCTAATGTTTCCCTAAAATGAAAAGGGGCCTCGCAACACAAATGGAATACTTGGATATAGGGGTGTTCATGGTTTAGGTTAAAACCGAAAATTGAACCAAATCAAACCAAATCGGTCGGTTTGGTTTGGTTTTTTTGTCCTTAGGTTTGGTTTTGGTTCTAATTTTAGAAAACTGAATTAAATTGGTTTGGTTTTGGTTTTCATGTTTAAAAAACCAAACCAAACCGAAAAACCGAAAAAACCAAAAAAATATAATATAAATATATATAATTTTATATATTACATACTAAACTTAGTTTGTAAATTTTTTATTCTAATAAGGGCATAATAGGTAATAGATTGTAAATTTTCTTAATGTTTTTTCTTTATTAGATTAGCATGTATTAAACTAGCTATAATTGTTGTGTGAGATATTGGCACGTATTAAATTAGATATTTGAACTTGGATTGACATGAGTCAATACTTTTCCATTTTGATACAATGTTTAATATTTTTTTTAGTTGCTAATTGATGCAGATTGCATCAGCATGCGCACCACGGGCTGTTGGACGTCTTACTGCTAAATCGGGATTCTAGTTTATTTAGATATTTTAGGAATCTTTATTATTATTATTTAATTATTGCTTTTAATTTAATTTGTTTCCTAGGTAGTTTGATATTTTCTTGTTCTAGTAGAATTAGGTTTTCTTGTTTTAGTAGAACTGGGTTGTCTTGTTCTAGTAGAACTAGGTTTTTCTTATTAGTTCTCTATATAAAGGGATGTAAGCCTTATGGCAAATAGTTTTAGTTCAGACTTTGATTATTTGATTAATAATATTGAGAGAGAGAGTTCTCCTTTATTTTCCTACTTTCGTGTTCTTGAGAGAATATTGATTGTGGTTGCCTACTATCTGGCATTGTTCTTGCGACAATCAACAGATTGGTGGACGCTTGTTTGTTTTTTGGTGAGCTAGTCTCGACCGCGTAATTTCCGCTGCATCACTAATGTAATGATTTTATTAAAAATGTTTTTATTTAGAGTTTGGCTTGTCATTTTTCTATTTTTAATGATTTGTTGTTACATGGTAGGATAAAACCGAAACCAAACCGAACCAAACCAAAATTTTATGGTTTGGTTTGGTTTGGTTTTTTTTTAGTATGGTTTGGTTTTGGTTTGAGAAAACAAAAACCAAAATATAATGGTTTGGTTTAAAATCTACCCTAAAATCGAACCAAATCAAACCACGAACACCCCTACTTGGATATGATTCTCCTAAAGAAAAGAACCAAAATTAACAAGATAAGCACGATTAAATTCGTTAAGCGTGATTAATTTGATTAATTTTTTGTGGTCGTAAAAAAAATGAGGCAAAAATGAATTCCCCTTAAAGTGACATCTACAAAAGTAAAGGGCCAAGACCTGGAGGAGGGGTCTCAAACAACACATGGGTTGAGGCCCAAGCAGACACAAAGACCACTATTGATGAAATCCATCATCCGTGAGGACCTTGACCATGCCCCAAAAGGAGCACTCTTGATGAAATCTGTTCCTCTCTATTTTTCTCTTTTCTTTCTTGTTTTCTATACTTGCAGGGAATAAACCCGATTATGCACTTGCTTCTTTTTTAACTATAGGTCACCATTTTTCATCATCAGTCATTCCCTTGACCTCTTCCTTTGTTTACATTTTTTTTTTTCCCTCAAGGAATAAATCCGATAATTTTTTATTCGGATTTGGAATATTTGATAAAATTTTGGTAACCCTTTTTTTTTTCTTTTTTTTCTTTCTCCTTCTCCCCATGTCACACAATTGAACATGGATCGTCTACCTTCTTACAACATCACCTCCCATGCTTCTTTAATTTAATTGGTCCACGTCTATAGACGTGGAGATGGACACTACCATGAAAAAATGGCCCACCCAAAATAGGAAATGCCTTTTAGGTATTGCATTGCGCATGCGAGAGACCATTTTGTGGGTTCTACATCACTTGAAAGCCATAAGCAACCAAAGCTTCTTCACAATTAAAAAGTGCTTCCAGAATATCACAAAAGCAAAAATTAGAGCCTTTTTCTTTATTTAAAGACAACAACTAGTGTTTTTTTTTTTTCCCTCTAATTCTAAAGACAGACTCTATCCATTCCAATGCCATTTATGAGTGGTTGTCGAAAAAAAAAAAAAAGAAAAAGGTGGGTTCTGTGGGTTATGGATTCTTTTGCCGCTAAGCCATTCAAAAAACCAAAAAAGGAGAGAGGGGGAGAGAGAGAAGGTGGGCGGGGTTGTTATCAGACTCGGTTCAATCATGTGTTCTCAAAGTTAATTGGTTTAATCAGGTATACTGCCTTTAGTAATAGCCCACAAATAGTTAGCAAAGGCTTAAACAATTTTATCTTCTTTTATAGAAGTAGTGCTAGTATATAATTTATAAAAATAAGGATAGAAAATGACGAAGGCAATGACGATGATCGGTCTAAACGGCCAAGGGAGAGATAAATAATAAATTGATATAAAAAAAAAAATTGTCAATCGAGAAAGTCTTTGTTGTTGCATTCAAAACGTGTTTTTGCATGCTACTCCATTCACCGAACGCATATATGGACGCCGGCCACCAGAGCATCCATTCCACGCTATGGAGGAATTAAAGTCTTACTTTTCTTGGTAAAGTCCATTTGAAAAATAAAATAAATGGAATTCAAAGATGGTATGTTCTAATTCAAGTGTCACTTTAGCAACCTATGAACACAAAATTAAAGACTCTCAAACTTGGTCCCTGACCTGCTAATTTGATTATTTTTTTTATTTTTAATATACTCAAAATTTGAGCAAGTTCGGATCCAGTAGACCATTTAGCTTAATAAAATTATAACCTTTTTTTTTTTGTCAATTTGCAATGAGAATCATATGAATAGAGAAAGAATGAGAAGATGTAGCATAATCATTGGAGAAGTAGGATTTTATGGATCGGATAGTTAACCGTTTTTTTTTTTTTTTTTTTTTTGGGACATACAATCGATAGAAGCTACCTTTATCTTTAAATCCCTCCTATTATCAATAAATGGGTATCAATGCTTTTCTCTAATCTTGAATCCGAAATCACTTACTTAACAAGTGAAGAGAAGGCCATTAAACCAACGAAAGTTAGCCTGAGTGGAAGAGGCTCTGATTGCTTAAGCAAGAGGTCTTGGGTTTAAGTTCTTGTGAATGCAGCAAACTTTCTCGGAAGAGATCCCCGCTTTGACCCCCGATAGTACCTCGGAAGATTAAGTCCTGGGCGAAACCTGGGGACAACCAAAAAAAAAAAAAAAAAAAAAAAGGCCTCTAAACTATCATGTCATTGCATATTACAAGCTATGGAATCTACGACGAAAAAAAAAAAAAAAAAAAAAAAGGAAGAAAGAAGAAGAAGAAGAAGAAAGAAAGAGAGAGAGGTAGAACTATATGTACATACAGAAAGGATCTACACAATTTTCAATAATTTTTTGTGTGACACATTTTACAAAATCCACCATTAGAATAGATATCCTTCGCATGTAATACAGGTATCCATGCCAAATGTTAAATTGATTAAATTGATCTTGGCATCGAGTGTACAAATTTAATTTCTCACACAAAATAAGAATTATTATTATTAAAGTCTGAAGGGAATCCACATGTCCTAGAAAGTGCCATATGTGATTCATGTGGCTAATTGTGCGCATTAAAGCTCTAGAAAAAGGGGGGCCAGAAAAAAGTGCGTATCAGAATCTCTTGACGCTTGACTGTTCCAAACCTTCAAAATGTTCAATTATACGACATTTAATTAATTGTAATGTATAGAATAGTTGATATTGATACCTATACCAAACAAAAATTTGTGAAACTTAACCTTTCATAAATTCTGTCCTTTGGGTTGGATTATTGAGGATATCCAATATGATGCAGTTCAATTTTTTTGATATGGTGTCTTTCTCTCATGTTCGTCGTAATGAGAATGTGGTAACTTATACTCTTGCAAGGTACGCTAAGGATATTGAAGATTTTTGTGTTTGGATTGAAGAAGTCTAAGCCTTTGTTCGAGACCAATTTCTTGTTGATTTACAACCTGTTTCTAGTTAATATAAAATCCATATTGTTTCTCAAAAAAAAAAAAAAAAATTATGTCTTTACTAAGTCAGGATATGTAGTGAGATATAAAAATCATTGATAGTTCCCTAATTGGCTAGGCCTACATGTTAGTGGGTCCTTAAACCAAAAATTAAAATTGTAATAAATATGGTCCATCTGCTCCGAGCTCCCCATACGTTAAAAGATTGCTATATGGGTTTATATTGTTGTCATTCGTCTCTTCGTAGACATACTATACTATAAAAGTAATAAATATAAGTATCAATGCATATTAAATTATTTCACCATGTGCCCCATGTAAAAAACTTGGGGAAGAATCTTGGACGAGTGTGGTTTCACTTTTAGGGTGGCGCCCTATTGGTTGCCCACGGGCGCATTATTGGATGGGTTTTGAACATTTGATCCACTCAAGGTGATGCACAATTATTATAATAATTATTTTTTTGCTGGTCCTGCTTTTGCTCACAGCCTCACACGTCTCTATTTCTCTAAAGTTGGACATTTTGTGAGTGAACCAGGTCGGACGACTATAATCGTCAACTACAAAGTTGGAACGGTCTCATTGATTGCGCATTATTGTTTTTACACAAAGTCGATTCTGTCCTTAATGCAAACAGAACAATTTGTAATTATTTTTTATTTTTTATTTTTTAAAAAATATCAATCTGTAAAACCTACTCGAGTAGTTCTACTCCAAAACCCATTAATACTAATAAAATGGATATTAATGGTTTTTTATAATGTGAACCCAAAGTTGTTCCACTTAAAAAATAAGAAAATTATCACTAAACTATCGCATTATCGACAAATTATATTAGGAGATGAGCCATGGTCTTACCAAGGTAAGGTGAATACAATTCAATTTGGGTTTGTCGGATTTCGACTCCATGTAAGTGTGTATTCTCTTAGCATTTGCCAAAAACAAAAAAAATCGTCTAAAACAAAAACGAGATTATAATCCAATCCGTATCAGTTATTATCCAAAATAAACTTGGCTAATGATGACCCCTACTGTTACCATGATGACATGTTAACCTAATCATCAATTTTTTTTTTTTTTAACTAGAAAAAAGAAAAGAAATAAAAATGCCATAAACCAAGTGGCTTATAAATTGACATCATTTTAAAGTCCCAAAAGACAGGTTACAAGAGAAAAATAAAAGGAATAATATTACAGTACATGTGACTCTAACTTCTTTATCTCTTGGCTATTTGAAACCCCAGATAAAACAACAATTGTTTAATAATCCTTTTTATACGCCATAGTGGGGTCAGAGGCCACTCGTGGATAAGAACCATTCTTGGATCAATAAACCTTCGTCTAATCATTTTACTTCCCACGATTCTATCAAAGCCTCATAAATATCCTTCAACCGACTCCATGCCTCAGGGGGGACAAACAATTATTCCATGAATGGCTGAACCAATAATGTTGATTAGCACATTTACAAGGCGCTGCCATATGGGGGTTTCCCCTGGGCCCCTACGCATAATCATCAATTCTCAATCATATAGATTATATATATATATATATATATATATAGTCCCGATCACATCAGCATGTGTTGATATAAGTTATATCAGCACCATGCATTGGGGGTTGTATCCCTTGCATTTGACCAATATACTTCATAATCCACTAATGCACAAGGTACAACTCCCAATGCGGGTGTTGATGTAAGTTATGTCAACACGTGCTTACCTAATCATCATCCTATATATATATAATAAAAAAGAATATCAAATTTTAATTTTCCGTGCAAACGAATCACACATGAGTTTTTCAGATAAAATTTTTGCACATAAGATCCTTCGAAGGGTTGTTTACTTAACTATACGATGTGTGCCTCAACATTCACATTGTATTTTCGAAAATAAAAGAAATGTTACTCAATATTCTCATGAGGAAGCCCTTACAGTAATATTTTCCAGTAAAGAAAAGGCCTCACCTGGTCATTTTCCTAACATTATATTGACTTTAAAACAGAGACACCCCATCACTCCGAATGCATGGGCCAGGAGGACTTCAAATGGAAGTCTTATATTGACTTTAAAACCCCTGGACAGGCTGAACAATTAGGATTTTGTAATTTGTCCTTTGTATAATTTTCTTTTGATGAGAGTTAGTATCAAAAATGTAAACTATTAGTTTTATGTTTTATTTTTATTATTATTATTACTTTTCAATTAACAACCTATCTTGACTTCTGCATGGACTAATCTCTTAAAACAGTCAATGTTTTTTGGGTCTAATGTCATGTTTCATCTCAATAGGGATGTAAGTTGGTAGAAATTTTGATTTTAATAATGTGCAAGTGTGTGTTTTCCTAGTATTTGACAACCAAAAAGGAAAAAAATTCTTTTGAAACAAAGATGAGATTATAATCCAATCTGTATCAATTAATATCTAAATAAACTTGGCTAATAACGACACCTACCATTACCATGATGACAGTTTAACCTAATCATCATTTTTTTTTTTTTTTTTTTTTAGAGAAAAAAAAAATCCCATAAACCAAGTCGCTTATGACATCAAATGAAAATTAAAAAATAAAAGGAATAATATTACATCTGACTCGACTACTTCATCTCTTGGCTATTTGAAACTTGGATAAACAACAATTATTTAATAATACTTTATATACGCCATAGTGGGGTCAGGGGTCACTCGTGGATAAGAACCATTCTTGGATCAATAAACCTTCATCTAATCATCTTACTTGCCACGATTAAAGCCCACAAATCGGGGTTTCCTCTGGGCCCTACGCATAATCATCAAACACGCCACGTTACTCTGAGCTGAGTCAGTGAGTCAAGGAGAAATGGTAGTATGAAGGTGCTGATGTGGCAGGTATCTTGACGAGTGAGTCTTCGATGTAACTATGACTTGGTCACGCGGAACAATAAGAGTTGAATAAAATGAAATTATAAGATCAAAAAATATATTGACAATCCTATTATGTTTGACTCTCAGTAACCCCTGACACTATATCAGTTGTGTCACAGTTACATATAAGTGTTTCTCGTATCTTGACAGATATTTTCTAAATAGCTTTAAAATTGAGAGCTCATTGGAACAAAGATGAGGGTGCCCTCTTAGGAGCCTTACCTAGTGAAAAATGTTGGCACTCTTCTCCAACGAGCAGTCTACAATGACATATGCTATCATTCAAAATGATGATAAGGAAGAGAAGGATTCATGGCTCATTGGCTTGTGGTGATCAGCAACTCAGCATTATACTCCATTAAAGGCTGATTCTAGACTTTCACTTAAAGACTTACTCTAGATTCGGTTGTCACCACGTCAATTGTCAGCGGGCTGTGAAGCTAAAATATTTAGAGACAGCTCTGGACCCCCTTCCAACTACTGCCACATAGATTTCTCTCAAGGGCTTGTAGGCCTCCGTAGACAAGTCATTTGGAGTAAAGGAGCGGGGTCCTGGATAGAAAGAGTATTACTGCGAAGGGGATTTGAATTTGGATTTGGTGCAATCTAGCACTTTAACTGCATCGTGTAGTAGTTATCGGATAAGTAGCACATTATAAGGGAACATAAAAATGGATAGGATTTGATAGAGGAATTTATCGCATGAGCTGCGTAACGTTGTAAGCCATTAATAGAATAAATCCCAACCATTTTTGTTTTTCCTTTATAACATATTGTTCATCCGACGGTCAATGCATGATACAGTAAAAATGCAAAATCATACCAAATCCAAGTCCGAAGAAAGGAGGCCATTCATCCCTCTTCCCGTGAGTTCTTTCTATTTTTCCGTTGCACCAAGATGACAATATGAGAAACTCCCATAATATAAGATTTATCACACCAAGATTATTGAGCTGGTAAAAATTAAATCAAAAGCCCATAAAGATGAGTTCAAACTCATCAATTCTCAATCATATAGATTAGACGAAAGAGAATATCAAATTTTGATATTCTGTGCAAACAAATTACACATTGGTTTTTCAAATAAAATTTTGCACATGAGATCCCTAAAAGAACTGTTTACCTAACAATACGATGCGTGCCTCCATATTCATATTATATTTTCTAAAATAAAAGAAATGTTAAGCAATATATTCATGAAAGAAGCCCTGATAGCAACATTTTCCAATAAAGAAAAGGTCTCGCTTAGTCAATTTTCCTTACATTACTAGCCCAGCCATGTAGCAAATTACTAAACATTGATTAGCTAAATCCAAACATCAGTAGTAAAGGAAAAGAAAATTTGCCTACTACTTCCCTGGACCCTCCATCCCAATTTTTCAGATATAAAAAGGGCCAGCCTGCCAGTCTGAACACCCATTTCCATTCCTCCATTGCCCATTCCCACACAATCCACACCCCCTCTCTCCAAAAATGAACGGTGATAACACTGTTCATCAAATTTCCGATGACCCCAAGACCCCACTTCTCCCAATCCAACATGACACCCCACAAACATCACAGAGCTTCCATTCATTTCTGATATCAATTTTCACACCCAAGAATTTTTTCATTCTTTTAGGACCCCTTTTGTGCACCGTTATATGCCTCTGTGTCAATCTGGATGGGCATGCGGCTAGCCGGAATATGTTGGCTATACTTGCTTGGGTCTTTGCTTGGTGGATGACTGAGGCTGTGCCGATGCCGGTTACCTCCATGTCGCCGCTGTTTCTCTTTCCCCTCTTCGGAATTGCTTCCGCCGATGAGGTTGCGCACTCTTACATGGACGATGTGATTGCGCTTGTTCTTGGGAGTTTTATACTTGCTCTGGCTGTTGAGCATTATAACATACACCGGAGATTGGCCTTGAATGTGAGTTTTTCTCTTTCATTTTTGACATTGATTTTCTTGATTCATTTTTTTTATATTTTAATTTCCCAATTTCTCACATCATATTTATGCTACCTTCGGGTTCATGATATAATTAAAGTTGCCCAGAGAATTCAACATATATCCGGGAGGTTTTGACTGATTTATTTGATCTCCCAGTAATTCCATCAATCTTGGAAATTTGCTTCTTTTTGTTTTTCCCCCTCCTCTATGTGGATTCGGATTTGGTGTGGTTGGCTACTTTTACCGCATGGTCTAATAAATCTAGGATCAATGACATGTTGGTAAAGAAAAAAAATAGAGGACTGTTAGGCATTGAGCGTCAAGTACATCTCTCAAATTTAAGCCTTCCATTTATCCTCCTTGCCACATGTCATTGATCCTACGTTTACTGCACCATGTAATAATTGCAACAAATCCAAATCCCTCCTGTGTTGCCTTAAAAGTAGTCTATTTCACATTATTGCAGAATTTTAATCGCTTTATATATAATTTTTTGATAATTTCAGTTTTTGGTTATTATTAATAGGTGGATACTTAATTAAATTTGATTCATCCATCCACTTTATTCATAAGCTGAATTATCAATGCCAAGATTGAAATTAATGTAAGAAAAAAAAGGTTATAAACTGCTCTTAGCCTTGGAAATTGGATGCTGCATCAGCCAAATTCATCCAATAGAGTCATTCAGTGGGTGTAGAACTCTTATAGGATAAGCTCTCCCAATATATTTGTTTTATTATTTTGTAACATAATTTTGTTTAATCTCTCTCTTCCTCATATGAGCTTGGCCACACCTAATTTGTCTTTTTGATTCCAACCTTACACCATATATCATAGGATAAGCTCTCTCAATATATTTGTTTTTAAAAGGTTAGATTAAGACTCGAATCCTTCAATTTCCTTTTTCTTTTTTTTTTTAAAGATGGAGAGAGATACGAGTACACGTTTCATAATATATATATATACCCTATTACATCCTCTATTATTATTATTATTATTATTATTAGTTTTTTTGAGGCCCGTGTTGCACAGGTATAATTAATTATTATTATCATTATTATTTATATAAATACATAAATTTATTATATAATTTATGAACCATATTCTCACCGTATATATAATTAACCTATATGATTTAGACTCAATTAATTAATTATTATAATTTAGATGAACCATGTTATGCTGATTGTACTAGACGAGGGTGAATTATTGGAGTGATGCACATATGTGGGCCATGCAGGTTACGTTGCTCTTTTGCGGAGATCCGCTGAATCCACCGCTGCTCCTCCTGGGGATATGTGCCACGTCAGCGTTCGTCAGCATGTGGATGCACAACGTGGCAGCAGCCGTGATAATGATGCCCGTGGCAACGGGGATCTTGCAGAGGCTCCCAACGGGTCCGACCCGACCCGTGGTCGTGGATAAATTCTGCAGAGCGGTGGTACTGGGGGTGATCTATTCTGTGGCCATAGGTGGGATGACCACGCTCACCGGCACAGGTGTCAACCTCATATTGGTGGGGATGTGGAAGAGCTACTTCCCAGAGGCAGATCCTATTGGGTTCAACACATGGTTCTTCTTTGGTTTTCCCCTAGCTGTGTTGATTTTCTTTCCTCTGTGGGGTATACTTTGCTGCTTGTATTGCCAAAGGGGATCAGGGAGTGTTCTCTCGACTTATTTGGACAAAGCCCATCTCAAGAGGGAGCTTGAAATGTTAGGTATGGTTCAAACTTACCTCTTTTCTTTTTTTCTTTTTTTTTTTTTTTTCTTTTTTTTTTTAGAGTAGGGTTGTGCAAGGGTCAGTTTAGAGCGTTTTAAAAAGAAATTATCAATTAACCCATTCATAATGAGTTGCAAATTTTCCAACTCACCACCAAATCGTAAATGCTAAAAACCGATGGGTGGGTTAGTTTTTTAGACGGTTTGTCACTAACGGCTTGGACAGGTTTGATGGGTTGTACCATGTCCTTAAATATCTAGTTGGGGCATTTCTAATATATTGGGCCTTAGCTAATTAGTATGTTGCAAATAAATTAATAAATCAAGAAAATATAATTATTTAAGGTGGTTGAGTGAAACTTGATACATGTGTAGTATTTTAATTCCAAAGATAAAAATTATGATTTTATGATAAAATACACTTGATCAATGTTGATGAAATTAGTGATAGTTAATGTTATTAAAAGTTGAATGACCCAAAACCTAACATCCTAGTAAAGTACTAATAAAATAATATGTTATTATGAAATTGGAGATATTTGATTTTTATAATTTTATACATATATTATTAAAGGCGGACGGTTTAGTTTATTAGCAGTTTGACAAAATTCAACCCACCAACCAAATCAAATCACCAATTTTATTGATTAATTCTTCTAAACCATGCCGCCTAACCTTTCAAACCACTTAAGTTGATACGGAATAGAGCGGATTGGTTTGGTTTAGCGAATTGGGCGGTTTTTTGCGCACCCCTAAATTGTAGAGGTGGATTGTAGTCCAATGGCTCTGAATCTCTGATTTATTGCCACCCCCATACATGAGGGCCCATCATTTCTTGATTCATTCATTGTTGAAGTGGATTTTAATAAATACTTCTGCTAAATAATTCTCCTACCTATAAAATTGGCCTCAGGGGAATTTGGGATGATTCTGGCCACCTAATATATAGACAGCATATATTTCTTTTCTTTTGGTATATCTCAAAATTAACGTGATCATTGCTTGATTGTGGAATTGGCAGGTCCCATGGCTTTTGCTGAAAAGATGGTAATGGCCGTGTTTTCGGTGCGTTGCTTTAACTATAATTTTCTCGAAAGCTATGTGAAAAAAAGTTGGCATTGTGTGTGTGTAAATTGATGATTAGAGGGATTGGTGCAGGGGCTAATAGTTTTGTGGATGACAAGAAGCTTGACAGATGATGTTCCTGGATGGGGCGCATTGTTCAATGATCGCGTTGGTGATGGAACTGTTAGTGTGAGTATATATTCTCAATCGTCACCCACTTTCAAAAATCTACTCTTTTCTTTTCAAAATGGAATATGTGGCCTAAATTTAGAGGAAGAAAGTTTCAATGATACCGGTGGCCAGTAGGCTAAATGGCACTTTTCTCCTCTTTGAGTGAGGGGTTAGAACAAAATAATTAGACAAACTTCGATGAACTCCCTCAAATAGGGATTTTCTTATCAAGCATGGATTAAATATATGCAGGTGATGATGGCCACTTTACTATTCATAATTCCAAACAAGAAGCAAAAGGGGGAGAAGTTGATGGATTGGAACAAATGCAAGAGGCTACCATGGAACGTTGTATTGCTATTAGGGGCCGGTTTCGCCATAGCCGACGGAGTCCGGTCGAGCGGCCTAACCGATGTGCTATCAAGAAGCATAGATTTCTTGGAGCAGGCCCCTTATCTAGCCATAGCCCCTATAGTGTGTTTAATAAGTGGAACCATTACGGAGTTCACATCAAACAATTCAACTACCACACTCGTCATTCCACTCCTCATCCAGATAGCACAAACTATGCACTTGCACCCTCTCCTACTTATGATCCCCGGAGCCATTGGAGCACAATTTTCCTTCTTGCTTCCCACCGGCACTCCTTCGAATGTCGTTGGATTCACGACTGGACATATCGAGATCAAAGATATGATCAAGGTTGGTTTGCCACTTAAGATTGCTGGAGTTGCTGCAGTATCCCTTCTAATGCCTACGCTAGGTAAACTACATATTTCTCCTTTATTTCCCAAAATTTTCAATTGGTTTAAATATTGCCTTGAGGTGCATGCACGCATGTGTTTGATTATTAATTTTGGGACTTGCAGGAGCTTATGTTTTTGGGGCGAATGGATAAGTAGAACACTTGGCAAACTCTCATCCGTGGTTAAAATTTGTCAGCTAAGATGCAGAAAGAAGAACAAATTAAGCACCACAAGTTTAGGATTAGTAGTCTGTCCATTGTTGTCCATGGAAAAGAGAGTGATAATTCTTGATTTCTTGTAGCAACTGTGTGTCTAAAACTTCTCCTGATGTTGTATATAAAAAGGAAAAAAAGAAAAAGAAGAAGCTATCTTAAAGGAAATTTTCAATTGGTTTGAATTTATGATTGCAATGTTACTTTCCCTTCCCCCATCCCCTCCCCAGCCCGCCCACAACCTTTAAAAGCTATCTTAGGTTCTGTTTTTTTTTAATAAAAAAATTAGCACTTTAATTTCAATTCACTTAGGACTCGATCGGTCATCCAAATGAGAACTAAACTATTGTAATGTATTTTATGTAATATTGAAACTATTAAACCGTTATTTTGAATGGAACTTTTAAAAAAAGTAAAAGTCATCTCAACAATTAATGTTATATGATCAATGTTTGAAATTCCTCAAATGCTATTATTTTGAAATTTCATTCTCAATTATGGTGACCACTATTTTTTTGAATTTTTTCACTCTAAACTAGATATTTGTACCTTTAATACTATATAAATTTAGGAGTGTAATTTATTTACACGACCACACAGGTCTCAAATTAATTTGCCCTCCTTGATCAATGGTGAAAAAAAAAATAAATAAATACTATTAAATCAACATTCTGGTAAATCGTTAACCATATAATTTTTTTTTTAATTTTCTTTATTATCGAAATCTATAATAGGATTAAGATCCTCTTCATTAATCGGACCATTCATTAAAACCTAGGCCACTTATATGTGTTGGGTTTCATAAGAATGGATGGCCCTCACATGATAAAGGATGCTTAAGCCCCCTACACTCTATGGTACCAACCATGATTCCATGAGAAATCAAAATTCCAAACTCCCACGATTCTCGTTACATTATTTTCATATGTTCGTGTTTACAACTATTAGGGAACTGTAAGTTAATCTTACACTTTATCTTATTATATATAAGAGAATAAAAATTATTTTAATTTTTAAGGTTTTATTATATTAGTGGATCTCACAATTTTACTCTGTTATTCTTATTCTCTAGCAGTAGGGCAAAGTATGAGAGATAAATAGGGTTTCCCCAACTATAAATAGCGTGAAAACCCATTACAAAAAGGTTTGCCGGAAATCAACGGTGACGATGAGACTCAAACCTTCTTTACTTCTCTTCAACAGAGTCTCCTCCGCTGTCGTCGGTGGCCAGAAGAGGACAATCTGGTGCGGCTACTGGCATCCGATAAAGAAATCAGACGTTCAAGAGATTGGAGAATTCGCAGTGTCAAAGTTCAACGAGAAGACCATGGCCAGGTTGAAGTTCGAAAGAGTAGTTGACAGCGAGTCTCAGATCGTGTCAGGGATGAAGTATCGGCTTATTGTGGCGGCGAAGGACGGCGGCGTTTCGAACAAGTATAAGGCTGTTGTCTGGGACAAGCCTTGGTTGAATTTTAGGAAGCTAACCTACTTTGAACGTTTTTGAATGTGAGGTTTGGTATTAGATCTTATGATACTTCTGAGTTTAATTTGTTTCTAACTAGTGTCAGACCCGTGAGTATTTATTTTATATATATATATATATATATTTTTTTTTTGGGTTAATAAAATATGTATTCTCAAGTTACTGTGTAAAACATATTAGGACATTTTTTTTTTTTTGGTTTTTAATGTGAGAGATATAGAGACCGTCAGGTTAGAGGTTAAGAATAAAGAGGTTAGAGGTTAAGAATAAAGAGGAAAGTCCAGATGATAGTAACCATACCAAAATATTATATAATTTTCAAATTTAATGAGAGGAGGTAGAGCAAGATTTAGTTAAAACAATTTACAAATATTTGAAGTTTTTGCATCCAAACTTGTAGACGTTTTGCAAAATTGATATGATGGTTAAGTCAACCAATTGAAATTTGGGAGATGAAAAAAAAAGTTTTGAGTTCATCTTATTTGATCAAATCTATTTACCGAAAAAATGTGGTAATTGGGTAAACCAATTTAAAACACACTTGGAAAAATATTTGTTCATAGTGGATTGAGTGCCAACCAATTGAAAACTCCATCTGTTTAAAAAAAAAAATCATAATGAACCAATATGGTTCATGGCTCGTCAGTTGGCATCAAAATGGGAATTTGGAAGGACAAAAAAGAAGTTTGAGTTCATCTCATTTGATAAAATCTATTTACCCAAAATATGTGGTAATTGGGTAAACCAATTTAAAAAACACTGGAGAAATATTTTTCCTAGTAGATTAATGTGTTGACTGATACATAAGTTGGCAACTGAAATTATCATAAAAATTTTGCATTTGGCTTTTCATCAATATTTTATTTCTTATTTATTTTAAAATATGAAAATATATTTGTAATTGTACATAATTTCCATAAGAAATTAAACAGTGAATGAGAAATAAACTTTACCAACACAACATGTGAACATCGTTCAACAACAACGGAAGAAAAACATGTGAAAATTACTAATATAAAATGTATGAAGATAGGCTAGAGTGGTAGATTAACCATGGTTGACTGAAATTTCAATTGAAAGTTTAAGGTGAGGATTAACCAATATTGTACCCAAAAGCTGCCATCATTTTGGGAATAAACAAATAGAGAAACACAAAGAGGGCAGTGGAGAAAGGGGGACTCAGTGTGTGCGTGGATGAGAACAAACAATTCAATAAACACATAGAGGGCATATAATGACAGTCATAGTTTATCGCATAATGAGAGAAATTTTTTTTTTGAAGCCCTATTACTCCACTTCCAGGAATTTATTGTTATAGAAGAAGTTTGACATTAACACATGAAACATTTAGAGAAAATGAATTCAGTAAGTACCTTAATTCGTCAAATTGAATGGCAATTTTTCTGAAGGAGAGGCAATGTTATTTCCAAATTCGGTATAGATCGGCGGAGACAGTCAAAGGATGGAGTGGGGAAAGCGAGGGTGGAAGAGAAGGGTATCAGGAGATGAAATGAAAATCTTTGTACGAACGGTTGTGGAGAAGAACGGTTGAAAGGTTACATCGTTTGAGTTTAGTTTTGGAAAAGCAAGAGGAGAATGTGGTCCAACTGCTGCCAACATGGCTTTTTCCAAACAATCTGAATGAGAAAGGCAGCCACGTGGTGCCAGGTAGGATAGAGGATTATTGACCAGAACACTATATATATATATATATATATATATATTAGGTTTGTTCTCTACTAATAAAGTAATTTGAAAAATTTTATTTGTCGGCCTTATATTTGTTGCTAGGATCTATTTGATGAAACCCAAACTTTTTCAAATTAAATTAAAATTCTATGAAGGGTTGAAAATTAAAACTGTCCAAACTTTCAAACCTTCTTACATTAAATTAACATTGAAATCCAAAATTTTCATCTCATTTATAGTATATCAATTAGGACACGTTGGATTGTTAAAATGTGAGTTAAATTATTATAGTGAATTTCACAAGTATCAAAGGGACAAATTTTTTGGGACACAGTTTTTGTCCTTGATTTTGGCACTAGCTAATTTTTCAAATAATGAATTAAGTTTGGTCATTACGTCAAATTTTTGTTATACCATTGGATTTTATGAGCCTAACTATTTAAGAATTAAGTATAAAAATTAAGTGCAGAAAACTCTCCAAAAAAAAAAAAAAAAAAAACCTGTAGGCGGTATATAATTGGCCTACCACTTTGGAAATACGCTAATACCTTTGGAAAATAGCCTTGTCAATTCTCTCACAATAAGGTGGGACGAATCTCATGAGTTTTTTTTTGGATATCTAGACGAATCCTATGAGTTGATAATATCCAATTTTATCCAAGTAGCAAAACCCTAACATGCTAATCTTATATTGTGTGTGAGTGCGACCAACGTAGGCCTAAATTATTTTGCATTAACAAGCTCAATGGGCCATTGTTCGTCAAGCAGTTGGCCAATAATCAATGGATCAATGATTTGGTTTGGGTTGGGTTGAAATCACCCATAATGGCCCAAACCAATGCTGCTTAAACACGTATTTTATGGATGCCCATTTTGAGCATTTGGAGAATCTTAATTCCAATCACCAACCTTTTTGGGAAGGGCTATTGGCCCCCCATTTTTATCAAACCCCCCTTTAGTTTAGGTTTACAAAAACAGGCCACAATTTTCACTAGAAAATATCATTTTAAACAACTTTACAGAAAAAAGCTTTTCCAAAATCTATCGTTTGAGGGAAATGCTATATACAGCAATCAATTGCAACAACTAATTGCAGCAACTAATGTAATATGCTAAATTGATATATCATGATAACCATCTGTTAGAGAATGTTACATCAGTTTCTATCTTTTGTTATTGTATTTAGTTGCTACCTATAGCACCACCTATCCTAAGTATACTTTTTGGCCAAAAAAAATGAAATAAATGGCTATAAATGGCTAAAAAGTCTATTTAAAGGATATATTTTTGGAAAACTTTTTTCTATAAATTTGTTCAAAATGATGTTTTCTAACAGATAATATGGTCGGTTTTCGTAAAAACCTTTCATATTTTGTATTAAATCTTAAAAACCTAAAGCATTGGGGTGTGATAAAAATGGAGTGCAATAACCGTTCCCAACCATTTTTTTCCCCGATTGTAAGTAGTGAGACCACCATAGGTCCATAGGCCTAAACTCTTCTGGACTCACAAACTCTATGGGCGTGTAGGCCTCTAAACAATGGGTCGATGATTTATTTGGGT
This sequence comes from Liquidambar formosana, assembly GCA_039720395.1. Taxonomy (NCBI): domain Eukaryota; kingdom Viridiplantae; phylum Streptophyta; class Magnoliopsida; order Saxifragales; family Altingiaceae; genus Liquidambar; species Liquidambar formosana. The sequence continues at coordinate 1,266,038 of CM077835.1, read as the reverse complement.
TGAAGTCACGCATCATAGCCCAAAGCATTTGACTATTTCTCATGTGCTTATTTATTTATTTTTGTTTCGATGACGTTAATTAAAATCTTTCACAAGCCACAAGTATCAATTAAAATTAAAACTTAAAATTGAGACTATGAGATATTACTTTCTTATGGTTTGCCAATTGAGTTATCCGTACAGATATTTTGTCATGTATTATAGGAATCCTCGTTTTGAGTGTAATTCATATATACAACCACTCATGTCCTAAATTAATTCGTTCTCCTCGACTAACGGTGGAAAAAACATATTGTTAGAAATCAACATTCAAACATATTATTGAGGAAATCTTTAATAAATATTCATCGTGCATGATCAAATATTCTTAAGCCCTACTAAGGTACAACTATAAGAAGTCAAAATTTTAAAAAATCCACAAGAGCGAATCCTAGAAAAAGGAAAATAGAAAATTAGGTGAAGAAAACTAAGAAAATGTAGCAATTTTTCCTTGGTGGGTTTGATTTCGCCCTCTTTTTGTCAAGTGGATCCCACGTTTCCCTTTTCGGTCGGATTAGACCAATGCCCGTCGGTGGTACACAGATTTTCGCCACGTCAGAACTTGCTTACGGTTACTGGTTAATCCCGTAAATTCCACTAAAATCTATGGGCAATTCCTCAGGCAAATCATCCTTATCTCGATGCACCCATGTCTGCATTAAGTACGAACCTCGAAACCACCCAACTTCTCTCCTTGCGCGCAAAAATTCGCAGAAGATCAACGGTGACGATGAGATCCCAACATTGCCTTCTCCTCTTCCTTCCCCTCTTAGCCTTGTTCCCTCTCTTCGACGGAGTCTCCTCCGCCGTCGTCGGTGGCCGGCAGGTAGGCCTGGTCGGCGGTTGGCAGCCGATAAAGAACATCAGTGACCCGCACGTGCGAGAGATCGGAGAATTTGCAGTGACGGAGTACGACAAGAAGGCCAAGGCGGAGTTGAAGTTCGAAAGCGTGGTCAAGGGCGAGTATCAGGTGGTGGCCGGGATGAATTACCGGCTCGTTGTGGCGGCGAAGGACGGCGGCGTTTCGGCCAAGTACGAGGCTGTTGTCTGGGAGAAAGCTTGGGAGAATTTTAAGAATCTGACCTCCTTCAAACGTGTCTGAAAAATGGGTTAATGTAAATGCAGTGCGTTACAATTGTAATTTATTTTGGGTCTTTACCTTGTAATTGAACAATATATTTTGAGTTTGTTTGTCGTTTTTATTTATTTTTTAAATTTGTTCTCTACAGATAAGGTAATTTGAAATTTTTGTTTGTCCATCTTGGATCCGTTGACAGGATTTATTTGAGAAGGATTGAAATTTAAATAAAACTTTTCACCCAATTAGGACATGTTTGTCCATTAAAAGAAAATCAAATAATTATGGAGTATAACATATTTTGCATAATGTTTGAAATCACAAATCCATCACAGACTTGTCATTATCAAATCAATTAATTTCCTGACATGAAATTTTTACTCTCATTTATTACTATGGCCATAATTGTCTTGACCTTTTTTTTCATTCAAAATTGAACGATTTGTGTTTAAAAATATACTACTCCTAGAATTACTTAATTTTCATTTGAACGATCAAATGGCCAAAAAGATATAAATGGCCAAAAATAAATTACAATAAGGTAAGTTAGAGTTTTCGTTTATGAAAAGTGAAGTGTTTTATATGAGTTTGAGATTATAAATGGCCAAAAAGATATGACATTTATGGGTTCAATTTTAGTTGATTTTAGGTGGGATTATTTTTGTTGCTGCTTAATTAGTTGGGAGTGTTTGCTGCACAGCTGCAAATTAGATGGGGGGCTAATTCTAGTTATGTTTTCAGGAGTAGTTTTAGCTTAAGTAAGGAGTGCTTTTGTTCACTGATATGTTTGGGGGTCTAAGGGTGCAGGGCATGCTCTGTTGCACGTGAACTTTGTTTTCTCCTTGTTGAGGAGTTTTCTTCATAATGAGACCCCGATATTGTCTTCTCCTCTTGGCTTCCTTCCTCCTCTTCAATGGAGTCTCGTCCGCCGTCATGGGTGGTAGAAGGAGGGAGGGCCGTGTTGGCGGTTGGTGGCCGATAAAAGACGTTAATGACCCGGGGGTGCAAACGGTCGGATTATTTGCAGTGACAGAGTACAATAAGGAGGCCAAGAAGAGGTTGAAGTTGAAATGGGTGGTTAAGGGTGAGACCCAGGTCATGACCGGGACTCATTACCGGCTCATCCTTGCGGCGGCGATGGACGGCGCCGTTTCGAACAATTTCGAGGCTGTTGTTTTGGAGGTTCCTTGGGAGTATAGGTGGAATCTTGCCTCCTTAGACTTGTTTAAGAGTGTAATGTGAGACAAATGAAATGAAAATAATTGTAATAATAATAGGAACAGCACTCGAAATCTTTTGCTTTCTTCTTTGGGTATTTTCTCTTAAAGAATTTCCCTTAGGTAATGTTTATTTAGCTAAAATGAAATGTATGGAATGGAATTTCATTTTAATTCATTTCAAACAGTATGTTTGGATGAGATAATTTAAATGAGAATATGATCAAATAGTATGTTTAGACAACCATTTCAAATCTTTTTTCATTCCAATTAAACAAACATGACTTTAGAAGAACCTTTTTGTGATCAATGTTGTTAAATCTTGGTCTTTGGTTTCCTTCTTCTTCCTTTTTTCTCTAAAATTTGGGCTTTGAGATGGGTTTAGAATAAATAATATCAAAGTAGAAGTCTTGTACTTGAATTCCTGAACATCCAGTCTTGCCTTGATGTATCTTTTTATGTTTTCCCATGAAAGATTTTTATTGAGGATCACACATGTTGGGTGTTTAAAGCATTTTGAGTATACATTGTTATTCTCTTCTCAAATAATACAGACTTTTAAATTACTTGGTAAGTTGAGAAATGCAATCTAAATTATTTGTGAGCAATGTTACTTTTCCTTGAAAAAAAACGAAAATTTCAAATTTCTTACATGGGATGAAATGCGCATTTGCGAGATCCACAAAAATCTCACCTTAGGTTTGAAAAAAGAAAGGGAGAAGAGTAGCACTTTCCAATACTTGAGGTGGTTTATTGGCATATATACCACTTTGGTTTCCGATCTCCCCCTAAGTGACTAATCTGCAAATACCTCTCGTGGCCATTAATTGTATGAAATATGATTTGTGAAACAAATCTGGCACTACTAGTTCTCTAACAAGGGAATGAGGATTGAGGATTGAGGCCCCCTTCCATTCCATGGGACCTATACTATAGATCCTAGTATCCTACTCTCTTGTAACAGAGGGTTGGCAACACAAATTTGATCCAAATAATGAGATCTTAATTAATTGTATAGAATGGGACTACCATAGGTATGCACCAACAATCTTTATGGCCCTAATTCGTAACTGGTTGGCCTATAATAAAAAATGATTGTGTGACGAACTTTGAATGATTGAAACCAGGAGGCCAAGGGAGTGGTTTTTCTCTGGACAGAGAAATGGCTTTCCAGGCCAAAAGGATGGAGAATAGGATAGGAATGAGTAGAGGTAATGGTGGGTAGTACTCATTCGTAACATTTTTAGGACAAAAATGCCTTGATAATGGAGACAATTTCATAATTTCATCAACATGTGGTAAGGATACATACATAAAATCGTTGTTTTAATTTGTTAATGTTGCAAGGGTTATACAAAGTCTTTAAAAACAAGGGAAAAGTGACAAAATGGTGGATCAAAATAAAAGTAATCCTTAAAAAAGGAGTAAAACTCTTATTTTCCTTCCAGAGTGGTGATAAATGAATTTTAATTTCAAAAAGAGGGAATTTAGGATCAAAAGAAGCTTTCCAATCCAAGTGTCTAGATGATTATTATATATATATATAAGATGATAACCAAGTAAACATGTGTTGATATAACTTATATCAACATCCGCATTGAAAGTTATATCTTGTGCATTAGTAGGATATGAGGTACATTGGACTAATGCAAAAGGTACAACCCTCATTGCATGATATTGATATAACTTATATCAACACGTGCTGATGGGAACATAATCGTATATATAGTCTTTTTGAATTATGTTTTGAAACTTTTAAATTAAGAGAGAAGGCCAAGATAGGTTTAATGTGAGAAAAGCATTTAGGTGGGATAAAAAAATAAAAAATAAATAAAAGGAAGTAACAAGGACAAGATGGTTATTATAAATTAGCAAATGGTAGATCCCTTCTTCTGAGGATTAAAAGTCCATTACTACCATTTTAAATGGAATAAAAAAGATTTAACCTTTTATTTTGAATTACTTCAATTTTGACCCACTAATTAATCATTCTCCCTAAAAACAAACTAAAGAGATGTAAAGTGTTTTTTAAGACAAAATTAAGAGAGAAAAACTATAATTTCTCCTGTTGATGCACGTTTCACATTAAGACAAACATAGTAAAAAGGGAATCAAAGAAAGCTTTTTAAGTGTGTGATTTCCTCAATGAAGAAGAGATTTCATAGCTTTCCTTATCAGATTTGCTTTTTATTCCTTATGTTTATAGTTTTTAATGTGTATACTATAAATTTTATACACCAGCTCCCAATAATTAATGATGAATCCTTAACTCATTAGGAAAATACACAATCGTACATCTGTCTGCTGAGCTGGTACAAATAAATTTTGCATTTACCATTTTCCCAAATGGAAAAATTCGTTAATCAATGTCCATTTTCAGGTGTGGACTCTCTCCCCAATCCAAGATGGCACCTTCTGCCAAGTATGTCAAGTGGGTCCCACTATCCTTAAAAGTGCTCCTCTGTAATCCAATCTGTGGATTTCTCTACTAATAAGAGAAGAAAATACCACCACTGGCCCACACCCACAGGTTGAGATGTCCGTACAGGGTTAATCTGACACGTGTACGTCTCTTGTTATAAAATCAGACGGTTGTAGATTTGCCAAAGGCTCTATAAATACCCAAGACCACCCACCGTTCTCCTTGCGCTCTCTTTTCTGAGAAACCGTCCAAAGTCCAAGGTCCAAAGTCCAACCTCTCGCAGGAAATCAATGGCCACGATGAGACCCCAGCATTGTCTTCTCCTCCTCCTTCCCGTCGCCGTTTCATTCCTCCTCCTCAACGGAGTCTCCTCCGCCGTGGTCGTTGGGGCGGAGGGGAGAATCATCGGCGGTTGGGAGCCGATAAAGAACGTCAGTGACCCGCACGTGCGCGAGATCGGAGAGTTTGCGGTGACAGAGCACAACAAGGAGGCCAAGGAGGAGTTGGCGTTCGAAAGCGTGGTGAAGGGCGAGACCCAGTTGGTGTCGGGCACGAATTACCGGCTGGTCTTGGCGGCGAAGGACGGCGGCGCTTCGAACAATTACGAGGCTGTTGTTTGGGAGAAGATTTGGACGGGTTTTAGGAATCTGACCTCCTTTAAACGTGTTTAACGAGTGGGTGTTGTGGGTTTTCTTGCGTTACAATGTAGTAATTAAGAGTGAGATCTCTAATAATCCACTTATCATATAAAAATAAATTGATTAAGAACAACTACTGAGATATCTGACGTTGCCTTCTTTTTTTCTTTTTTTTTTTCTGTTCGTTTTTCCTTCTACTTTCACCGGTTGCATGAGAGAATAGAAACCGTCGACTTGGTTTATGTGCATTGACTTGAAGTCAAAAAGGATGATGTGGCTTTGATAATCAATTTTTTATTTGAATTTTACTTGGATGCATGTATTGGGCTTACGGTTTAGGAAAAAAGATTTCATAATAAAAAACGTATCAAGAAAAATCTTTGAATTTTATTAATCAAAAGTTTGAAGTATTTTTGGTTTTATAATAACGATCATAAACCTCTTAAAAAGGCATCTCCATTGGAGGTGCCAAAGGTATAATTTGGCACCAAATTGGAGAAGAAAAAGAACCCTCCAAATGGGGTGCTAATTTTTAGCTTTGGAAAATGGGGTGTCAAATATGACAAAATTTGTGAGTAGTATTTTGTCAAATTTTTGCAATGTCAAATGGGGTCTTACATGCATGATTATCACAAAAAAATAAATAAATAAATAAAAATAAAAAACAAAAAAAATAGGTGTGTCCTACACGAGGTAAAATCAAAAGGACGATGTTATGGATTCTGAATTTAGGATTCTTAAATAGACAGTGGTCTCATAATGGGACTCATCCTTTGTATCTATTAGAAATCCTAAATTTGGATCCTAACATTTTCCAAATAATAATAAATTCATGAAAAACTCGTAATTAATATTGGAATTTTCCTTCCAATGAATAAGATAATGGCCCTAAGATAATTTGTGTTTGTTTTCTATGATTTCATTTTTGATAACATTCTTCAAAAGGGAAGCGGCCCCATATCTCTCTACGTTGAACTTCAATTCAGTGAAATAATTTACCAAATAAGGATTAAAAATCAAATTAAAATTTTCGGCTCATGATCGAGAGATAAAACCTTTGCTCCACAATTATAAGACCAGTTTGTATACAGTATTTTGTGATTCGAGCTCATCTTAAAGTAACTTCTTTTAGTCGATCATCATTTTTGACACAAACTTGGTCAATAATTTCTTGCTTGAGATGGACCTTCACAAGTTCCTCCCGTGTAGATGTGACAACTTCCTCTTTCATGGAACATTGCCCATTTTGTTTTCACTCTAATGTGCTTTTGCCCCATAATGCCAGTTTGAGGTGGGGAGGTAATACTTGCATGGACTTGGAAGATAGGAGCGAGAGAAGGGCAGGAAGGGGAAGAATGGAAGATGGAGAAATGGCCTAAGTTCGGACGGAATGAGGGGGATAAGTCTCAGGGCAAATCCCATTTTTTTATTGAAAGCGCTAGTGATAATGGCGCTTTTTAATAGCGTCAGTGGTAATGACACTTTTACAACCTTTTTTTTTCAAATAATTTTTTTTTATCAAGTGCTAATGACTCCTCAATTCTCGTAGAGTCATGGTTTGGGCCCAAAAAGTATCTAAGTTTTGTGAGGGGGAGAACCTAATCAACATTAAGTTTGGACCAAAAAATACACACACCCATCCACACCTAACCAAGCTAGGCCGGGCTACGTGAGGTCAATAAGACCAACTCATGTGTGTTATTTTTTTAGTAAAATTTAATTTTAGTAATTTAAATTAATTACTGTTAAGTTGTATCTGTCTGTTAACCAGAATAGTCATGTTCATTAGACACAGCTGAATAATGTATCTCTTGACTGTTCTGGAGAGTTACTTAGAGCATCTCCAACGGGAGAGCTAAAGTGTGAGTTAAACCCAAATTATAGCTCATGCTGTCAAAATAGCTCAAAAGTGCCTTCTTCAGCGGGTGAGCTAAAAATTGAGCCAAAATAGCTCTGAGTTAAACTCAAAGTCAAATTTGACTTTGAGTTTAGCTTAGAGCTATTTCTTCATGACACCAAATGTTGGTTGGAAGAGGGAGGTTTCCCTCCCAAATCAGTTGGAATCCAAGAACAAACAACACATTGTGAACAAAAATTCCAAAATAAAATGCAAAATAATCTGAAAAAAAAAAAATTCACAGCATGATGAACAATTTCACAATGACCAATTCTCATAAAATAAAATAAAATAAAAAATATATATATATATAGATATACCCACACATATAGAACTAAGGGAGAGATTGACGCACCCTTCCTTCTATTTTCTCAGCTTCCAAACAAGATTGCCCGCGATGGGGTGGATTTCTACAAATCAAGCCAATCCACTCCACACCTGCGTGCATTGTCGTTCCCCAGCTTCATTGATGCAGCGAGAGAAAGAGAGAGAGATATAGGGGTGGGGGTTGATCAGAATGTGGTTGGGGGGGGGGTTTACTTTTTGGGTTCTAGATTCATTGATGTAGAGAGAGAGAGAGAGAGAAAGAGAGAGAGATAAAGGGGTGGGGGCTGATCAGAACGTGGTTTGGGGAAGGGGGTGGGTTTTAGTTTTTTGAGTTTACTTTTTGGGCTTCCATTGCTGCGCAGAGACACAAAGAGAGAGAGAGAGGGTGGGGGCTGAACGTTGGGGGTGGGTGGGTACTTTCCTTTTGGCTGGTCATTTTTTTTTTTTTTTTTTTTGATATCTAGTTCCAGATCCTTCTTCTGATCAATTGACAAGCTTTTTCATTTTATTTTTATTTTTTGTGTTCTGATCAATTGACAAGCTTTAAATGACAAAGCTACTTTTTTCAAAGAAGGGCAACAAATCACAAGCCCTTTAAAAGAAGGGCAACACACCATTGTATTTTTTATTGGGCCACTTTCCTTTGTTTTTTGTTTTCAAATTGGACCAATTTTTTTTTCTTTACATTATACTTAAATTGTGTACCCAATGGTCCCAATACCACTCTTTTTTAAATTGATCCTCCTCCTTTTCTTTTTTTATTTTTTTTATTTTTTATCATTACAATATTTTTTTTCTAACATATCAAGAAGTTATCAAGAAGTTGGAAATGAGAAAATGGTAGTTGAAAGTAGGAAATGGAAGTTGGTATGAAAGAATGGTAGTTGGAAAGAAAGGAAAAATAGGTGAGTTAAAAAATAGCTCATGCTGCATTGGAGCAGTAACTTTATGGCAGTGAGCTATTTTTACTGTAGAGAGCTATTTTTACACTTTGTGAGCTAAAAATAGTTTTTAGCTCACCAAAATAGCTTACTTGGGTTGGAGATGCTCTTAGAGTTTTATATAAACTGCATTTCACACACTATTAAGGGCTAATCAACATATTAGATTTTCGCATTATTTTTGAGTTGTCATTAGAGAGAGAGTATAAACACAATGGGTTCACTAGACGCATCGATCATAGTGCTTTTTCTATACGTGTAGATCATTGTATCATGGGAGATAGACATCTGAGAGATTCAAGCACTAAGTGAGAGATAAAATCTGTTTTAAGAACATAGCGTCAAACGATAACATTGATTAATTCATATTTGTTTTAATCATCTTTTATATTCTGTAAGTTTATAAATTTCTAAAATTATTTTATTCTATTTGTATTTTATATGGTTACTGTTTTGACAGAATTATAAAAGTAATACATATTTTTTAACAATCTTTTTATATAATACATGTGTGTCTCTTTTCAACTTGTATCAATTATTTAATTTTTTATTACTATTGTCTCCATGTACAAATTTTCTATTAAAGACAATTATTCTCCTTCTCTTCTCTCTGTGAAATTCATGGGGGTCAAACCTGTCAAATGTCAGATCGTAGGGGTTGTATGTCTGTCATTTTTCCAACTTTTTAATACTAGCACTTTCAAAAGCCAAAAAAGGGACACAAGCGTTGTGCCACCTTTATAAAGGATAAGCAGATTGTAGAACTCGTGGCAGTAGAAAATTGGATTACCAGAAAGGCCCTCAATCAAGATTTGACCAAAGAGATGTGGGTGTAAAGGTGTGGGGTTGGGAAAGTAGTAAAATGAGTGGCAAAGGCATGTGAATGCGAGGGTGTAAAGGAGCGTGCAGTGGTCTTGGCTGGATGTAAAGGCATGCAAGTGGGCATCACACATGCGTTTCCCCTAACTCTCAGCAAAAGAAGAATAGGCGGGCGTTGATAGGAAAGACAGTGACTGGCCACAACTCTTGTATTTGTAATGTTGTTGCCTCATAGATCCTCTATAGGCCATTGTTTTTCTCTCTCTAATTTTTTTTTTTTAATTACCCATTTCATATAAAAATATGATTAGTCTTTTAAGTTAAAGTTCATTGACTAATAGCAGGGGATTAAGCTAAATAGACAAAAGTTTGGATTGTTCCAATGGTTTGATCAAAAACATCTTTGGATATTCCTCAATTAGGTACACCATTGGTATGTGATAGGGTCACATGAGATGATAACAATGGTGGTAATGAAATTTTTTAAGATGCTTACATGGCGCAACACGTCAATTGTCATCGATGCTGTGCTAACGTGGCATCCATGCATCAAATGCAATGTCAAAGTGGCAAAATGATTTACAACCACAAAATAAAAATAATAATAATAATAATAATAATAATGATAAAAATCTTTTTAGGCGGTGACCTAAATTACCGGGTGATTGCTTTATCGGGAGAGGATCACCGCCTATGCTTTATCCATGGTGTGACGATTCATGCCCTAGTAAAATATGAGTCTCATATGGGTCAAAACTTTTTTTTCCTCCTCAGATCCAACAGTATTGCTTAAAAAGGGAAATGGAAAGAATACAATAATTTCTTTAAATAAATATAAAATATTTAAATGAAAAAAATAAAATAATATATATATCCCACCCAAAAAAGAAAAATAATAATAAAATATCTACCGAGTCTGAAAATGTGAATCAACATGTGACAGAGGTGGGGGCACATTGCATTATTATTTGCCATTCTAATGAAACACAGAACCACTGATCCGATTTGGTCGAGGAACTGAAACCATAGGAGGTGGGGAGAGAGTGAGAAGTTCTAGAGAGGGAAACAGTAGGAATCTAGAGAGAGAAAGAGAGAGAGAGAGAGAGAGTGAGAGAGGATCGGAATCCGTTGAGCACGAATATCAGGTAGAACCCTAGCTCCTGGTTCGAAGTGGCGCATCTGTGGTGAAGAGGCTGTAGCGCCAAGCAGTGCCTCCGCAGACTACGAACGACGAAGATGAAGGGTCTCTTCAAGTCCAAGCCAAGGACTCCGGTGGACCTCGTTCGTCAAACCCGAGAACTCCTCATCTATGCTGACCGCAGTCCGGATTCCCGCGAAAGCAAGCGCGAAGACAAGGTCCGATCCACTATCAATCCCCTTTTATCTCACTCTTAGCTAAGTTGCCTCTACTGATCCGATCCGATTTTGTATAGTCCGTTACAGTTACAGAATTTGCCGGCTTGACATAGTTTTCGGATCTTGATCGGTGCTATTTCGTGTGTGTTTATGTATATGTGTATATTTTTTACTTCTCTGATCAATTTCTCCTCTGAATTGCCTTTTTCTGATTGGAAGTGTAATATATAGCTGACATTTTCTTTCTGAAATCGAGAAAATATTTCGATTACAGAGCTAATAAGATAGTAAGAGGGTTTTAACAGAATCCAATTAGAGGGTATTTGTCTGTTGTCTTAATAGTATTCTCTTTAGATGAACATATGCTAACATTCATATAAATAAGGTCATCTCGAAAGGGATAGTGTCGTGGCAATGATGCTAAAACTGGTAGATTTAGATTTGGTCACCAATACATGCCTCTCAATTATAGATGTTGATACAAATGGATTTGGAAAACCGAATTTGGTATTGAGGTTATTGATATTCATGGATGACGGTAGCAGTTTTAAATACCTGAGGGGGGTGTTCAATTTTGAAATTTTTGTTGGGTTTAATGCTCAAGCAGCAAAATGGATAAGACCTTTCACTTATATAGAATTCATGATACAATATGTTTGTTCTTTCATCAAAATAATGTACTTCTGTTCAATTGACCGGAACCTGAGATATCTTTTTTCTCGAAGAAAGTGAACCATATCAGTTCTAACTTTCTGGTTCTTCTTGTTAGTTTATTTATGAAAGAATTGAAAATTGTCACATATGCTAACAATCTGTAGAACGGTGACTATGTTTGCCCCGTTGTGATGACAATTTGGGCCAGGATTTTGTTATAGAAGTGATTGGGGTGGTAAAATGCTAAAACTTCTAGTTTGGAGGTAGAGTTCTTAAAGCAGTGCTATAATTTTAAGAAAGAGCTTAATGTTGTACTTCCGTACTTGCTGAGCACAGTATTTCAAAAATCATGTGAAGAGAAATTAACCAAATAAAATTCGTAAAAATATTAAATTCATTGAAAATTCTGAATAATTGAAAAAAAAAGATTCTGTGGTTAGGAATGTTTGATATCATGATATGTTGTTAAAGAAAGATCATAACATTCATTGATATGAAACAATATGTATGTTTGGTTATGTATCGGTTTGCATAGGATCACAATATAATTTCAGAATATATTAGTAAAAGAAGCCATAATTTCAAGATGTGAATTTTTTGCCAAAAGATGCTTGAGTAGGTTTTCTTTTGACTTGTGTGTTTGTTTCAGTTGGTTGTCTCAGCCTTTATTTTACATGCTTATATGTGGCTTTCTAAATTTTATATTGATATTGTACATTAAATTGTTCTGCAGATGGTAGAGTTAGGTAAACTCATCCGTGAGTTAAAATTAGTTCTTTATGGCAATAGTGAGTCAGAGCCAGTCGCAGAAGCTTGTGCTCAATTGACCCAGGAGTTTTTCAAAGAGAACACACTCCGTCTTTTGATTACATGTCTTCCAAAATTGAACTTGGAGGTAAGCATGAACTGATTCTTTGACCAAACACCATAAATTTTAGATGGTAAACTTAAATTAGCTGTCAAATTTTCTGTTTTGGATTTTTATTCAGTTTCATATACTCCCATTTTAGGATAATTCAGCAACACTTTAACATCTGGCAGTGAACTCTTGCAATGCACAGTAGGCAGAGAATAATAGTAATAGTAATTATTATTGATAATAAGTTCATTGTGTGTGTTTAGATTTTTATAGCAATTTAAAGATCTTACTGTTTTTTTCTTTTTTGATGAAAGCAATTTAAAGATCTTACTCTATGCAGTTGATGGCAAGGTTTTTTTTGACTATATTGTGACTTTTATCTTGATTGTTACTTACCAAGTCGAGGCTCATCTTTTGCAGGCCCGTAAAGATGCCACTCAAGTTGTTGCAAATTTGCAAAGGCAACAAGTTCATTCACGGTTGATTGCATCTGACTACTTGGAAAAGAACATAGATCTAATGGATACTTTGATATCAGGGTAAGCCACTATTGGAATAGGCTTTGTGTCTGACTACTTGGAAAAAAACATAGATCTAACAAGTCCATTCAAGGCTTACTTTTGTGTTTGTTGAAAGTTAGAATTTATATAGAAGTTTGGTGCATTAAGTGCAGATCTTAGACAATTACTTACACTTGGAGGAGAGAGTAGTATAAAGTATTTTCTTTCTTTTCCTTGAAGTGGGGGGGGGGGGGGGGGGGGGGAACCCTGAAAAAGTGAGGGCAATTTTTTTCTTGCTCTGGGTTTCTTTTTTCTTGAACTAATTGTTGTTGCTTACCCTTTCACGTTATTTTTGAAGATTTTTTCATTTTTTTTTTCTGTGGGTGGTGCCTTCTTTACTGGGATCCTTAGATTAGACAGTCTAGTTTTTAGTGACTCTCTATCTCTCTCTCTCTCTGTGAAAGAAAGGTGGTTGTTGTGGAGGATATTATCAATATTTTATTTTATTTTTCATCTACTTAAAAATGACTTATTCTGATGCTCAAATGGTGGTTTACTTAGTTATGAAAACACGGACATGGCTTTACATTACGGTGCAATGCTGAGGGAGTGTATACGTCACCAAACTGTTGCAAGGTAAGCAAAGTGAATAATCAGCTTATTTTGTGATATAACTTGTCTTCTGCTCAACGGATTGAAGAATTTATGAGAAATGGAGTGCCTTTATCCCCTGCCAACTGATCAATTACTGGCTGGAATTTGGATTTATTGTCTATCCCCTGTGCTTCTTTCCCTGCCTCCTGATCAATTACTGGCCAGAATTCGGATTTATTGTCTATCTCAGGCATAACTTTGTATGAAGAGAGAATCGTGTATAAATTTATATCATGTCCTTGTAACTCTTTGTTCTTTATTTTTTTTTCAAATTGTATCTTGAGATTGATGATGCATGTTAATGCCAAGAGCCCAGTTTCTTGAAAACTTATATACAGAACAGAAACCAATGGTTCTGCTGAACATAAATTCGATTGTTTCCTTTTTTTTTTTTTTCTAATTATATATATATTATTTTTTTCTACTACAGTCTAACTGTGTGAACCTTTCTATTTTTATGGTTTCGGTTCACAGGTATGTTTTGGAATCAGAGCACATGAAGAAGTTCTTTGATTATATACAACTTCCAAATTTTGACATTGCTGCAGATGCTGCGGCAACTTTTAAGGTTGAGTATGTCTGACAGAGCTTTTAATGAATGCTCTCTCTCTCTCTCTCTCACTCCCGCACATTTGCATGTTTCATAATATATCTTTTTATATTAACAGAAACTAACTATCTGTGTTAAATTTTTATCTTGCTTTTCCTACATCATTCTACTCTATACACATATATTTGGCTAATTCATTTTTAGAAGTTTGTGCTGCAGCCTACTGCCTTACAAGTGAAACTAGATTGCGTGATGTGGTTTGCTTGATTTACTTTGGTTTTGCTAAAGTGTTGGACATGCATGCTTTTTTTTTTTTTTTTTTTAAATATTTATTTTTAATGTCTTGCTAGTTGTGCAAAAATGTATCACATTACTGTTTAACTTTTGAAGTTATTCAGATTTTGTAATTTTTGACCCATAATTTTTGCATATTAATTTATAGGGGGCATAATAGAGCGAAAGGCTACCTTATGTTGGGGTTTTCATTTTATAGTTTAGCAGATTTGTTTTTGGCAAATTTATATCTTCGTACAAAGGAGGGCTTAGTACAAGTCTGATACTTGAGATTGCACTATAATGAACATGATGTTATTGTAATATCGTGTTGCAGGAACTCTTAACAAGGCACAAGTCTACTGTAGCTGAATTTCTTTCCAAGAATTATGATTGGGTAAGTGTTTTCTATTTGAATTTTTTTAATTGTGTATTAATGTATGTTTGTATTGATATTCTCCAACTTTGTTTCCTGGTTCCAGTTTTTCGCAGAGTATAATTCTAAGCTGCTGGAATCTACCAATTACATCACCAGACGACAAGCTATCAAGGTATGAAAAAGTTTGAGATCTTGTCCATTCATTCTAAAAGTATAATATTTAAATTAAAGTTGTAGGCATGTGATCTTTGGAGTGCTGTTTTATTTCTCAAACTGTTATTTTCTGTTAAGTGTTATTGTTAATATCAAATGTCTTTCGGGCATGGGTCCCTTGTGCTCCTGAGAGCCAGGAAGATATCCCACTGATAACAGAAATTATGTTCTCTATCTCCATCTTTTGGTTTTGTCAGATGATTTTCTCTTATTTATGAATTGGTAGCAATGGGTTATGGGGATAGTGTGAGGCCAAATCGTAGGATCTTTCCACAAAAACTGTAAAGAATTTGTGGAAGGAACAAACACAAAACAGGCAGATTTATGTGGTTTGGCATTGTGCCTGGCTAAGGAGGAGGGGAAAAGAATGATACTATGTCAGAGAATAGGGTTTCCCAGTTCTCTCAGTGTACCTCTCTCAGCCTTAAAAACTTATGTTTCAGACCCCATTACCCTCCTTGGAAGGTATGATGAGGGTGTAGGTTTGTGTTCTAGGTTATTCTATTATTCATTTAGACAATTCAATTATTTTCTCCATTGTAGTTACAACTATCAATTGGTGGTATCAATCTTACCGTCAACAAGATTTCTGAAATTGATTGTGGGATTGCATATTGGCATTTATACCATCCCATCATTGTTGATAATTTTTTTTCTAAAAAAAAAAAAAAAACTTTGATACATATATTTTTTGCTGAAAAGGCCTTTTAATTGTTACAGCTGTTGGGAGATATTTTACTGGATCGGTCAAATTCTGCTGTGATGACGCGATATGTGAGCTCAAGGGATAACTTGAGGATTCTTATGAATCTTCTCAGAGTATGATGCCCTTCCAGATTGCTTAATATCATGTGTTATTGCCCCCCACACCCACACACACTTTTTTTTCTTTCTTTTTTTTTTTTAAAAAAAAAAAAAAACATCAACCCCCCTAAAGAAAGACGAAAAAAATACTCTGCCTCGCTATATTAGAGGTTAAGATACATTTAAAAAATTAGGAAAAAAAAAATCTTTGTACATGGCACTGAATAACTAAATATCCCACCGGCCTCTTGCCCGGATTGTATTCTGTCTCTACTTTATGCAAACAACATATATTTCCCTTGTGGTGTTTGTGGTGACCATGGGTTCAATGACCAGGAAGAAAATCCAATAAAAACTAAATGTATCAGACATTCATTATAATTTCTTTAACTACAGCATGCTAAATGATGGATTCCGTCTTTTTCAGGAGTCAAGCAAGAGCATCCAGATTGAAGCATTTCATGTTTTTAAGGTACCATATCTAATTATTCGAATTCGCCCAGATATTCTGAATTTATAAAGTTTCAAGGGATCCTTTGGTTATTTTAATTTACATTTGTTGATTTTCACAGCTCTTTGCTGCTAATCAAAACAAGCCTCCCGACATTGCCAGCATACTTGTCGCCAATAAAAGCAAGCTTCTGCGATTGTTTTCTGATTTCAAGACTGATAAGGGTAGGAAAGAACATGCATTTTGGATTAAAAATTTGTATTATTAGTATTGGTACTGTGTTCTTAATTTTTAGTTTGCTTTGTTGCAGAAGATGAACAATTTGAGGCAGACAAAGCTCAAGTGGTGAGAGAAATTGCTGCCCTCGAACCTAGAGATTCCTCATGAGCCAGCTTTGTTGTATGTTTTATCTCATTAGATGTTCTTTTCCCAATTTAATTGTGAATTAATAGCTTTCATACTACAACATGATGACACTATGCATATCTGAGAGCTTTATTTTTAATCCCCACTCCCCTCCTCTCCCCATCTTCTGCAGTTTCTATATAATGCTTCCTTTATGTACTTCAAATCTAATGTACAAATGATATATGAGTACAATAATGAGAGAGTTCAATGCAAGCAGCTGTTCTGTAATCGGAAGCTGTCTGAGTTTATGCAATAATTTTACTGGATTGAAGCTGTCTCGTTAACGCTTAACATCCTCGTTTTCGCGGTTTTATGCTTCCATGGAAGCCCTCCCACAGAAAAGTAGGAAGTGGCTTTTAGTGTTCGAAGCTACTACGAACATGGCTGGGTGGCTTACGAGAAGTTCACCCACTCTTCATCGACAGAAATGGCAATGACAAATAAGAAAGAGAGTGAGAGAAAGAACTTTTTAAACTTGAGAAAGGATCGTGAAAGTGAAATTGACAAGAGTCAACTAGGCCCTGTTTGGGTGTTGAAATTAAACAATCATAATGTATTTTATGTGTTAGGTACAAATCTATCACCTTCAATAAAAATATTTTAAAAGTTACGAGTCATCATTATAATTGATGTTTTATCAAGTTTTCGAAATTCGTTCAATGTCATTACATTGAATTTTTACTCTTATTTGTGATGATCATAGTCTTTTGAATTTTTCTCATTTAAAGAGAATAATTAATGCGTTCAATATTATATAAAATGTACTAAAATTATTTAATTTCTGTTTAAATTCTTAATAGGGTATCACCTATTAAATGTTATCCAGATTCGTTTACCTCCTAAAGGAAAGGAAGATGAATTTACCAAAACAAAAGGGACGTACGGAAGATGATAAAATGGGAAGAATAATCACATTATTTCCAAGTCGAGGACAAAGTAATTAGGAAGAAATTTCGAGATAAGTCGTATTCTCCTGGAGAGTTTGATACGCTGAGGATAATTCCCATTCGACAGCAAGTCTGCAAAATGTACTATGCCATGTTCTCTCTCCCTCGAGACTTTTAGAGAGAGAGAGAGAGAGAGAGAGAGAGAGAAGCAAGCCTCAAAGCAGAAAGCGAATAACGAATCCGCATATTGGCATATTCCAGGCGGCCCTTTTGTTGTGAAAGACTTGAATGGCCTCAACCATGTACCTTTATTACCATACTAAAAAGAGTTTCCATCAACATAAATTCAATATTTTGCTAAAATCTGAATTTATGAAAAACCATTAACATAAAATTAATGGAAACCCTTAAATAAATTTGAATTTTTATTTGTTTATTTTATGAACGAAGTGGAATCAACCTAGTGTAGGAAGAGTCCTTTCGATGATTTGTACCATTAAATCGAATAACTAATCTCTTTCTAAGCAACTTCATAATACCATAATCACCATTATTAGCTTTAAGACTCCGTGTGTAGATGAAGACGCCGAAAAGACATATGGAGAAACTTCCTACCACAACTCCCAAGTTTTACGTAGCAAAGCATCCAAAAACGACACTGTTTTGGTTTCGAAACGCCGAGCTCCAAACAGAACAATTTGCAACCGAAAAAAAAAAAAAAAAAAAAAAAAAAAAAAAAAAAAAGAAGAAAGAAAAAAAAAAGAAAAAACAGGTGTTGTAAATGTTAGGATTAATGGTGGATGACCACCACTGTCTTTATTTCATCAGTTTCAATTGTTAAGGGAATTAAGCCATACGTTTGGCTTTTCCCACTTTAAGAGTCTCAGCATATTAAGCCTATAAAAGGAGGCTTTTGATGAATGAATAAGACACGGATGAGAAGCTTACCTCTATACAATTTATTGTTCTAAATTCTTATCATCTTTTGTTTCATAACACGTTATCAGCACGAATTGCTCAAGAATTTTGTGAGCAATATCATACTATTGCCATTTCCTTTCTTAACCAATTTGGTTGTGGTGAGTTACATACACATATATTCATCTTCCATATTTATGATGTTTTTATAGTAAATCATTTATTATGATCACTATTAGCATGCTGATTTCATAGTGATAAATTTTATTTAACAAGGTTGACTTTACATCCATGTTACTAATCCAACGTAGAAATTATATTTGCATTAATCTTTATTGCTATGTTATAAGTTTTGCTTATTGTTAATATTTCAATCTAAATTCTATATCTCGAATGGAGGAATGTCCATCTTCTCTTCCTGAAGCAAGAGAAGATTTAAAATAAAACCTGAAGTTTTATAATTAAAAAGGAAAAAGGGTAACAATTCATCTTCTCTTCCTGAAGTAAGAGAAAGATTTGAAAACCAGAAGTTTTCTATAAGAAAAGTTATTATTCATCTGTTCTTTTCCTGAAGCAAGAGACAAATTTGAAAACCTAAAGTTTTAGAAATTTTGAATAATGTCTCAATTTAATCCAATTGTTTAAAGTAACGATTAATAATGACTTTCAATTAAATATGTTTTGTACCCCTTTGTATTGAAATATGCATACTTCATATTTTACTAATGATCTCATGATAAATCATAAGGAATTTAGCATTTATAAAATTTACATACTTCCTTATATGTTTTGATTTATTCATATATTAACAAAATATCATTTTATTTTGACATATAATTATAGCACTCCGACAATGTCAAACCTTACGAAACTTGAGTTTGCCGCCCTTGATATTTCGGGAAATAATTTTTTGTCTTGGATTCTTGATGCTGAAATCCATCTTACTGCAATGAATTTGGGTAATACAATTCAGCAAGAAAATCAAGCGTCCCTGCAGGATCGCGCCAAGGCATTGATTTTTCTTCGCCATCACCTTGATGAGGGGTTAAAAACAAAATATCTCACGGTAAAGGACCCTCTTGCCCTATGGAATGACTTGAAAGATAGATATGACCACCAGAAAACTGTCATTCTTCCAAAAGCTCGTTATGATTGGATGCACCTGAGGTTGCAAGATTTCAAAACAATTGCTGAGTATAACTCAGCATTATTCAAAATCAGCTCCCAATTGAAATTGTGTGGAGAAAAAGTAACAGAAGAAGACAT
Source organism: Liquidambar formosana (assembly GCA_039720395.1). Lineage (NCBI taxonomy): Eukaryota > Viridiplantae > Streptophyta > Magnoliopsida > Saxifragales > Altingiaceae > Liquidambar > Liquidambar formosana. The sequence continues at coordinate 1,246,488 of CM077835.1, read as the reverse complement.
GTTAGAAAAAACGTATTCTACATTTCATGCCTCGAATGTGCTCCTGCAGCAGCAATATCGAGAGCGTAGATTTTCAAAATATTCTGAATTGATATCATGTCTTCTCGTTGCTGAACAAAACAACGAGCTTTTACTGAAAAATCACCAATCCCGTCCAACCGGTTCTGCAGCATTCCCTGAAGTGAATGCAACATCGTCTCGTGGTCGTGGACGAGGTCGCGGACGTGGCCATAGTCGTGGGCGTGGTCGCAGTCGTGGGCGAAATAATTATTCACAACGTGGTGGTTATAATAATTATTCAGGTGGTCGCCACAATAAAATCACATCATACCACCAGAAGTGGTCCACCAATGAGGCCAAACAAGAAAGAGAGAAAAATCAAAGGCCTGAGCAGTATGAAGATATTTGCTTTAGTTGTGGTATGAAAGGGCATTGGTCGCGTACCTGTCGTACGCCTGATCATTTGGTCAAACTTTACCAAGCCTCAATCAAGGAGAAGGGCAAGAAAGTAGAAACGAATTTTATTGATCACAATGACCCCGTGGATATAACTCATTTAGATGTTTCAGACTTCTTTGAAGAGCCTAATGGAAAAATTGACCATTTAATTGGTGATGGAAATGTCCACATCAATTAACGTTATTACCTTTTCCTATTTTCTTATTATCAATAAGAATGTTATTTCATATGCATTTTATTTTCATATTTTATCTATTTGTCCATTTATTTTTAGACTTAAATTTATATATTTTTATGAAAAGGTATGGATCTTGATAATGAATTATTCAATTCCGAGATGACTGGTGGAGATATATGTCTAGCAGACAGTGCCACAACGCACACTATCCTTCGAGATAAAAGATATTTTTCCGACATTATATTAGATGAAATTAATGTCAATACAATATCAGGTCCTACGAACCTGATCGATGGCTCCGGAAGAGCCACAATCATGTTACCTGGTGGAACAAACTTACATATCAATGACGCTTTATATTCAATCAGATCCAGAAGAAATCTGCTAAGTTTTAAAGATATACGTCGTAATGGATATCATATTGAAACTGCATGTGAACGTAATGTAGAATATCTCTGCATTACTTCAATTATTTCAGGCCAGAAGCTTGTATTAGAGAAACTTCCTACTTTCTCTTCGGGGTTGTATTATACAACTATAAGAACAATTGAATCAAATGTGGTGATGGGCCTGAAGTCCTCTGATTCAAAAACTTTTATGCTTTGGCATGACCGACTTGGTCACCCGGGATCAACAATGATGCGTCGAATCCTTACCAATTCACATGGACATCCATTAAAGAGCCAGAAGATTCTCTTGTCCAGTGATTATCCATGTATTGCTTGCTCCCAAGGAAAATTGGTTATTAGACCATCTCCTACAAAAGTTATTGCTGAATCTCCAAAATTTTTGGAACGAATTCAAGGGGATATATGTGGACCTATTTCTCCACCATGTGGACCATTTCGCTATTTTATGGTTTTGATAGATGCCTCAACACGATGGTCACATGTTTGTTTGCTATCTACTCGCAATGTTGCATTTGCTAGGCTCCTTGCCCAAATAATCAGGTTACAAGCACAATTTCCAGATCATCCGATCAAGAAGATCCGTCTTGATAATGCCGGTGAATTTACATCTCAAACATTTGATGACTTTTGCATGTCAGTTGGGATTGATATTGAACATCCAGTTGCTCATATCCATACTCAGAATGGGTTAGCAGAAGCTTTTATCAAGCATCTTCAGTTGACTGCTCGACCTTTACTTATGAAGACCAAATTACCTATTTCTGCCTGGGGACATGCCATTTTACATGCTGCAGCATTGGTTCGTATTCGCCCTACTGCTTATCAGCAACAATCACCATTACAACTTGTACTTGGTCAACCACCGAATATTTCCCATCTACGAACTTTTGGTTGTGCTGTACAAGTTCCGATTCCAACCCCACAACGCACTAAAATGGGTCCTCAACGTCGATTGGGAATATATATTGGGTTTGATTCACCTTCCATCATCAGATTTCTTGAACCATTGACAGGTGATGTTTTTACAGCAAGATTTGCAGATTGTCATTTTGATGAAACACAGTTCCCGTCGTTAGGGGGAGGAAATCCACTGATAGAAGAACGACGTGAACTTTCTTGGAATGTACCATCTTTGTCCCATCTTGATCCACGTACTGCTCAATGTGAAACTGAAGTGCAGAGGATCACTCATCTTCAGAAGATTGCTAATCAAATGCCTGATGCATTTACAGACGCAACAAAAATAACTAAGTCTTATATACCGGCTGCAAACACACCAGCAAAGATCAATGTACCAATTGGTAAGTCTACTATTATTGCAGCAAATGAATCATCTACTACACGCCTGAAGCGTGGTAGACCCTTGGGTTCAAAAGATTTAGTTCCCCGGAAGAGGAAAATAAAAGGGCAACAAAATATAGAAAATAGTACTCTGGAAGAGGCTATTGAACAAGAAATAAATATTCCCACAAATTCTGATTTAATAACTCCTGAAGAGGAAAATGTCCCTGAAGAGACAGAAAACAATAAAGAGGCATATGTACATAGAAATGAAGAAATTTCCATAAACTATACATGTACAAGAAAATTGTGGGATCGCTCAGAAGTGGTTATTAATGATGTATTTTCTTTCGCAGTAGCTACTGAAATTTCAAAAGATGATGATGATCTTGAACCACGTACTGTAGACGAATGTCACAGTAGACCTGATTGGTCAAAGTGGAAAGAAGCAATCCAAGCAGAATTGGATTCGCTAGAAAAACGCAAAGTATTTGGACCTGTAGTCCTAACACCTAATGATGTGAAACCCGTGGGTTACAAATGGGTGTTTGTAAGAAAGCGTAATGATAAAAATGAGATCGTCAGATATAAAGCTCGTTTAGTAGCACAAGGTTTCCTGCAGAGACCTGGGATTGATTATGAAGAAACATATTCACCTGTAATGGATGCCATTACATTTCGATATTTAATTAGTCTGTCAGTCTCAGAAGGACTTGACATGCGTCTGATGGACGTAGTTACTGCATATTTATATGGAAAGTTAGATGCAGATATATATATGAAGATCCCTGAAGGATTCAAATTGCCTGAAGCAAATACATCACAACCACGAAATATGTACTCAATTAAACTGAGACGATCCTTATATGGATTAAAACAATCTGGAAGAATGTGGTATAATCGTCTCAGTGAGTACTTAATTAAAGAAGGATATGTTAACAATCCTATATGCCCTTGTGTATTTATAAAGAAATCAGAATCTGGATTTGCCATCATTGCAGTCTATGTTGATGATATAAATTTAATTGGGACTCCTGAAGAGCTCATGAAAGCTGCTGAATATTTGAAAAAAGAATTTGAGATGAAAGATTTAGGGAGAACAAAATATTGTCTCGGCCTGCAGATCGAGCATAAATCAAATGGAATTCTTATCCATCAATCAGCTTATACCGAAAAGGTATTGAAACGTTTTAATATGGATAAAGCGCATCCACTAAGTTCTCCCATGGTGGTTCGATCTCTTGATATTAAGAAAGATCCATTTCGCCCCAAAGAAGATAATGAAATGCTACTTGGTCCTGAAGTACCATATCTTAGTGCAATAGGTGCTTTGTTATACTTAGCACAATGCACTAGGCCTGATATAGCATTTTCAGTCAACTTGTTACCATATCTTAGTGCAATAGGTGCTTTGTTATACTTAGCACAATGCACTAGGCCTGATATAGCATTTTCAGTCAACTTGTTAGCAAGATTCAGCTCTGCTCCAACTCGACGACACTGGAATGGTATTAAGCATATTTTACGCTATCTTCGTGGAACTACAGATATGGGTTTGTTTTACTCAAAGGAATTAGCCCATGGTCCTTGTTTAAAAGGATATGCAGATTCTGGATACCTTTCTGATCCTCACAAAGCTCGCTCACAAACAGGGTATGTATTTACATGTGGCAATACAGCGATCTCTTGGCGATCTACAAAGCAGACTTTAATTGCTACATCTTCTAATCACTCTGAGATACTTGCACTCCATGAAGCAAGTCGTGAATGTGTATGGTTAAGATCTGTAGTCCATCACATCCGAGATACATGTGGGTTACCTTTGATTAAAAGTATGCCAACAACAATTTATGAAGATAATGCTGCATGTATTGCACAAATTCAAGGAGGGTACATCAAAGGTGATAGAACCAAACACATTTCACCAAAGTTCTTCTACACTCATGAACTCCAGCAGAGGCATGAAATTGATGTGAAGCAAATACGTTCCAGTGATAATCTTGCGGATTTATTCACCAAGGCCTTACCATCTTCAACATTCAAAAAATTGGTATATAGCATTGGAATGCGTCGGGTTTGCGATCAATCAAGTTGATACTTATCTTCTTATCAGGGGGAGTATTCATTTTTGGACATATGCACGCTGTACTCTTTTTCCTTCGCCTAGGTTTTGTCCCATTGGGTTTTCCTGGCAAGGTTTTAATGAGGCAGTTTCTTTAGTGCGTCCAACACCACTCTAAGATTTACAAAAATGTTGTACTCTTTTTCCTTCACTAGTTTTTTCCCACTGGGTTTTTCTAGTAAGGTTTTAACAAGGCACATTATCTTAGTGTGGTGGACATCCAAGGGGGAGTATTGTAAATGTTAGGATTAATGGTGGATGACCACCACTGTCTTTATTTCATCAGTTTCAATTGTTAAGGGAATTAAGCCATACGTTTGGCTTTTCCCACTTTAAGAGTCTCAGCATATTAAGCCTATAAAAGGAGCCTTTTGATGAATGAATAAGACACGGATGAGAAGCTTATCTCTATACAATTTATTGTTCTAAATTCTTATCATCTTTTGTTTCACAACAACAGGAGCAAACTAAACGTTTTTACTTGTTACATTAGATATTCGTAATTCTGAATAAATCCAAGGGCAAATCTCACCCAATATCTCTCTCTCTGTTTATATAATAGCATATATATGGTGTGGTAACTCTATATATACATGTGCTACGTGAAAAGCTCAGAATCAAGCGCAAGCTATCATCATCATCTAGTTATCTCTTTCTCTTTCGATCAAACCATTAAAAATGGCAGAGACTGGTAGGACCCCTTTAGTCTTTCGCATTTTTTTTTTAATTCAAAATTATTATTATTATTATTATTTTCATTTTCATATCGTTCTTCACACTGGTTTTTACATTTTCCATTATATATATATATATACGTGTGTGTGTGTGGATTGCGTTAATCTCTGTTGCAAATTTTGTAAACTATAGACTCGCTCCAGGAGTTCTTGGTTACAGCAGTGGATGCAGCAAAGAGAGCTGGAGAGGTCATTTACTTCAAAATCCCTAATTTTACAATCCAATCATTTTCCCATTCATTCTTCATTGATTTGATCAGATCTTATTTTATCTTTCAGGTAATCCGTCAAGGGTTCTACCAGACCAAACATGTGGAGCATAAAGGCGTGGTATGTTGGCCTTTCTTTCTTTCCTTTTGTGGGTCTTTTTTTTTTAATTGCTATTTTTTTTTCTTTGTTTAATATACCAAAATTTGTTTTATCGGTTTTGGTGAAAAAATAAGAAGGGCAAATTGGTAATTAGGGAAGGCATGCACTTTATACATTTTGTTGTGCATTTATCTGATTACATGATTTTCAGTGGCATTTTGGAACTTGAGTGAGTTAATGCTGCATTAATCGGGTGCTAAATGATTTTGCGTTTCCCCCGTTGATAGGAAAACTAGGGAAGTGATAACGATTTTTTGGTGGTATTTCTAATTGATGCCACTATTCACCATGCTGGTGCATCGTTGGTGTGATGGTTGCTAGATTGTGAGTTTTATAAGATGTCGTTTGATGTGTTGTTGCTGCTATTTTCTGCTGCAATCTTGCCTGTTTGTATACAAAATTGAACACTGGATATTTTTCACACATCTAAGAATGTGCGATAAACCCATATTTGATAGTAGTATATTCCATTCTAGTGGGAGAACCGAAATACCTCTCAAAACGGAATGATAACTGTGATCCAGAGTTGAACAAAGTTAGGAATTTGCTTTTTTTTCAAAAAAAATTTTTAATACCCATATTTAAAGTAAAGGAAGATGTAAAATGGAACTTAGAGGAAGAAAGTTCTCTTTTGTGGTAGGAGATAGCTAGGGCCTAGGTTAGACTAGGTATATATCTCATGTAAATTTAATGGAAACATGTATGGAGATGAATATTGATGAGCAGGAGCAACTGGGGAGAATGTTGTGCACAAAATTTGATATAGGTGGATTAAGTTGAGATGTGTTTAAGGGGTTTCATTTCATATGATTGGCATAAAATCAATAAGGCGAATATGATGCTTCGTAATAGATAATGTATTTAGAACTGAAACCAAGTTGAGATGAGTATGTGGAAGAGAACGAGGCCACACTTTCAAAATATATACATATTTTTTTTATTTACCGGTTTGTGTCATTTCGGGGGTGGCGGGTTAGAAGTGAACATCTTAGAGTAGCCAGCTTAATTAATGGTTCATGTATAATCTTTTATTGAATCAAAATAAAACCATGATTGCAGGTGGATTTGGTAACCGAGACTGATAAGGCATGTGAAGATCTCATATTTAATCATCTGAAGCAGCATTACCCTGAACATAAGGTACTCATTTCTTTCTTTTAATGTATATGTCTCACAAAGTTGGAGTTGGTCCTTGTAGTGTTGGTGTGTTTGATCTTCTTGAGGTTGTATTTTTTTCTGAACTTGTATCAACGGATGTTCACTAGCTTATTGGGGAGGAAACTACTGCTGCTTGTGGTATTACAGAGCTGACTGATGAACCCACTTGGATAGTTGATCCTCTTGATGGAACCACTAACTTTGTGCATGGGTAAATATTAATTTCTTATGTTTTGAGTGAGCCCTTTTTGTTTATATTCTTAGCCATTTAATTGATGTATAAAATGTGCAGGTTCCCCTTTGTGTGTGTTTCTATTGGCCTTACAATTGGAAAGGTCCCTACAGTCGGTGTTGTTTACAATCCAATAATGGATGAGGTGAGAATTTTTATGATCCATTTTTTACCCAATGTATCAATCATAATCAACCTTATGTCAAAGGCATAGAATTATAATGGGTAAGGATTAGGGGAATTTTGAGCCATCAGATTTACAAAATCCAATGATATCCAAAAAAGCTCTTATGGTCAAGCTCCACTTACTATTTGACAAATCAACTACGTGTTAAAAAATTGTCCCTTATCCTGATCCAATTATAATTGGATGGGAAAAGGTACCTAATGTGCGGAGAATCCTATATCATTTGAGGGTCTCACTTATAGACATGTTTTGTGTTAGCTTTATGCTATGGGCGCTCTCTTGATGTAAAGATTGAGACATGGATGTCTATTAAGCGATCAAGTGATTAGTTGTTTTCTTTCTCTTATATTGTGTTGCTCATGACTTTAGTATGATCATACAGACCGAGCTACAGATTCCATATGGTAGATATGTTCATTTTAATTAAGTCAAAATTGTGTTTATTGGCTTAGTAAAGTGTAATTATGGGTTTATGTTGTGTAGCTTTTCACGGGCATTCGTGGAAAAGGTGCTTTCCTGAATGGAACCCCTATAAAAGGTGAGTATGATGTCTCTAATAACTCTTTATGTATTTGGACGACTAATAATTGCTATGATATACTGATTGCTTCATGCTTATGTTTCGAAAATTCTGCAGTATCATCTCAAACTGAGCTTGTGAAGTCCTTGCTTGCAACAGAGGTATGTACACATCTTGTTATGGCCTTGGAAATTCGCCAAGCTAATTGTGTGGCTAGTAGACCTTCACAAGCCCTCTTTTGATGCTAAGTCAGCCTTTCCCCTAACAAGTAACTAAGAAAGCTGGGAAGAGAACAAGTGTCATTAATCCAATGATTAGGAAAGTTGTAGCTACAGTTTAGAAAATCCTACCAGTTGTGACAGCCCAGTTATCTATGTTGATTAGTAGTAAATAATTCTGTTGAAAGCTGTAAAAACCTCTCTTCCAAATCTAACATAATATTGGTTCTGTTTCTGGGCTTTCAGACTCTTCTTTGTGTAGTTGTGGTTATGTGGAACATGTTCTTTGGTTTGATAGGACTGTGCAGTGAATAAAGAGCCTGATCCAAGCTGGTAAAGCTTTGCTCTGCTTGGCCATAGTTTGAGCACTTACTTCTTGTCTTCATATTCCACTTAGCCAATAAGGATGTGTCAAAATATTGCCTATAGCAACTAGTCTCAATACTACAGGGGTATATATATTCCATACCTGGTAAGCATACAGCCCAGGATTTGTAAACAGAAAAAGGTATACTTAGAACTAGAAATTGACAGAATATTGCCTGGCAAGAATACTTCCATTTGGGAATGCTGCAGCCTAAGTTATTTCATTCAGTGCCCAGGGGCCAGGGATGCCATAAGGATATAAGATGGAACCTTGGGCACATACATCATTACAAATTGTTGTGTTCTAGACTTCTAGTCCTAGAAACTAATTTCATGTTGATGATTGAACTTTGGTACAACCTGTGATATGCATGTGAGAGCTAAGAGTTAAATAGCTGTGTAAAAGCCATGCATATTTGACCACAAGAGGAATATACTCTTGGTGTCTCATAATGTTTCATTACAATTACAGTGCTTTATCACAAAACCTCCAGCGAGCGTGCATTTAATGTTCCCCTAGAATGTTGGTTTGTGCCTTAGTGGACGTATCTTTTAAACTCCTTCCCATAAATAGATTTCATGGATTCTCAAAGAACACCTAAAATCCAACCTCCTGAATCTCAGGAGCACAGCTACATGCTTTCAGAATGTATTTCAGTTATTTTTATGTTGTATTTTTTCATAAACAACTTACATCTTGTAAAATTCAAAATGAAAAGAAATAGAAGAATTGACATGATAATCAATACCTTTCTATGCGAGCATGTTTATAACTGATTAAATTTTCTCCAACAGGTTGGAACAAAACGTGATAGGTCAACTGTGGATGCCACTACAAATAGAATTAATAGCTTACTTTTCAAGGTAAAACAGAACTTGCTACTGAAGCTATTGAGTTTTAAGCAAAATATGCTGGCAACCCATACTTTATATCAGTTACTCTTCTACTCAGGTGAGATCCCTTCGGATGAGTGGTTCTTGTGCATTGAACCTCTGCGGGATTGCATGTGGAAGGCTTGATCTATTTTATGAACTTGGATATGGAGGTCCTTGGTATGATTTTGTTTATATCACTTTGGTAAAGTTTAGCATCAGACACATGATTGATATGTGGTGTACTCTTATGCTCAGGGATGTGGCAGGTGGTGCTGTGATTGTTGAAGAAGCTGGAGGACTTGTGTATGATCCGTAAGTAACAAGCTCACTTGAGATATGAATTAACTAATAGCCCCCACCCTCTCTCATGGGGCTAGTGTGTTGTGCAGCCCAAAAATAAAGTAGAGAGGAGGAAAAAACCAAAGGAATCGAAATATGAGTAGTTCTTGTGAGGATGAACACCTGTTCATTCAACCTTATGACCAATTAGCAAAAAAATCAACTTGGGTAGTCTTTGGCCATTCAAAAATCATGCGTGTGTGTTGGCACGCATCAGGTTGATAATTTGAACTATACCATTGGCAGGCCATCGCATCAGTGTTCAATTGTTAATGTTAAGAAGTCAAATATAAAATTGCAATTTGTTTAAAATGGTTCGCTTATGGCAAGATATTGATGGTTGTTTTCTTCAGATCTGGAAAAGATTTTGACATCACGTCTCAGCGAGTAGCAGCTTCAAACCCTCATCTCAAGGATGCATTTACTGAAGCTTTGGGGCAATCAAAATGAGAAAGCACCTTTCAATCTGGGGAAACTAAAATTTCCATTTATTCATATCGATTATTCTAGTGCCCTTGTTCTACTCCTCAACATCAAACTGTGTGAGCTAGGGAGCATTTTTATGGTAACATGATAGGGACGGAAAACACATGGCTCAACAGGGTGGTCCAATATAGCCCATTAACTTGAAGACGAAGGCTTTAGCATATTTATTTTAGGCATATTTATTTTTAAGAATAATTAAATAATTGCCTTTTAAATTCCTAGACCTTTAGGATTAAGTTCTGCCTTATTTGATGTAATTGGGACCTATATATAGGGTCCAATAACTCTTTAATTTGTATGTTATTATGAATTAAAATTGGATTTTTCTAACGTTTAGGTGTCGACTCCAAACACCCCTAGGTGCCGATTCCTAGGGTTTTGCTTCTTTCTTGCTTTTTTTCTAGCTTCTTCTCTACTTTTCTCTCTTTCATTGTTCTTGAGTATTGTCCTACATCATAACATTTTGGGGTGTGTTAAGTATGCTTGATTTTTGACATGCCCTGTAACCCAGTAGCCTGAAATGGGCATATGAGCTAGCCAATCTGATGAGCACTAGTTTGTGCTTTTACCTTTTCTTTTTATTGTTTGCCAAAACCATAGAATATTATATGACAAAAGATCAAAAACTAATTATGAATCCCCTCAGGCATTCCCACTCTAAAACCATGAATCCTTAGGTACCCATTTGAAGAGGGATGCCATAAGCTTTGACTTTTATAGGTAAAAATTTCATGTCTAGGTAAAGTTTTTAGCTCATCTTTACGCTAGCCCAAAAAAAAAAAAAAAAAAAGGTTGAGTTTTCTAGCTGCTGAAATCCAATGATGATTGACCACTACAATTATTTATTTATTTATTTTATCTTATTTTTTTAAAAGTCTTAACTCTAATAGTAGTACCCACCCCAGCTATATCAAGCCATGAAACACCTCTTGTTTCGTCATAGGAGAATATTTGAGAGGTAAGCATTAAATATACCATAAAGAAATGAAATTCACTGGAAGAACAGGAGAACAAAGTGGGCATAATTATATCAAGACAGATGTATATAAGGTATCTCCAAGGGGCATGTAGAAAAACATGTCCAGACACAAATATTCTACAACTACCCTAACAAAGAATCAACTTCTAGACCTAAAATTCCCCACTACATGGTGATGGAGTATCCTATACAAACACTCTCATCCTTCATGTCAATTTTGTAAAATATAAATAAGGCAGCAACAAAATACATGTTTAAAACACAATAAAAGAAATGGGATATTAAACGAAATAACCCACGGCCTAATATCCGCTAAATTTATCTTAAATCCTAGCTCCATTCATGCCATTTGGCATCTTCTCCAAGCTTGCTGAATTCTTCCTCTTTATAACTATGTACCAAGTATAAGCTTCCAACAATACAGCATTGACCGCCAATGTCAAGATGATGCCAATGTAACCATTCTTCCATTTCTTATCCGGCTGCAAGATGCCGAATCCTTTGAATATGTTGATGATGCTAAGAAGGATTACCATGTATCCAACTAAGTGATGGTAGATGTTCCAAAAAAATCTGTATTTGTGATCCTTATTGGGCCTTAGAAACAGGGCAAAAACCTAAAATCCAAGTACCAAAAAAAAAAAAAATAAATTAAATTAAAAAATTGCTTCCTTTAGTATGCAAAACACACATAGTGGCTACAAAGGAGGAAGGATGAATGGAATTATGGGTACCTGAAGTGTTCCAAGACAGAAGAGGGTGATACCAATATTCCTGTGGGTATAATAATGAATGCCCGGAGAATCGCTACCAAGTTTAAGGCCAGTTGCCCATCCAGCAACCCCAATGATGTAGGCCGATGATTGGCAAGCAACATGAAGGTAAAACCATGCAGGGTCTGCAGATTTGAACACCTTCAAGTACCTTGCTATCAGGGCACCGAGAGGCATCATTACACCCCAACTCACTGCATTTAGCACTCCATGAATCTGAAATTTCAATTCAATCACCATTAGAGCATAGTAGATTAGTAGCTGAAAAAGTAATGAAAAATCTGTCTTCGGACGAGGATGTATCTTGCCAAAAAAGGTATGGAGATTATATATGTACAAAAAATATATATCTTGTTTGGCCATGTTCTCAGAGAACAGTTATCTGCTCTTAGAGTTGCTTAATACTGAAAACAGTATAGAAAGTTTGTTTGGCAAATTGTTTTCGAAAATCGTCTTCCGAATTTTTTTCCCCCCCTAAAAACAACTGCTTAATTTATTTTGATGTTCTCTGTTTCTGTTTCTTAGTCTTATGTTCAATAGGAACCAAACCATTGAAACGAGTTGTTCTCGAATTTTGTTACAATTTTCTAAAACCATGTTTCCTCAAAACAGTTTTATAAGAACATGGCCGGCCAAATATGCCCTAATTAGTGTCCTGAAAAACCTTGCAGGTGATACATAAAACAAAAAACCACAACCAAAATACTTTATGGAATCAAAATTTGAAAAAGCTAATAATTATTATATGGTGTTTAATCTTAATTAGCATCATTAAAACTGCCTAATACCCTAATATATAAATGATGGAAGAATAATTATCACTTTCTAATGAGAAAAAATAGAATGAATCTAAAAACAGAACAAGCTGGTAGAGAACCATCCCACAAAATAGGACTATTTCTAAGCTGAAAACTAAATAGACAAGCATGTAAGTACATAACCATTAACCGATCAGAAAACCAAATTACCAGTCGGATTTATCTAATCTTACAATCAAGAAGATATAGAAAAAAGACGACAACAACAAAAATTAAAAGGGAACAAGATGCTATATATAATTTATAGAACAAAGCCAAAATGAAAAAATGTCTACTTACATTCCTCTTTCTGAGTTTTGAATTCCCTTCTCCAGTCGTGGAAGATGACTGTCCCGAAAGAAGATTCAGAGTCCCCATTGATTGAATATTAGGCCCACTAGTATCATGCTGCCTAGGTAGTATCAGATTTAAGTGGACCATCTTGCCAGAGTTGGTTCAAAGTAGTCTGATTGCCCGGTATTACCACAGTGGCAAAAATTGTGAATTCACTATTCAAATACGTCGCAGACAAGTCAGAGACAGAGAAACTCAAGGGTCCCTGGTCCAACGATGTACCGTAGCCATTCACCTGCGAGGTGTATACCTTCAATGGTTCCATTAGATAGCTGGTAAGCAACAAGGGCCTGGGACCCAATCATGGTGGTAGAAGTTGGATTGATAGCCCATGCTACCCATGAAAAGGGGGTGATTCCGGTTTCGCCGGTATGCAATTTGGACTTTTCCAGATGATGGGTCGTAATTCCAATGAAGAAAAGAGCTCAAGACAGGGAGATCACTGCATGAACTGAAGAGCTTGTTGCCGGAGAAGGTGTAGGTCTTGCATGATTGTGCATTGATTGAGACAAACATGGTGATCATGAAGAAGGAAAATAGTACAGATTTTAAAAATTCAGCCATGGTGATCGATTGAGTACTAGAGTATTGAAAATTGTGTGTCAAAAATCAATGACCAGTGTGTATGGTAAGATGAAGTCTAGGAAGTTATTAGTGTCAAAGATATTGGGACCTGTTTATTTGGTAGCTTCTTTGATTTTGTAGAGTTGGGTATGATCAAGGAAAGAGGGATTGGTTGTTAAGAATATGCGTTAAGAAGAAGGGTGTGACCTGTGAGGAATGGAAGAATGAGAGAGAGGAAGAGAATGGTGGTATTATAGGAGAATGGTGGGGTAGGAGTTGTTGGGTAGTCCAACGAGGGAGGTTTCATATATAAAGGAGACGTCCAGTTTTTTTATATATGGGGGATTTGAAAACACCTCTCTCTCTCTCTCTCTCTCTCTCTCTCTCTCTGCTTTGTTTTTAAAACATATTTTTTTATGGGATTTGGAAGCGTCTCTCTTCTTTGTTTCCAACAACCATTCTGTTCACACCTGCAGGTGTCCAACTTCCACCTGCAAATCACAAAATAAGGGCCTGTTTGGACATCCCATGAAATTTGAATGACTAGAAGTAGTCTTGCATAGCAATTGAGGTTACAAATCCAACCACTAATATGAAGCCATTTGTAAAAAAAAAAGGGTTATCTCCACATATGTTGGTATTATATCAATTCTAAGATTTCTTAAAGTCCTTAGAAATGGTAGTATCCATTTTGTAATGCCCCCCTCTGTTCCTCTGTTCCTCTGTCCCTCTCTTTTTCCCCTTTTTAAGTAATCGAAAACAATTCATACAGACAATCCTGCGCCCTGCTGCATAGGATAACAATTTTCCATCTCGAGCAGGAGGTGCTCGAACCAGAATCCTCCAACAGGTAGGGGAAAATGAATAAACAATCCATATTTACAACCCTGTGCCAAATTTTAAATAAATAAATAAATAAATAAATAAATAAATAAAAAAACGTAGATTACAAGGTCATTGGTGTAAATTTTTATTTTATTTAACGATATTTTGACCTAAAACACCGCACACTCTACATCAATTAACTCTTAAAATAAATTTGGTTAGTCACTGATCCAAAGAAAGAATGAACAGATTTTTGCCAAATATTTCCCAAAACGACAAATATGAAAAGTTGAATGAAAACATTTCACTTTTTGAGATTGATTTGATCAAGTTTTTGGAACCATAGATGTACCCTTGATGTTAGGCATTGGCTCTAATAACCCAATACATTATAATGAACTTTTTATATAGAAACAAACAGGGACCTCTATTGGCACCCGAAGATTTACTTTTCATCTCCACTTATTTTACATTTTTAGATTTTATGAAAATTATAGAAAGTTTTTATAAAAACTGGACACACTATTCATTAAACACATCATTTTGAATAATTTTGTAGAAGAAAGTTTTTTCAAAATTTATCGTTTAAGTGAAATTTTTGATCATTTATAGTCTTTGTTATACAAATGATTACAAAGTCCATTTAAACGATAAATTTTCAAAAAACTTTCTTCTATGAAATATTCAAAAAGATATTTTCTAATAGATTACATGATCAGTTTTTATAAAAACCTTCTATATTTTTTATAAAATTTTAAAATATAAAGTAAGCAGGGAATGAAAAGTAAGTCTTGGGTGCCAATAGAGGGCCCCAGAAACAAACAGGACCATTCAACATTCAAAAATGCCCAAATCGGAAATTTTCCTTCACCTTGGGCCCAGCATACCAATAAAACCAACAATATAAAATTATTTTACCAAGTCGATTACTTTTTAAAACTTGGTCTCATCATACAATGTATTGATTCATTCCTTTTAATCATGTTTTGTCTTTTTAAAATTATCTATACATTTGAGAGGTTTCAACAAGTTATGAGCTGTACGCCCAGTCATTCTCCGGAGTTGGACGTTGTAAACTATGTAATAGCCGGCCGAGTCAAAAGACACGCAAAACGAATCGTTTCGCAGTGTGAGACTGGGATTGGTTGGGACTTGGGAATAGGTGTACGGCTGGGTAGGTGGGGATCTGTTCTGGTCAAACAGACCCAACCCGTACTAGCCACGCTGTCTTGCAAATGGATGAGACCCTAGTGCCAAGTAGTACCATTGCCGGGTCAAACAGCAGGCCTAAATATAACGGCCGCTGGCCCAAGATACCCGGTCCACCGCCATCTTTGTCGTCATGTGTATCCCGCAGCGTTTCGTCGTTTCTCAGTCGCCGTATGCCCCCACGCTACCGCAATCCCTCCATTACTTAGAAAGATTACATTGAATTTACCGTGATTTTCATAAACTAATTAATGTATTAATATAAATATCAATTATGTTTCTGTATATGGTAATGATTAATACAAGACGGCAACACCCTTGTTTGGCTAAAATTTTAAAAAAATAATAATAATAATAAAAATAGAAGACGACAACACCAGAGGATCTTTGCTGAACGTACATATATGATTTGAGTTAAAAGGCTCCAAATATGTCCCACAAAGAGCTCATTTCCTATGCAGTCAAGTGCACAAATGGCAACTTGCAAGAGGACTTGGTGTCGAATCTCAAAACCAAATTAACTTAATTTCAAGTTTTCTTCTGAAATCAGTCACTAGCTAATATTTATTCTAAGCAATTTAGGGTCAGAGTGGACTAAGAGATTTGTTGGGTTGGAAGGTTTAAATATCCTTATTACCTAAAATAAAGAGAACCGAAAAAGGCTATTTTACGGCCATGATACCAGGGTGAAATGAGGTGTGGGTGGTTTAAAGTTCAAGTCCCTTTCTATTTAATCACCCATAAAGGCCCTTAAAAAAATTAAAAAAAAATAAAAAAAAAATGGAGGTAGGGGAGGGTGAGGGAACACTTCTACGTCTACCATGAGCACATTTGATCAACAATTCTTCTAATATAGGTCTTTGCGTTAATGATATATGAGGAAATAAATTTATCTTTTGTAAATATACAGCCAAATTTAATGAAATCAAAACATTATAAGGCGATTAACTTTGGCCCTTGTTTTTTATCAAAAAAAAAAAAACCTTTGGCCCTTGTTCGAGCAGAATTATGATTACTCAATCGCAAATACCGTTACCCTAAGAGATGAAACAAACAATAATTAGAGGAAAATTTCTTATTATTTTTATTTTTATTTTTGACCAAACATAAGGGAACATACATGCATTCACACGAAATCAAAATTAAAACCTTTGCAAACCTCATATCCATATTAGAATAGAAAATGCGATTAAACTCTAAGACCATTGATATTAGAGGAAATTGATGAGCTCTTGCTAAGTATACGAAGCATACACGGACGCCCCTTTAATTAATTAGTAGCCTTCCTCTCGATCTAGCTTGAACAAAAATTGTGATTTTGTTGTTAAAGAGTCATGTCACGTCATTGTGATGACCACGTCACGATTTGTTTGACAATTACCCTGATGCTAATGTCTTTGATGACCAAATTAAATATCCCATCATTGCTTTTTCTACGCTTAAACTTTACTTTGACATTCAGCAGAAGGCCCTATGTGTTGGGCACTTAAAAGCACGTCCCAAATGCACCTATGGACTATGGTGCATGTCTTTTGAACTGATAATCCCTTCTTTCTTTCTTTCTTTCTTTCTTTTCCATTTTTTTTGGGTAGAAAAATCATTTTTTCTTGTCTGAGGTACTCTAGATATCTTTCTCAACCTGTCAAGGGTGGATCACTAAGTGACCCTGTCTTAGGTGGGATTCCCTCAGTCATAAAAATAAATAAATAAATAAATAAAAGAAGTACTCTATATATCTTTCTCAACCCCACCCAAAAAAAAAAATAATAAAACAAAGAAAGTGGGGTGTTTTAATGTTTGATATAGCTAGCCACAAACCGTTTACCAGCATAGATGATGCATTTTAGCCAACTAATACCTCATATGACAGAGGTTGAAAGTATTATAACATAAGCATGATGAAACCTCATGTCACCTACCGGCCAAGTTTTGTTCTTTAATAAACGAAAAACCTATTATTAAAACCTTCCTTTTAAAAATAAATTAAATTAAATTAAATATGGAGCTGATACTCCAAAGTGATAGGGATGTGTTTTGACAATCAAGGATTAAAGTAAATAAATCGGCCTCTTTGAAAGCAACATTTTTTTTCCCTCTTACGACAGTATCGGCTTTATTCAAGTATTAATTACTGTGTTCTAGCTAAACCCTGAAAGTCTTAAAAAAAATTTATTATCATTATTTTTTTAGAAGAGGAAGAATCCAACAATTACTTAATCCTCTTTAATTTTATGCATAATATTAGTTATAACAACAATGAGATCATATGTATCAAAATGAGAATCCACCTTCCTCTATTCTATTATTACTTGGCAGTAAAAAATAGTAGTGACTCATTCTGACCAAACTTTTTGTTAGTATGCATATTTTATACATCCTAGTGATTGGAAAGCCCTTAATTAACCATGCAAGTTAAAGATAACTGTGCTTATAAAAAAAATAATAATAATGGGATATCGATGGCAGTTTAACCAGCCAGAGGGTCCAAAATCATTTTCCTAAAAATAGTGGACTATTGACAGAAAACATGCGACAAAATGAGAATCCACCTTCCTCTGTTCTATTATTACTTGGCAGTAAAAAATAGTGGCTACTCATTCTGGCCAAACCTTTTGTTAGTATGCATATTTTATACATCCTAGTGATTGGAAAGCCCTTAATTAACCACGCTGGTTAAAAATAACTGTGCTTATAAAAAAATAATAATGGGATATTGATGGCAGTTTAACCAGCCAAAGGGTCCACAATCATTTTCCTAAAAATAATGGACTATTGACAGAAAACGCTTTTCTTAATTCAATAGATTATTGCAATAACTTAATTTCAAAATCGTTAGCTTAAATTTGCATTTTAGATTTTTTTTTTTTTTTTTTTTTTAGGGTTATGTCAGAATAATTGTGATTATATTTTGAAGTGAGAAATTAAAAGTGATAGACACATTAATTTCCATTTAAACGTTTGACTTGTACAGCATTCCTTGGTGTACAAATGCTTTTATATTTAATTTTCAATTTTGTAATGAAAAGGATTTTGTTTGTTGCTACTCATCAGTTGTCACATACAATTGGGGAAACTATACTTTACATTTTAATTATTACAAAAGAAAAAGAAGTACTGTATATTTTAGATGAAGCCTCTCCAGTCATTATCCCACAACCCAACCCACCAAACCCCCCCTCCCCCCCACCCCAAATTAAAAATAAAAAAAAACCACTGATCAATGATGACATAACTGAGCAACAACTACTATGGTTGCTTGTGAGCCTAAGTCTCAATTCATCGATAGACAGTTCCAAAATTTCTATGTTCTGGAAGTAATTTGTCCCACCCCTCTCCAGGCGGAAGCTTATCTGATCTCACAAAGGATTGAGAAGTCAAAAGCCTAAATCTTTCGCTAACTTGATTATTTAAATGCCTAAAGAGGGTGTGAATCATCACAGATGTTGGTGGGCAATCTTACATTGACCTCAAAAAGGGAGCTCAATGGGTTACCGTAGAAGTCTCATACAATTCTTCTCCACTATATATCTATTTGCTAATCTCACAAAGACTCAAACCCCACAACTACCACATTTCTTTCACATAATTCTTTTAAAAATGTAAAGAATGATAGGACCATTAATCTTTCAATATACAATTGTAGGTCGTGTCTAGCCATTCTTGGCTTAGGTCATTCTCTAAAGGACTGCCTAACCATAACTGATTGTTACCACCTCATAAGATAATTTTTCTTTGTTATCACTCTTGAAAGGAGGCTCTAATTGGCACCAGAGACTTGCTCTCATCTCTCACTTATTTTACTGTTTTAAAGATTTTATGAAAAATATATAAGGTTTTCATAAAAATTGATTGAACTGTTTATTAAAAACATCATTTTGAACGACTTTTTGGAAGACAATTTTTCCAAAATCTATCGTTTTAGTGGATTTTTTTGGTCATTTATGAAGTGAAGACTATAAATGGCAAAAAAAAAATACTTAAACGATAGATTTTAGAAAAATTTTCTTCCTAAAATATTGTTCAAAATGATGTTTTCTAATAGAATGTGCGATCAGTTTTTATGGAGAGCAAGTCTTTGGGTGCCAATAGAGACCCCCAGTTGAAATTATGTCTCCTTCTGGGTTGGGTTGAGCCCAACCAAAGCCCAAGCCCAAGCCCTAAGAGCATTTTATGTCCCTACCTATCCGTCTTAGGCGTGCTCTTATTCTTCCTTCATCGTAAGCTTGCAGATTTTTTGTTTTTTATTCTAATAAAAAGGTTTGCTTTTTTGTAAGGGGGCCTTTATTGGCACCCAAAAACTTGCTTTTCATCCCCCACTTATTTTACACTTTAAGATTTTATGGAAAATATAACAGGTTTTCATAAAAACTAATTGCGCATTCTATTAGAAAACACCATTTTGAATAATTTTTAAGGAAAAGGTTTTTCCAAAATATATCGTTTAAGTAGACTTTTATGCCATTTATAGTCTTCATTTCATAAATAACTAAGAAGTCCACTTAAATAATAGATTTTGGAAAAACTTTCTTCCAAAAAGTTGTTCAAATGATGTTTTCTAAGAAATAGTGCAATAAGTTTTTATGAAAATCTTATATATTTTTCATAAAACCTTAAAATATAAAATAAGTGGGGTAAGCGAAAAGCAAGTATTTGGGTGTTAATAGAGGCCTTCTTTTTGTAAAGACCCTTAGTGGAGTAGGGTTTAGCCCAACAAAACCAAGCCCGAGATGAATCCTAGGCTATGCCACTTTCAATCCAGGTCACTCTTGGGCAGGCCCAACGTGGCTCCCACCAAAGACTACCAAGTGTGAAAAGCCAACCCAGGCCCTACCCTCTGCCTTAATATAAATATTTATATTATTATAAGCTGTCGGTCGAATTGTGTTTTTGTATTTTTTTTAATTTCCTCTAAATTTTGATTCGCCAAGAGGTTTTTCATGTGCATGGGGCCTTGAGTATTGTAGCGCTATAGTATCCTTAACCCACATGGCCTTTTCCTCATTTTCACATATTTACCATTTTTACATATCGATTATTTAATTTCAATCCATATTCTTATTCTTCTAATGAATTTTTCTTCTCTCGATCTTACCCGGACATCGCTGTACTCTTTTTAGATCTATCTGCATGGCTTCAAGACCAAATACAGATTGTAAGGGTCCGTTTGCCGACCCAGCCCCCCTTCCCCCACAACCCCCCCCCCCCCCCCTGCTCTTTTTTTTTTTTTTTTTTTTTTTTTAGGGGTTCATAGCCAACCCAGCTTTACTCAAACCTTCAAATAGCAGAGCCCAGGTTTATATTCCAAGCCCAGTATTGTCCAATAGTTCTCTAAAGCTGCCCACAGTCTCCATCAGACAAGGTGGGCCTCATGGACCCATGCCACCCAAACCCTAGATATATGAATTATTGTGGCTTCTAAGACTTTAGAGAAATTCATGAAATGCCATTTAATGCGAAGAAATTATATGAGGAGGACACCCTTTCCCTTCACGCATGCTGAGCCAAAAGGTAGGTGACATGCCGAGGCTGCAAATTCAAAGAATGGTGCGTTGTTTGCCACCACATAGAACCTATAAAGATTGGCCCACATATCTCTGTACTGTGCCCCATAGATGTGGCCCTTGTCTTCCAAAGGTCATTGTCCCACTAGGTTCCTACCCTACATATGATCCATCCATAGGCATTGTTCATTATTATTATAATTTTTCCATATTCGAAGAACAATAAACTGGCTTATCAAGACTATCCCTCACGGAATATTTATCACTGTTTTCACTTTATAGAAAACAGCCATAGATTCACCAATTTCCTTTTTGTTTCTTTTCACCATTTTCTTATCAGGGGTTATAGTATGCTCCTTCATAATTGTCTTTTGCTTTTTACTGTCTTTTACCATATCATATATAGAGCACATTTTCAGAGGAGTACTTCTGTAATTCTACATTCTTGCTTTCTTTCTTTCTTTTTCCATTCCTCCTCTCCCCCCGAAAAAAAAGGTTTAGAAGACTTTTCCAATTGTAATTGCTATTTTTAATTCGGATAATGTTAGGGTTAAGTTACTTAATCCGACACTTTCATGTTTTTTTTCATAAACACATGTATTTCATTTTTTATTACATGTCCTTTTTGTAAAGATTATGAAGTCCACACAAAATAAATAAACTCTTTATAATAGATACGTGTCGTGTTCAATGAGATGAAGATGGTTGATCGACCGACTATAGCATTCCTCTTTTACTCGTTATCAAATGTGGCTCTAACATGACAATGCACGACTGACATTGTATTGCCATTTTCATTTTTTATTTTTTTCTCTTTGGTCTAATGCATTGTCATGTCAACACAATAAGATGGCATAGAAACTTGCATAAATGTTGACTCCTCTTCTTCTTCTTCTTCTTCTTTCTTCTTTTTTTTTTTTTTTTTTGGATAATAGAAAAACTCTTA
The DNA here is from genome assembly GCA_039720395.1 of Liquidambar formosana. Taxonomy (NCBI): domain Eukaryota; kingdom Viridiplantae; phylum Streptophyta; class Magnoliopsida; order Saxifragales; family Altingiaceae; genus Liquidambar; species Liquidambar formosana. Next base: position 1,224,605 of record CM077835.1, on the reverse strand, counting down.
TGAGGTAACTTCTAAATTCATGTAAAACCCACAAACCATATAAACCATAAATCCAAACTTATGAAAATTATGAAATCCTATGTGGATAATCCTAAAAAATTAACAAAAATCGAACTCAGGACCTCCTCTTAAGACATGGTCAAATTTCGATTAAATTGCCCCTCGAGTTTAGTTTCCCTCCCTACCTTATCTTGATAGCTCTGGTGTGCGGGCACGTTCAGCCCTAGCCTGTAAAAGCAAGTGTGACTACGATTAATTCCATAAGCACGACATTTCCATCCAGTTGTAACTACAAACCAGGTCTTATTCTTTTGCTTATTCAAAAAAAAAAACTACAAACCAGGTCAAAGTGTTTACCATGGTATGCAGCAGCAAAATTCTTAATTATTATTATTAGTATTATTATTATTATTATTTTTGTAAATTTATCTTGACTTTTCCAGGAAATCAAATGTACCCTTTACATCTCACAACAATTTTTGTATTATTTCAAATAACAAACACCACAAATAATTCCTAAATTTAAAATTATTCATACGAATACATTTTCCCTATTTTCTCCACATTCATCATCGCTTCTCTCATCACACATTTCTCTAAATCCTCTCGGAACTATTTTCAATATATTCTCGAAAATGGATAATTTCTAAATCCCAAATTTATTGATCAACTAGTACCATGGTTGGGACCATATTATTAGAAACCACACAGCTAAGGATAAGGTTACTTTGTTTGGAGAGGATGCATGAGGTCTAGACCTTTAATTACAATTTGAACATCGAATTTATCATAGGAAAATGTCGGGTCAACCACTTAAGCACTTTAAAAATGACCACACCCAATGTCAATTCCGTGACATCAATCAAAAATTCCACATTAAAAACCCAGAGCTATATTTAATTTGAAAAGTCAACTTTGGTTGGTTTGGCTAATGGGGTTAGATATTGTAATCAGGAGTTGCTTACATTGTGTATATACGTATATGGATATATATAAAAATAAAGAGAGTCAATGTAGTTGCTGTCACGAGATTCAAAATTTGGATTGAACAGTTTGCTCACGCAATTTAGATAGGGCAAGTGGGGCTTGGTTTAAAGCAAAATGTTTCTCTTTTTTTTTCCTTTTTCTTTTTTTTTTTTGGATCAGAAAAGCAAAATGTTTCAGCTGATCAACCGGATTGGCTAGAAATTTTATTATATGCGGTAAACTTAGAAGTTAAGACTCATCTTGTCCACATTATGATTATAGCAATATAAAATGATTATTATTATAATTATTCTTATTTGGTAAATTAAAGAGGAAGAGATCAACATCATCTAGGAGTCGAAGAATCCGGAAGCTTCCTTTTCTTCTCTAAAAACACATGATTCCTCAGTCCTCACATTCATGTTTTTCTTTTAAGATAATTTTGACATAATCATTCAAAATATTGTAAACTTTCTAAGAGCAATTCTATAACTTACTAAGACGTACTATTAAGCACAATATTTACATGTGTGTATATATATATATATATATATATATATTCTTTTAATCCCTTTTTAGATATTTTTATTATTTCAAAATGTCATCTAGCCTGTAGTTTGTGTATAGACTCAGATTTGGTACAGTTTTGCACTTTAACTACACCATGCATTGGCCATCGGATGAGCGACACGTTGTAATAGAAAGGTAGGAATAGTTAGGATTTGAGAGAGGAATTTGCTGTGGGTTGTGCAACGCCGTGAGTTGCTAATGAAATAAATTTTAGCTATTCCTACCTTTCCCTTGCAACGCGTCGCTCATCTGACGACTATTATACGGTCAATTAAAATGTAAAATTGCACCAAATTCAAATCCATATGTGTACGTGGATGCTATATTCCTATTCAAATTCAAATTTCTATAAAGACATCCATCTTATCTTATTAATTATAAAATGATTGTATATTGTATTTCTTATCCGCTACTAATACATATATATGTTCACTATTTTCATTTAATATATTTGTTCAAACAATGTGGATACCTATTATATTTTAAACAAGCAAGCTAGCCACATATGCTTCTCGAAGAATAAATAAAATGATATGAGGACAGGGTTAGCAATGTTACACTAGAAACTGTACGTGGGAAGCTTCCCATGAGCTAGGTTTCTAGGTAGCACAGCAAAGGCAATAATAATCTTCTAGATTAAATTGTCTGTCCACACAACCATTACAATATTATTAAGCTGTATAAAGTTTTGTAATGGATCACATTACAACTCATATGATGGGACAAACATGGTGCCACTCTTTATTTAAAAGTGATCACAAGCCTTGTATTGAGTCTGCACGACCATCATTAGCCTCGTAAAATCGAATCCTAGAAGTAACCAAGTTCGAAAAGCCTAATCTTACTTTTAATAATTTTAATCCTCACTCAAATTTTTTTTTTTTCTTTTTAAAAGTGCCTTTTTGCGTGTGGTGAAGCTATTGCGACTGTCTTGAATGGACGGCAAGGTCTACTGAACGGGTGGCGACGATAAATGTGCGCCGACCATGTGTTAATCATGGCGGGAGTCTAAGTAGAATTCAACTTAATCTATAAATGATCTTGGTCGCTTGAGTAAAAAGATGGTTTCCTAGGTTAAATCTATAAACCCTAGGTGCAAGCTATTACAAGACCAAAACAAGGATTAATCATAGGATCACTTTTCCACATGGCAAGACGTGGTTGGTCCTGTTATGTACCTACTCCTTAATAATATAATGCTAAACAGGGACAAACACTAGCTTTTCAGTCAAGCTAATACTTGATTAAGGGTGGTAAACAACTCAGCATGTTGCATTATGAAAGAACATTATGTGTGATTAAGAAATTTAATGTTATTTATATATATAATTATTATCTTTTATCTTTGTTTTATTGAAGTTCAATGAAGGAAGGAAGGAAGGAAATAATTCATCGAACATAGGGGACAAACAGTTTCCCATCCTCCAACCACTATAAAATTTTATAATTATTCCGTATCTCCTTATAATATCTCATGTTTTATGTTAGTTTAACGTCTTCTTAAGTTATATTTTGAGGAAAAAATTTAAATTTTATTTATAAAGTATGTATTAGTTGTGATAATTAATACTAAACATAAGGTCCAAAATCATGAATGGTATTGACAATTTCATTAAGAGGACCCATCATATTAAGTCATTATCCAGTTAAACCAAACTCACTTGTTTACCAGACGCTAACATGCAAGTTGGTCTCCATCATCTAGAGATTTTGCCAAAGAGGTCTTCATCGCTATTTTTTTCTTCTCTTTTGTCGGTCATTAGGTAAAATTGAATCAAGGCTGGCCATGAACATTAATTTAAAGAAAAGTGAATCGAGCTATGTAACTAATTAATTATTATTATTATTTTTTAAAAGCTATGCCACATAAAAGTTTAAGGTTTAAACCTAATTATATGTACGTACTTTGATTAGTTTAAACTAAGGAGGAGAGTTCTTTCACTATGGATCTCCAAAGTCGTACGTACGAAGTTTTCAAATTCTTCCGGTACCCATAATTTTGGCATTTGCATAAATTGACAAGACAATTTTACCCCTAGCTCACATATCAATTAGGGAACATATGATATTCTTAATGTTGGCATCAAACGAAAGAACTCTCTATCTAATCATATATAGGTAAAATCGATCTACACCATGCACGAGTAGAGAATTTAAGCATCGTACCCTTACAAAATTTTTCTTGCAGAGTTTCTATATTGATAGGCAAGTATAAATATTTTTTCAAAAACTTAAATCTGAAATCGATCATTTGTCATTCAATCAGTGAGGAGAAGCTTCTAGAAAGAATAATCTAAAAAAGGTCACAGCCTTTGAGATGCATTTAAAATTTATTCCACCTTGATTAATTCAAAGATTCCTAGTAAGGAGGATTCTTTCATATCTCTACAGTTGTGAGAGGCTTTGAAATTTTTCATCAAAAGACAATTCCACTCTCACTTCACACATGAATGTATTGGGGGAATATATATATATATATATATACTCCTTCCGTCCCATAAAGATAGGCGATGTTTGACAAAACACGGAATTTAAGAAAGAGTCATTATTATATTGACTTGTCATTTATTAAGATTTATCTTTCCAAAAATGCCATCACCTTTTTGTATTGAGTTTTGTGTTGAAAGTAAATATTGAAATAAAAAAGGGCAGTATAAAAAATTTAAAAAAATTATAATTTGACTTTTCAAAATGGACAAACATTTTAGGATAATAAAAATAGCAAAAACGACTTATCTTAATGAGACGGATGGACAACCAATGAGAGTTGATCTGGCGGCAATGGGGTGAGTTGTAAACTTAGACATTCCGAGTTCGAAACCAGTTAATCTCTCTTGGCCAGCCATCAGTCAGGGTTATTAGCTTAAACGTTAAACGATCTCATGGGACTACCAGCGTGGGGAACGGGGATTAGTCCGATTCTGATAGTTCAGACACTTCATTGTTGGGCAAAAAAAAAAAAAAAAAAAAAAAAATGAGACGGATGGACTATATGGTATAAATATGATTCTTATCCATCACCTTGGCACTACTTATGTTAAAAGAGTCACGTAAAAATAGTAATTTTTCCATAGCGTATTCCACTCTAGGTTCATTTTGCGTAGAATGACATGAAATTTTGGAACCATGTATGAATTTTCAGACACTGGTCTCTGCTTGAGGTGAACGTGTGAGCTTTGATGTGATCCCTCGGGCTCAGGGGGTCCTTTGAGCATTCTACAGAGTCTGAAAACCAAACCCGGCCCCCACCACCACAACATAAAAGTCATAAAGGTGCAGTGGTTGACCACTGAAATCTCCCCGCACCGTCAAAATTCTTTTTTATCATCAGCTGATAGAGCCAAGGTGGCAACACGTGTCCCTTCTTTGGAGGGATAACACCTTGGCTGACTCTTGTCGTAAACACCAATGCCGAATCTTTCACCATCACTCCATGCCTCACTCTCATGGCTCTCTTCCCTATTCTCCCATGGTCACATGCCAATAAATATTTATCAATCTCAGACACATACAATTCACCCATAAGTTTTCACCCGTAAGTTTTTTTTTTTATTATCATACTCATTTATGATTTCAACTAGTTTATTTACTATTTGAAATTACCTAAAGTAGCTCATTACATTTTAAATTGACTTACTTATTATTTAGTAATCGTTTACCATCAGAAATGACTTACTTCTTGTTTAAAGTGATTTTGTGGGTATGATACTTAATTTTTTACTAGGATAGTATGGAATTGGCCACAACTTATTAACCTATTACTGTAGATGAGATTATTTATAAAAGTTGAAAAATTAATGTCACAATATAGTAGGATTAAGTTTTAGAAATTCGTAAGACGCTATTACTTTAAATTTTCACTCATATCTATAATCAAAGGCATCATTTTTTTATTTTAATTTCTCCATTTAGAGTGACCGATTAATTTTTACTATCAAAACCATATAAAATATATTAAAATTGTTTAATTTCTAATTAGTTTTTTTAATTTAACAATGTTTAATGAAATTTTCTATCAATTCTGCATGTCGACTCAATAAAATGAACTTAGACATAATAAAAAAAAATTGATGATAGAACACGTATCTTCGATTACATGTTTGAAATTTTGATGGGAAAAAAAAAATGAAAAGTCCTGTGCAAAGGATACAAACAAGCACATTAGCCATCATGATTCGGGAAGACATAAAAACGCATATATACATATTTCTACACAATTAATTCATTTTAATTGGAAAACACAATAATCCCTTTTTGCTTATGTATGTGAGTGGGCACTCGCCCAATCTTCTCTTCTTTTAATAATCTTTTGTTTATAGGGACAATATAATATTAACCAAACAAAAATAAAAAAAAAGGAAGATGGGTAATTTGCAGATAACACATGCGGCATCATGTTTGCCAATTGCCATGGCAGGCAAAAAGATTAGGAAGAACCGCGGGATGCATGGCACTGAGCTCTCAGTCACTTAAATCGAGTCATTTATCGAGGACTTTTACGGAATTACGCATCCCGCTGCGTTTGAAAAAGTTCCTGACCAGAAAGCGACGTCGCTTCTACTCCATTACCGCCGGTCCCACCCCTTAACGAAACCCTGCTTTCACACACCGTCACCGTCATCGGGCTTATCGAGTATCAACCCTTGATTTCAACTATGATAACATCAACTCTCACCCATTCATTTACATGCCCCCTGTGAGGTTAGCGTCACTCAGATGCCAAAACCTCCTTCCAAGTTCCACAATGCTTTGTAAATCCGCCATTAATACCACTTCTCAAGCTCTGTAATCTCTGTCTCTCCTTCCAACATGAAACTCTCGTGAAACCCTTTCTCTAAACTTTCCACCCCATTTTCCATCTCTCTTACAAAAACGCCGTCGTTTTCCGCAATGGTTTCCGTCGAAGATTCTCACTCGAGTTCCACCCGGTTTTCGTCGACTCGAACTCTCTACGCGCCGTCTTCCTTTTCTTCCACGAAGATTCAACGCCACACTGGCCGATCAATGCGCACGATCCGGTCCAATCTCTACCAGAGCGACCACAGCTGCTCCTTCACCGGTTCGACCGTTGAGAAATCGGGTTGCGTGTCTGAAAATTTGACTGAATCTGTCATCGACATGCGGCTCGGGGAGCTCGTGACGAGGACTAGCAAGTCGGCGAAGTCGTCTTCTACGGAGGATGATTTTCTCGACCTTTCTCAAGCGTTCAGCGATTTCTCGGCTTGTAGCAGCGATATTTCGGGCGAGTTGCAGAGGCTAGCGAGTATTCCGGCCTCGGAAGGTGTGGAGAAGGGGGAAAATTCGGATCCGCAGCCGGAGCCGGAGCCTTGTATGGGGTTTTTGCAGAGGGAGAACTTCTCGACTGAGATTATCGAGAGTATTTCGCCAGAGGATCTTCAGCCGACGGTCAAGATCTGCGTTGATGGGCTCCAGTCGCCGTCTGTGGCGGTGAAGCGATCCGCCGCGGCGAAACTGCGTTTGCTCGCGAAGAACCGGTCGGACAATCGTGCTTTGATTGGGGAGTCCGGTGCGGTTCCTGCTTTGATTCCTCTGTTACGCTGCAGTGATCCGTGGACGCAGGAACACGCCGTGACGGCTCTGCTGAATCTTTCCCTCCACGAAGGGAACAAGCCGTTGATTACAAACGCCGGCGCTATAAAATCTCTGGTATTTGTATTGAAAACAGGCACTGAGACTTCCAAGCAAAACGCCGCTTGTGCTTTGCTAAACCTCTCCTTGATTGACGACAACAAGAGTTCGATCGGTGCCTGCGGGGCGATCCCGCCGTTGGTTGCTTTACTGTTGAACGGCTCCAATAGAGGGAAGAAAGACGCGCTTACTACACTGTATAAGCTATGTTCGCTGAAGCTGAACAAGGAGAGAGCAGTGAGTGCCGGAGCGGTGAAGCCGCTGGTGGATTTGGTTTCGGAGCAGGGGACGGGGTTGGCAGAGAAGGCTATGGTGGTTTTGAGTAGTTTGGCTGGTGTTCAGGAAGGGAAAGAGGCTATTGTTGAAGAAGGCGGTATTCCGGCGCTTGTAGAAGCTATCGAGGATGGGTCGACAAAAGGAAAGGAATTTGCTGTGCTGACACTCTTGCAATTGTGTGCTGATAGTGTGAAGAATCGAGGGTTGCTGGTGAGGGAAGGTGGGATACCTCCTCTTGTTGCGCTTTCGCAGACCGGGACGGCTCGAGCCAAGCATAAGGTGAGTCAGTAGTGAGTTTGTATTGATTACTCATTGAGTTGGATAATGGTAGGACTATGCCAGATTATTATGTTAATTCCATCGTCCTTGCTTGCTTGCCTGTATGTCTTACACTAATTGCTCTGCACAAAGCACATATCTTTGATTAATTTAGGGCCCATTTGGTCATTCAAATAGAATTTAAAAGATTGTAATGTGTTTTATGTACCTATTGAAGACCCAAATATGTCAACTTGGATGGAGAAATTCAAGAGAAGGCATGATCACAAATGAGATTAGAAGTTTAAAATAGAGGCATTTCATGAATTTCTAAAATTGATCCTATAACACCAGTTATGGTGATGACTCCAACTTTTTTGAATATTCCCTTTCAAGATGGCAGATTTGTGCCTTCAAAACTATGTAGAACACATTTCTAAAATTGATCCTATAACATCAGTTATGGTGATGACTCCAACTTTTTTGAATATTCCCTTTCAAGATGGCAGATTTGTGCCTTCAAAACTATGTAGAACACATTTCTAAAATTGATCCTATAACATCAGTTATGGTGATGACTCCAACTTTTTTGAATATTCCCTTTCAAGATGGCAGAGTTGTGCCTTCAAAACTATGTAGAACACACAATGATCCTTTAATTCTCATTTGGACGAGTAAATGGACCCTTAGTAATCAACGTAGTTAGCATATTTTTACTAAGTTGATTATTAGACATCACCAACTTCATATGTTGAACCCCAAGGGGTGGGCTAATGATTTTTGGGACTTAACTTCTCAGTCCCTCTTGGGGTCAGCTACTAGTCGGTTTATCCATAGCTAATCCAATGCGAAGTAGTTGGTTGGATACATGTGTTATCTCTGGCCAGGGAATTAATTGGGCAGAAGGTTTGAATATCCCAGTTGGCAAAAAATATGAAATAAAATTCAGACATGAGCTTACCAATTTTGCATTTAAAATTCATGAATATCACTACTTACACGGGTACATCCGTGGTGCACATTGTTAATATTTACTGTGCCTATAGTATAATTTCTTTGGATTTACTGTCGGCAATGTGTTCAGGACCCATCTTTGTGTGTTTATGGGTGATTGCTGAATTGTAATGGTGTTTGGTTGTTTTTGGCAGGCTGAGACGCTTCTTGGGTATTTGAGAGAACCAAGACAAGAGGCTTCTTGTTCAAGTCCTTAGAGAAGGTAAATTTACTACTTAGGGAGAGGCATTCATAGTAGTGGTTGTTTTTTTTACTGTAAATAGGGAGTGTTTTGGTGGTTCTGTACAGAGTGGTGGTTGAATTTGGGAGCATGATGAAAGGTGAGAAAATTAGGGGCTGCTAGTGAGAAAGAATCTGACTATTAGATGATGTATGATTTTTAACTAGGTTTTGGGGTTTTTCTTTCTTTCCCTCTTATTAATTATATATGTTTATAAAGAGGTGGAGATCATGTTTGGCCTTTTGGGTGTTGGTTTGATGAGGATATGGATTGCGATCCTTAATGTTTTGTGTGGATGATCCAAATTCTATTAGAAAAATCTACTAATTGTCTGGTTTTTACTACCTCTAAGACAGAGTGCATGTGTGGAGATTTTATTTTTCATTTTAGCATCTTAAATCCAACTTTTGTTCTGTATTCTGTAATATTTTTGTCCATCTTTTGCTCGTTAAATCTGCTGGTTGTAATGTAAAGGGGAAAACCCATTCTCTCTCTCTCTCTCATCTCATCATTTGTGATGAAGAAATCATTCCATTGTGCCTCCCAGTAATGAATTTGTGCCTCTAATATTACGTAGAATACACTATAATGGCTTAATTTTCATTTGAACGGTCCAAATGGGCCGTTAGGTTCCTTCTTTTTTGGGGTTTAGACAGATATGATGGTGTGATAGGTAAGGTAGGTCCCTAAATCTGGCTAGTATTTGGTGTAAAGGGGTTCCATATGTGTGTGCTATTTCCACCATCTGTCGTAGGCTGCATATGATATCTAGCCAGGCAACCAGCCCACCAACCAGCCCCACCACAGATTGCGTAATATTGTATAATTATATCTTTCCATTTCCTTGTCGTTATTAAGCATACATTAGCTGGCATAGCAGGTACCGTCTTGTCGACCTTCTATTCGAATGGTTTCAATCCCCATTCAGTTTTTTTTGCATTTTGCCTGAGCATTGAACCAATTTCTTGACGAAGTGTCGGCATCCTTTGTTAATAGTTTTAGGCGTGGCTTAGGCGTGGTTGACTGGTTGGGTATGGGGTAGGTACCTTTCACGGCCTCTTGGCGAAGGATCAAATGTATAGGATAGGACAGGTAGGGTACTTAGGCATTAACTGGGCACGTTTGGGATGTGGCTGTCTTGAACCAAACCCAACTGGGTTGAAAATTACATCCCATTAGGAACTGGGAGGGGACGGGATGGGACGCGCACGCAGATGGGTTATCCGACTAGTTCTAGTTCGATTAAATGTTCTCTCATTCTTATGAATTCATGTTAATCTTATATACATCAAATAATATGTGAAAATGTGAAATAGTACAAAACTAATAATAATTTGTTCTACCAATGATATATGCTAAAGCCAAACCTAAATATATCGCTAAAAAGCTCCTCCCGATTATTTGACCTATTGCAACCCCTATTCCCTACTATGCAGTGTTCTAATTTTTTTCGAGCCATCAGGGCAAGTAGTTCATTGTCATGAACGGATCTATTTCATTTTACTTTATTTTTTTTTAGAAGGGGTTTTATTTGTATCATGATTAATGTTATTGATTCCAAATTTTTATCTATGATTTCTGTTCATTAATGATGTGGTTGCACCCACACGAACAAGATTTTATTAGTGTTTTTTAAATGTGTGTCATTACATCATTAGAGAAATAAGGGAGAGATTTAGGAATGAATAGCATTTTCTTTGTATCAAATATCTAGTTGAAAACCTGAACCAAAACAAAAACACTATCTAGTTGAAAATAGAACCTCATCGATTGAGATCATAATTCAAAGAAACAGGAAGATCGTGAAACTTACAACGCCGGAAAGCTGGGAAAGAGTAAATAACCGCAGCGATCTGTGACAAGACTGCGGAAATTACCTTCCTAGCGAAAATTTGGTGGTTCACTAGTGGACTTGCAAGTTACAACACATGTGAACACCAGGCTGTGCACTCTTTCAGGGCCCTGGAGCGAAGCGGAAGCATAAGCTAGCAAAAGATTGATCGCAAGGATAGTATAAATCACTTTAAAATTTCTTAGAACGCCATAGGGATTATTGTTATGAGTTATAAGAACAAGCACCATCAATGACAATGTTTTGCTTCATGACCATCACTATAATCATAAATATATAAATATATTAATACATATACTAGAAACTAACCAGAACCACATTAAAAGTGTCTTCTTTTTCAGAAGAGAGCACTCTAGGCAATGTGGCCTAGCTGAACCAAATGAAAAATAATGGTCCCTTCTGAGATCAACAAATCTTTTGGGGAGCCTCAAGCAGAGACACGATCCTCCTTGGTTTCATTTTTGGAGCCAAGCTTCTTCTGAAGATAAACCCATGCCTTGGGTCTATACCCTTTCTCGAGCATCTTTTCGACCTCCTCGAATGGCAATCCTTTGGTTTCGGGCACCAACCAGTAAATGGCTATAAGTCCAAGGAGGGAAAATCCAGCGAACAGGAGAAATGTGCCGGCGGAGCCAAGATTCTCAGTCAAGGTCAAGAACGTCTCACTCACGATCAGATTCGAAACCCAGTTGGAAACAGCTGCGATTCCTCCACCAATGCCTCTGAATCTCAATGGGTAGATTTCTGAGTTAACAATCCATGGTGCGGTTCCCATTCCAGGTGAATAAGAGATGATATATAATCCAAGGAGTATGACTGCTAAGAATCCAAATTTGCTTGGACAACCATTGGTGAACCACGTACGATGTTCTGCACCGCATGCACTTTTTCGTTTCGTCCGTTGCAACCAAGCATGCTCCAGGTCCATACTGATTAAAGAGTAAACAAATCAATAAAAGCCCACTGAAGATAAAGTTTCAAGCCAATAACCAGAATGAAAAGGGATGCAAATATTGCATTGTCTAGTAAACTTACTTCTTGTGCCGCATTAGAACAAAATCCACAATCGTCTGCCTTCAAGCACGACATGCAGTTCCATGATTTTGCATCTGGGGCTGTAGTATAAGCAGCACAGGTAGAGTTCCCACCAAAATGTGTCGTTTCAAATCCACTAATGGATGGGGCATGGATCGAAGCTTGGAAAAACACGATTGATAAGACCACAAGGCAAGTAATGATCCCAAACATGGATACAATCATCAACCTCCTCCTTCCATATCTATCGACAAAGGCCATACTGACAATGGATCCAACAGCATTGAGACCAGATGTAATGAGGGAAAGAGCCAAAGCCGTCTTGTTTGAAGCAAAACCAGCGAACTGAACAATGGTGGGACTGTAATACATGACAGTGTTAATACCCACAAACTGCTGAGCCACTTGAACAGTGATGCCTGCATACAGACCCCTTCGAACTATTTTGTTACTCAAAGCCTTTTTCAATTTTGTTGCAAAATTGCCATCCCCAATAGCTCCCTCCTCAGCCATTTCATTTTCAACTGATTCTTGCAAGGCTTTTATTTCATCTTCAACCTCATCAGCAGGATAGATTTTCTCTAAGATGGCCCTGGCCTCATCGACCCTATTCTGATTAACAAGAACAAGGATAAACATAGTTTCAGAAACTATTCGGTTATCATCAAGCTGTGCATAATGCAAAACGTGCAGTTTGAATGATCGAGGAAGGAAACAACCACAAGAGTTTGACACAAAATATCAATACATACTCAAGAGGGTATTTAGCTGACATTTTCATTGGAAAAGGGTCGAATTTCAAAATACCAAACATTTAAATTTACTTATGTCCGAAACGAAATGTTGAAATTTAAGTCCTTCATTAGGACCACCCAATGACCCATCATTCAAGAAAATCTCAGAAGCATACTGCAACGATGGTGTACAAACCTATTTCTTAATCCTGCTAGGTTCATCAGCTTTCGAACTAACGAATGTAGAAATATCCCTAGCATCACAGATTTCTTCAAAGGGAATGGCAGCCCAGTTTAAATCCTAAATTCAATTGAAATTTTAAACTTTTAACCTCAGTTCGGATCTCGGAATATTGGAGGGAAGGAAAGAAAAATATTTGAAATTACTTTTAAATGGTTTTCGTTTCTTTAACAATTTCAATCATTTTCCTTTTATTTCATCTACTTTTTCTGAGATCCAAACAAAGGCTTAGTACAAAGACATGAGCAGCATAGGAAATTTATGGAAAATTTTCATCACAACCTTTCGGTAGAGCCATCTAGGAGACTCAGGAAGTGACAACATCAAGACGAACTGAACCACAGCTGGAAGTCCTGCAACCCCAAGCATCCACCGCCAGGTTCCAGGCGCCTGAAACAATATGTGCATCAAATTAAACTCCAAAATAGAGTTATACTTCCTTTTCCTTCTTTCTTTTTTCCGAAGAGTTCAAGGAACAAGCAAATGAAAATATCAAACAGTTAAGTAGTGCTAAAGATTCAAAATGTACATGCCTTGGTGAAGGCTAAGTTTATAAGGTAGGACAAAAATTGCCCTCCTGTAATTAGCAAACCGTTTGTGCTGACAAGAGCACCTCTGATTCTAGCAGGAGAAGCTTCTGAAATGTACAGAGGTGAGGTCATGGATGCCATTCCAACTCCCAAACCCACAAATACTCTTCCAACAATAATAACCGCGGGAGATGGAGCTACAGCCATGACTATAGCACCAACAAAGAATACGAAATCAGCAACTAATATCGATATTTTCCTCCCAAACCTGTCATTCATCCATCCTCCAACTGCAGCACCAAAAATGGCTCCTGCTACAGCCATACTCACAATGGTTTCCTGCAAATTGATCATTCAAAAGAAGAATCAAATCATTAAAGGAAGATATATACCTCAAGTGTTCATATTGACATTGGGATAGCAAGGAAGAGTAATTTACCTGTAGCCATGTCTTCCTATCAACAGCTTCAAAGTCGTCACGAATGTAAAGTAGTGCACCAGAAATAACTCCTACAGCCCAATAACAAAGTTGATAAGTTATGCAAATATTTTGAGACTAGATCACAATCATTTTTCTCCACTAATTAGTATTAAAGAAGCAAAGAAAACATTTTTCAGAAAACGAGAGAGCGTTTTGTATGACATTGCAATATTTGTACAGCACTATATATGAATACTAAGCTATAATTATCTTCATATAAAAAAATCCCAATCTAAAAATCTGCCCTCTATATTCTTATATGGCTTGTGTTACCTGTATCGTAGCCGAACAAGAGCCCTCCAATGCCAGCTGACAGTGCAAGCCTCATAATGTAGGGTGTTTTCAAGCTTGTCCTCCAGCATTCTGTAAACTCTGTTCTATCCGCTTTCGGAACACCCCCCTCCATATTGTCTCAGCAAATTGTGGATATAAAAAATTTACCAAGAAATGTTCTCTCTGATACTGAAAAATAGAGCAGATGGGATCTCGATAATAAAATCAGAGACAACCTGCAGAATTTCGGTCATGGAAAATTTTAGTCACAAAAGGAGATGGTGGATCAAATTATTGCATAAAATGGGACAGGTTGCAAAAGAATTAGTAGCAATTACTAGCATAAGAACAATAAGAACTAGTCATTGGACACAATACCACGTTCTGCAGAGAAGCACTGTGTCACAATGGGAGCCCAAAGACACAAATACACACACAGAGTCATGGCCCAAGGAGCACCCTCTATATAGACACCATGGATAACACTGCATAATCCATATCATATTATCTTAATTTAATTTTTAATTTCATTGCAAGGTCAGTTACCATAAATTTTAAAATAAAATTAACATCCTAAAAATGGAGGAGAATTATATCAAATCCCTAATTATGCTCTTCCTGCTCAATTTCCCAATTAAAATCAATCAAATATATCCTTGGAATCAATAACCCAACTTTGCATGGCAAGAAAATATTGGAATGGAAAACAAATAAAAGCAACCCTTCATCATATTAATTAAAATCTCTCAACGTTTATTGTCACCCATTACCCAGTATTGTCCAAAAAGCAGAGTTTTTTTTTTTTTTTTTTTGGATAAGTCATAAAACAGAGTAAGAAAATAAAGAAAATTTTACCTACCCAATATGAAAAATCTACATTATAGTAATCTCACTGACAGATAAATATGCATAGAGAGAGAGAGAGATAGAGGAAAACTAAAATGGAACTTTCTATAAACCAGCAAAGCATGACAACGACATCAAAGATAGTAATAGTATATTTAACACATGGACATAGATTTTAATCCTAACGGAAGATTTTTTTCTTTCCAATTTTGTGTCATTCAAGAACATTTGGGATTTGCAATCCCTACTGATCTTATGAACAACAAGAACCAAAAACAGAACTGAAAAAAAAATGACTGTACCATATTGGTTTCATTGTTTTTTGCTCTCAAAAGCAGAAAAAACACTTCCAGAATGCAAACCAATTAAAACCCAAAACATCATTTACCTTGCCAACCTCCTATTCTTCTTCTTCCTCTTCTTCTTCTTCTTATGATTCTCAACAGGTGATTCCTCTCCTCTCTCTGTTGGCTATACTCTAATTTTTCTTTTCTTGTGTATTTCAGAAGATAAATTTCAAGCGCAGTCCTACTTTTGGAGTTGTGTCCATTAATATAGAAGTCTGACGGTTAAAAGAAGAGCATTAATGAGTTTTTATTATCTAGGAAACAAGTATGTTTTGGATAAAGAGGTATTCCGTATTCAAGAGAGTCCAACATTATCCAATAAATCTATTCGGGTGAGACCCACAACCGAAATAATCTCTCTCCTTTGACCACGCAAACGTTGGAGATGACTTAGGATTCAGACGGTCTGATTGCTCACTTCAAACAATACTTTTGAAATTTTATTGGTTAATATATGTTATGGTGAATTTTCAATTTGGACGTTTCCTCGTATAAAGGACAGAATAATTTTTGAAAGAATTAGATATTAATATCATTTTGGTTAGATTTTTATTTCTAATGAAATTTATAGTGAATAGTATAATTAATTTGAAAAAATTTTAAGTTAGTCCACAGATAAATTTAGAATATAATAATTCCTAATAATATATAGTAACACGATATTATATTGATTAACCACAAAAGTTTAACAATTTGAAATTAAAATTTAAATAAAAAAAATTAATCATTATTGAAGATAATAACTTACATAGAATTCTAATGAAATACAAATAAAATATTTCCTATATAAGTTAACTACAAGAGTATAAATGTCTCCTATATAAACTTTACTACAATAGTAGTTAACATCTATTCAACTACAATAAGATTTTTAAAAAAATTAATCATTATTGAAGATAATGAACCTACATAGAATTCTAATGAAATACAAAGAGAAATGTTTCCTATATAAGTTAACTACAAGAGTATAGATAATTCCTATATAAACTTTACTATAATAGTTGTTGACATCTATTCAACTATAATAAAATTAAAAGGTTGTAGAAGGGTAGTTGTGTATTTAAAATTTAAAATAAGGGTATATTAGTCAATTAAAAGTTTTTCTCACATTCAGCTTTTTATAGATAGTATAGATATAGATATAGATAGATATAGATAAATAGATACATTTGCAATTTCATTGATTAGAATACGGTATCTTGTAGGCTTACCATATTAAGTAGGGACAAAGTTTAATTCAGCCATGTAATCACCATTCTTCATTTATAGAAAAAATAAAATAATAAAAAAAATAAGGATATTTTTCACATCTCTTATTATCTTATCGATTATCTTTAAGATGATATAGCAGTATTACGAATGAATGCTGCAAGGGTATACCGAATAAATATTACGAATATGACATTATGTTCTTACTAATTTTCTTTTATTCTTTTTTTCCTTTCAAAATTGTAAAAGTAAAAAGAAAGAAAGAACCACTTCGTTTAAGTGATAGGCTACATATGATAGGCCATGTGGCTTCCATAGCCATGAATAATTTTTAAGGAACTTTGTAAAATAACTTACCCTATCAAATGTGGTGACTCTTGATTAGCCCCCAATTTCTTTTTAGGCCATGTTTGTTTAACTGGAATAGAATGGATGGAATAGAATCTTATTCCAATTCATTCCAAACAACATGTTTGAATAAGATAATTTGAATGGGAATGGAATCAAATACTATGTTTAAACAGTCATTTCAAATTCATTTTCATTCCAGACTACTTCAAGTATGAAATCACATTCCATTCTCATCCATTCCATTCCAATTAAACAAACATGGCCTTAGTGTTGAAACCATTCAAATTCCATGAAACATTCAAATGCACCCCCACAAAAGGAAAGGAAAAAAATGAAAAACAAAGAATAAACATTCAACAAGCACACAATTTGCATATGTTTTTTTTTTAAAAAAAAAAATATTCTCATTCCTTAATTTATAATACCCATGAACCCTTTCGTATTCCTTACCATTGGGACATCACACAAGCAGAATGTCATAAGCCACTGTATATCATTTACACGCTTTATATTATTAAGGACAATTGCAATGAATGTCAACATACACGACGCTTTGCAAATGAGCAAATCTTTTATATGGATATATACATGCACCCGTGTCATCAACAAAACAAGTATGAGAAAAAAATAAATAAATAAATAATTACATCTTAATCTTACCAGCTGCTCCATTTACAATTTATTTCAGCCCCAGCTTGTGCCCTTTTCTTTTATGTCCGGTGGCTATTGTAAAATGTCAAATTTCAAGAGCTCTGCCCCCGGGTTTGAAAAGACGAGGTGGGACTGCGCTTTGAATCCAATTTTAAACTCTTTTTCACTAGGGTTTTTATACGGATTTGCGATGCCATAAATAGATTAGAGGTGTTGCTACTTTCTAGGCACCCAAACACCTCTTCTCTCCAAAATTTCCTTGCATTATGCTAATATTAATACATTTTGGAGGGCAAAGTAGTGATAAAGCTCCCTTTACAAAACAAAATCTTTTTAACTTTAGACAAAATATGTCAGCAAAGCAATAAATTGACGTGGGTTTTGAACGGATATGTACGATCTTGAAGAAATACCAAGGGAAGAAAATTAAGGAATTACCTACAAGCATCCATTTAGACAAAATTTAAGGAACTTACAGATAATAATGAAAAAACAATTGCTAAAGATAGGATAACATTATCCATTCCTCTATTATCGCCTACTATATATGGTAAAAAAATCAATAAAAAGATGGTGGTTAAGGCTAAAGATAAGATAAGAATCCTGTGATCTATTGGGTACATCTAATCTGGACTTGGATTCAGTGCTGAGTTAATAAAATTTAGCACCATGTTAAGTTAATTCATACCCTTAAATGAGAGATTGAATGGCTTGGATTAAAAATTAAAAAAATTATCCAATAAAATCATTTTGGTCATTTCAATAACACTTTTTCAACTTTTAATCCAAACCATCCAATCCCTCATTCAAGGGCATAGATTAACTTGGCATGGTGCTAAGTTTTATCAGTTTTATCAATTTGGCACTAATCCAAACTCAATCTATTAGCACTCATTCCTAATATGACCATAAATCATTATGAAGATGGTTGTTAAGGCATCGTTGACTAGATTATACCCATTTGTCTTTTTAGCGGCTAACATGGTAATGATAAGTCAAAAATTAATAAGAAGATGGTAGTTGAAGCAATAGATAGGATAAGAATCTAGTAATTTATTAGGTAAATCTTACAGCACTCGTACATAATATGATCATAAGTTATTCTGAATATAGTTGTTAAGAGCATCTCCAATGGACGTACTGCCTTTCCAACTTCTTTAACTATTTTAACAAATCAAACTTCATTTTTCCTTCTCTTAAGAGACTAATTATATGGCTAGTATGTGGATGAATTTTTTAACTCATACATCTGCTACTTTTGGCACATTGATTAGGGTTATTTTGATTTGCTTAAAACCAATTAGGCATTTAGAGATTACTTGACCCTTGATGTATACTGCCATGTAGCAGTGGTCATTATTGTAAGTAGGGTTGTGCGTGGGTCGGTTTAGAGCGGTTTAGAAAAAAATTATCAACTAACCCACTCATAGCGAGTTTTAAATTTTCCGACCTGCCACCAAACCGGAAGTCCTAAAAACCAGTGGGTTGTTTTTTTTTTTTGGCAGTTTGCCACTAACAGTTTGGGCGGGTTTGGCAGGTTGTATCATGCCTTTTTTAATTGGGGCATTTTTAATATATTAAATTTTAACTAATTAGTACGTTGTAAATAAATTAATAAATCAAGAAAATACAATTATTTAAGGTGGTTAAGTGAAGCTTGATATATACATACTTACATAATATTTTAATTCCAAAATGAAAATTATGATTTTATGAGAAAAAACACTTTATCAATATTGATGAAATTGGTGATAGTTAATGTTATTAAAGGTTGAAGATCCAAAACCTAACATCCTATCAAAGTACTAATAAGATAATATATTATTATGAAATTAGAAATATTTGCTTTTTATAATTTTATACATATATTATTAAAGGCGGGTGGTTTGGTTTATTGGTGGTTTGATAAAGTTCAACCCATCAATCAAACCAAATCACCAATTTTATAGTTCAATCCGTCCAAACTACGTCGCCTAACCTCTCAAACCGCTTGGGTTGTTACAGAATGGAGCGGATTGGGCGGTTCTTTGCACATCTATAACTGCAAGACAACAAATTGGTAAAAAAATAAAAAATAAAACAAAAAAACTGTTTCTGCAAGCTGTCAAGAATGGGATTCGAACCCATGCCCTTTCGGACCAGTACCTGAAACTGGCGCCTTAGACCAACTCGGCCATCTTGACATTGTTAAGATGTGGCTGAGCACAATTTTGTTATGTACTAATCGTTAGCAAGAAACGCAAGAATTATTTAGAACTATTATTTTCTTCTGTTTTACTGGTAATTTTGAACATGTACATACTACATACGTTCACCTTTTTAAAGGCAAAAAATTAAAATTTGAAGATTATTATTATTATTATATTATTCTCTCTTTCTGGTGACATGAGTTTCACCGAACCCTCAATAATTCAGTCACTAAATATTAACACCAAGACGACTGAAAATATATATATATATATATATATATACACGCGCGTGCATATAAAGTGTTAAATTTTTTTATTTTTATTTTTTTGCTATTTTTTTTGGGGTGGGTTCTTCCACAATTTTACAAAAATGACTAAATGATATCTAAGAACTGATTTAGGATATTTTCTCAATCGTGCACATAAGAATTTATTCACAAACTAAATTTTGGCTTTAATCTATAAAAGTAAACTTTCACTACATTGACCATCAAAATTCAAGAAAATAATAATTTTAAATGGTTTATATACCAAACCAAAAAGATTATTATATATTTTCATACCTGTTTCCTGATAGAGCTTCATGCCTTGGTAGAGTTTTTATTTATTTACTCTTTTATACCCTTTTTATTTTTTGGATAAGCAAAAGGAAATTTATAAATGTTTAGCAGAGACTGATACACCATATGGAACAAAGCACCCCTTACCCACAAAAGCAACAAAACACACATGCATCATTCCTACCACATGCCAATGATCCTTGGGTCTAACGACATGCCTTATCTCAATAAGAATATAGGATTTGCAGAAATCTTGATTTTAATTCCGCGAGAATGCATGGGTTTTCCTATCGTTTAGCAGAAAAGGAAAAAAAATTCCCACCACATAAACAACCGGAAAGAAATACCCACTAACAACAAAACCTACCACATAGACTAATAATCAAGTACCAAAGCTGCAAAATAAAAAAATAAAATAACTTACAAAAGAACCCATAAAGAACATCCAAGCAACTGAAAAATACAAGAAAGCAAGATCAATACACAAGAAAATCATACTAGCCATACAAAAGCAGATGTCTCATACCTTGAAGCTCCAGAAAGAAGACTCCCCCCACTCCCACTCCCACTCCCACTCCTAATATACATCATTGCTTCACTAAAAAGGAAAAGAAACCCCCCCACCGCCTCCCCTTGTTATTAGTACACATCATTACTTCATCGAAAAAATAAGAAAAAGAAATCAGCACCAAGAAAACCAATTGTTGCACGTGCTTAAAAAAAGGGGAGGGCACTAGTGTTTGAAAAAAGAGTTGAGTGGTTGCACGTGCCCCTGTAATGAGATCAGCAATTGTAAGAACAATTTGAAGAATTAAGGTGATCCCCAAAAGTGGAGAAAAGAAGGAATATGAATGGGCACTTTCCCAATTCAATTTCCACCTGTGGAGTGGCACATCCCACCCAAAGGGTGTAGAGATTTCGCGGAGATTGTGAGTTTGACTTCATCTGGTGCGTGCTTATATGCGAGTGTTTCTATCGCCTGTCAAAAAAAAAAAAAAGAAAACCTCAACTTCCACCCTCTCTATCCCCGAAAATAAAAATATAAAAATAGAATCCCATCTCAACTTCATGGGCATACGGATTGAAGTCCAAGCTCAGCCTGATCTTATCCCGAACCACTTAAGACCAGGCTTAGTCCACTGAGCTTGTTTGAGATCTGGGCTGCCCCAGTTGATACTTTTCATCTCAAACGCCCAAAACATTGTCCCATCAAATTTTTAAAGGCCCAAACACCGTCTAAGACAACCCATATTAATGCAGGAGAGACCTTAACCCACTTGCCAAGGAGATTCTATCAAGTCTTTTTTAGTCATTGCCTCGAGGTGTCTGCTGCATTTTTGGCCCCATTATTCCTAACCTCAAGTACTTGTACCTGTAATCAACAGAAAAATCTAAGATCACTCACTTAACAACTTTCGTATTTTATGGTGACATAACAAATAAGGTACTATCATGTTGTCAACCATAAAGGACATATCTAAACATTGGGATTTTACAACTTTTGTCCTGGTGAAATATTACTTGTAGTAAGCACCACATGAGTGGTGAAATCAAAGTTCGTTAAACTCATATTTAGTTGACCGGGTTATTATGTTTCTTAAATAGCTCCATAAAATCCTATACTACCATGCCCTACGATATATGGCATTTGCATTTATATTAATTGTTTAGGAAGACATTAAAAAAAAATGGAGGGTGTACCCAACGACATAGCATTTGGAAAATCAAAGTTAAAATTGTTAGAAAATACCACATCCCACATCGATTAATAAGTTGGAAACTTAACAAAAATCATGATGTTTAGTCTTTGCGAATATATTGACTTCTTCTTTTCAGATATTCAATGACTCATTGACAAAGAGAGTATTTGATGAAGGAATGTGCTCCACGTTATTGCAAACTAGTAAATTGAAGCCATGACAATTCATAACTGGCAAGGCAATGGTGGCCTTGAATGAGCTAGCTACGTCCATCTCCACAAGCACAAGCAGCAGCAGTAGCAGTGTAGGACAGCATCCAATGTGATGGGTCCCATTTGGCGGCAGCCATGCCTGACTACAGGGAGTGAATTCGTCTGCTCTACCTTAATGCAAGAGGATTGGGGATAGCAGTTCCGCCAGAAGCTCAACAACCATGCCACTAGTTAACTGGATCAGGCACTGCAAATTGATAAATGATGAAACGATGTTACGTAATAAAATTTCGGCCCTACCTTTTATCGCATGTCAGACTATAATAAATTTTGACCTTGAAGTTAGTTTTGCGCCATGGGATGATTGTCTAATGATATTCTTTTTGTTTATTGAGTGACTTATTTTGAATTTAAACTAATGAAAAAAAATTGATATCCATTATTAATATTGAGGGTTAAGGACCTTAAGATAAAGATAAAGGTAGATTTTATCTATAAAAAAAATAAAAATAAAAAATCTGCGCCGTGAGGCTTTGCTTTTCTTTTCAATTTTCTCATTCTTTTTTATTTATTTATTTTATGTTGCCTAATGAGTGGGGCGAACCGGCGAATACATTCTAAAATTGGGTTTTATAACTTTTACGGGCCCATGGACGGGTTTTCGTTCGCCAACTGGCAGCACGACTTCTCATTCAAATGCCTTTAAATCACTATCCAAGTTGGACATGCCCTAATATGGGCTCAGAAAAGTTGGGGTGCAATTCATGAAACTTTACCTGGCAACTTTAAATGGTAAACCAATATGTAATCAATTCATGCTATTTTAAGTTGGGTAAATGACATGATAATCTATTGGTATTCTCATTATTTATTGAGTGAGCGATCTCGAAAGCTTATAAAAAAACATTTATACTCATTTATTGATATTAAGAGAGTTAGAGGTATGAATAGTCTACCTATTGTAAAAAAAATAAAAATAAATAAAGGTTGAATTTTTTATACTTTTAATTACAAGTAACTCATTTAAGCCAAAATTCAAAACCCAACCCCATATATTAAACTCTTTCTCTTTTTTTTTTTTGGTTTCAAAAAGAAATAACGTAAACACACACACCCGGAGTGGCAAGGTCAAGGAAGAATCCAAGCATGTACCTCAAGAGGGTTTAACCTTCGAAGATATAATGGTGCCTTAAAGTACCCACTTGCGCACTCATAACTAACCGATGCGGGACTTTCCAAATATACGACTCAAAAAATACTTTTAGGGTTGTCATTCAAATTGAGAATTTTGCTGTATGCAGATTATGGAATGAAATTGTGGTATAATAAAGGAAATTCAATTAAATTTGTTATTATTTATTGTGTGGATTTTGGAATGCCTTCTATTTGAATCCATGAAACCTAGCGTGCATTTATATCTCCTTTCCAGCTGCTTGCAGAAGAAGGCTTGCCTAAATCCTGGTCGAGACCATCAAACATGATAGGAAAATCTACCACACTAGTTATGCAGTTTACGGTCGACGTTCAATTTAAAGCATAACAACACTTCATGATTTACTCGAGTGGGAAAGATCTAGACGATGTACGTTTTATAGGATTCTATGAGGGATGTGTTTTATAATGCAGGAAACTTAATGGGTCATCTTAGAAATTCTCACCTCTGATATATGAGACTTTTGATCTAGGCTTGAGCTATATTTTTGTATGTTTCAGCTTCTGGTTGGTTGTCATGTACCCTTTTTGTGTCTACAAATAATTTCTCTGTGAACATTTTGTTAACCCATAGAAGAAGTAAAACATAATGAATTTGACTTTACTATAGAGGGTCTAGATTCTGATGCTTTCTTGACATTACAGGTACCTTAAACTTGTGTCACTTTTGTGGATGACATATTGGAATTTGATAGTGGGAAAGCTTCAGATATATTTGCATAGAGTGGCAGGAGGCAGAGAGTAGGGTCAGAAAGTTACTATCTTTGCTTGGACCAATTCATCTTCAGCACCAAAGGATGGGTATTCCTCTGATTCCTTTTGTGCTATATCTAACTTGTGAACTTCAGCTTTTGTGCATTATATTCTTGCCCTGCATTCCAAGTTTCTCATTTCCATTGCTTTTGTTTTGCATTCTCTACTTCACATTTCCTCATCTTCAAGAAGGGAACTTTCGATATATTTTAGGCAACATTCTAGCCCCTGGGAAAAACCGACATCCCATTATTGTTATTCATGATTTATTATGGTTTCATCAGAGTGACAGTTCAGTGAAGGTTGGAAAAATGGCATTTTACTCTGGGGAGGAACAAACCGAGGATTACCTTTTCAAGATTGTTCTAATTGGTGATTCAGCTGTTGGGAAATCCAACTTGCTCGCTAGACTCACAAGAAATGATTTCTACTCAAATTCAAAATCAACTATAGGAGTAGAGTTCCAAACCCAGAAG